>JAQPZY010001367.1:1892500-2412434 GCA_029931535.1 Margaritifera margaritifera
ACCAAATGACACAAAAGCAAAATTAAATACAATCGTTCGGTCTTTATTTTCATATCCCATTTTTGTATTTTTTTAATATATGTATTTGGAGGAATTAATGCTGTTTAGTGTGATGGCTGGTTGACTGGTGCAAATAAATATTCTCACCAGTAGATATGCATAAGGTGGACACAAACCTTGGCCTAAAAAATTTGGTCAGAAGAATAACTTCTCTTTTGTGTAATTATGACACGTGGACACCTGACATAAAACTGCCAATACGTCTCCTGTAGATTTCCCCATGCTTTCCATGTCCAGTTTTGCCCTTAAAATAAGTCGAATCCAGACGGTCTGCCACAACTTAACTGTCTGGCCACTGAGCCAATAAAACATCTCCACACCCTCCGTGTAACGCACTCCGGGTATCAGACAGGCTAACAGCCTTTATCTACCTTTTATCACCATGTCCGGCCAAGGTCGTCCCAGACGGTCTTTGTTTACTGATGACTTACCCTTCAAAACAATCCATTTTATTGTTTATTTGACTGGATTAGTGTTAGCTCGATAATTGCAGACTTCCAAAGATTTCCGACAATAAATGAAAACCCACCTAAGGTTATAATAATATACTTTGATTGGGCCTTTTATATTAGATTGGGCATATTCAGTGCCGAAATCGCCCTGTCATCGACTTGAAAGGATTCCATTTAAATACAGTTGTATAAAGACAGGGTCCCCCATGATCCTTTCTGTACACATGAAATAGGAGCTCTGGCGTGTGACCATATCGAGCCGACAAGCTGTAACAAACACACATAAAATTTACAAGAGCATCAGTTTACAAAATATCATATTTTTCAGATATAAGTGACCTCTGGTTTTTAAATTCTTCAAACGTAAGGGAGATTATTGAAATAGTAATGATTAAGAGTGGGCAACAAAATATGAAGCTGCACCCAGAGAACTGTAGGATTACCCCCAATTCAGGAGAGACACCAGGGAACTGTAGGATTACCCCTACTTCAGGAGAGACACCAGGGGACTGTAGGGTTACCCCCACTACAGGAGCGCCAGTGTCAGTGTCCTTTAGGTCTACAGGGAGCCCAGTCATGGCGTCCTTCAATAGTGAGTGCATTTGGATAGTTTGTAATAATAATAATAATGAGGGGAAGTCAAAAGCGGTAGTAGTAGTAGTATTAGTATCGTTCTATCGTTTTTAATTCTAAAGGTGTCTCTATATGATTGCGATATCTAGGTTAGCTTTTGTACCTTAATATCTGGCGAAAATTTTACATGTAGCTATAAATTGTGTTCATATGTTATAGATCTCTCTGGTGCATATGCTAAAAATGATTGACAAGAGAAAAATGTTACCACACGGAGAGTGGCCGCATTTTAAAACATAATTTACATATTTAAAGTATTAGAGGCAACATTCATATAACAGGCGCTAGAGCTTTTATTCTTCTTTCTTTCTTCTAAATAGGAGATCCTGATATCCATAAAAAAACTAGATATCCTTGAAAAATATGTTTGCTTCTTTTGACTAGAGTCTGCATTACATACACGTGCATCGAAATCAGTGGAATAAAATGCTAAGCAAATTTGATGTCAATATTTTCCTATTTCTTAGGAGAGTTTTTTTTTTTTTTTTTTTTTTTTTGTTTTTTAAAGAAGAAAAAGAAAATAACGCCTTTTGCCCCGCAAGTAAAAACAAAACAGATTAATCTACACCACTTGTAAGAAAATCTCTCAGTGAGGTCAAGTGTACTGTACGTGTATTTCTTGTGTGAAACCTCTCATTGACGGCAAGTTGTACATGTGTCGCTAGACTTGTGTGCACATGTTTATTTCTGTGCGGCATACGGGGATTAATCGTACTATAGACACAAGTGGAGTACATACATATATCGAGTGATATCTTATTTTGAGGGATTTTGTTTTATTTTCATTTTTTTATAAATCAACGTGTACTTCATTAAAATCACGAATCTCAATTTAATTTGAAGATTAATTGTCACTTTCAACATTATTATCGGTATTATGACAAAACGAAAAATAAGAACACAGAACAAGACACGCACTTCATTTCCCCGTTGAGAGATTTGTGTGCTTTTATAACGAAAAATAAAGAGAATAGTATTAACGAGAAAGAAAGAGAAGAGTAAATTTCCCAAAGTCACAAAATAAATACATAAGGCAAATAGCGAAATACATAGTATGTAAGAAATTCATTAAAATTTATAAACGTAAGAAAACAGAAGAAAAAATGAGAAAGCAGAGAAATGGGGTGAAGCAGAAGATTAAAGAATATAACGGAACTATCAACAATAGAATATCAGTCTTTGAAAATTCCCCCCTAACAAAATATTAGATATTTGATATTAAATGTGTTATTTTTTCCACGATATAATAATAATAATAATAATAATAATAATAATTTAAGATGTAAATGTTCCTTAGAGGATGTATTAATTTATTTTAAAAAAAAAAACAAAACAAAAAAAAAAAACAAGCTTTGAAGGATATTCTGGTAAAAGACGAAAAAAGACTAATGAAAAGATTGGTTCTTCAGAATTTTCATTATGCAAAGAATGTTCATATTATCAATCACAGCCCACGGGGTGTATATATTTCTGTTTATTATTCCTTTTTGCTGTGTCAAAACCTTTTCTTTATGGTAATTGACATCATACATATCACAAAAGAAATATTCTTATTATTTAAATAAGTCTAAAGCTATATTTTTTCTTTTAAGTAAGACGGGAATCGTTTTGTGTCAGTAATACAAATAACAATAAAAAAAAAATGTAATTTATATAACTCTGATGTTATTGTTGAAAAACCTCTTCGTAGTAGTGAAAAATGCTGAGTATTTCCAGGAGAAACATAATCTAACTAAAGAAAGAGTTAATAATTGAAGAATACATGTGCAATGATATTAGTAGGAGTGACTCTTTCCATGGAGTAATATTCGGTTGTACTAAAAAAAAAACACGCTAGCACAGACTTAGATGTAACAAAATTTTTTTTTACAAAAATAAAAAAATATGTAAATAAATAATTCATGAACAAAATGTGTTACGCATGCCTATCTATAATAGATATAAGGGTCCTGAGCAACCAAGGCGCAAACATGCGGGCAAGCAACAAGAAAAATAATGATTGAGAAAGCCTCGTAAATCGCATCAAATACAAATAATTATTATAGCAATTTATATCATTAAAAATAAGGTATTCAAAACAAGGGAAGGTATAATATAATCAAGAAATAAGCGTGCTTTTCTTTCCGTTGAACAACTTAGGGGGCGGGGGAGGGGGAAACGATGTTTACAACAGAAATTTAAAAACAAAAGGCACTGTCTCTGGGCACAGTATCTCCGAACTATTCTTTAGAAATCAATTCCATTATTTTACGCCATTCATCTTCTGAACAACTATCAAAGACTAGAAACTGTTAGCGGATATGCAATATTTACTTTCATTCCTACCGATTAATGTGATAAGAGTTTGGAAGATTGTATAAATTAGGATCTTCAGTGATGCTGCATCTTTCCAATGCTTTTCTCTGACGTCCAGCTAAAATGAACATAATCTAAGGGCAAAAAAGTCTTCTCTAAGTTTTATTACGTTTCAGAAAATATGAAAATGTACATATTGTTTTGAGTAAAATAACGAAAGTATACATAAAACTGTAGTAATACGTTATTACAGACGATCTACTATATCTCAGATGACACGTGATAGAATGATTGTTTACTATTACATATATATGTTGAAAATTAAATATGTGCATATGTGTATGTGTAGAGAGAGATCAAATTTATGGGCTTGGTGTGTACGTCGGATTGGCTGCAAGTGATATATTCTTCATTTTCCCGACTATTTTCGTAAAATATACATTGTTTTTCTTGTTTTTTCGCCTGCTGCAGTGAATGGACCACCAATTTGTTTTGGATGTGAGGAAGCCATATTTGACAAAACAATTCAGCTCGTAGACGACCGTACGTGGCACGAGAATTGCTTGCGCTGCATTGTTTGCCAGAAACAGACATCCGGATTTTGTCACTTCAAAGATAACAGCGTATACTGTTTGCTGGATTTCATGAGGTAGGGCATTTCCTAACGCCATATTTTACAATATTGTTAGCAATCAAGAAAAAACTATTACCTTTATTACATGAATTATAATAAATATTGAAAAATATGCATCACGTTGTTCTCGGAGATAATAACGAATTAAAAGCGGGTCTGCGGACCAGTAACAGTGGTAAACACTGCAAGAGATCCAGTATAATAAGAGGTTACACAAGTCATAAACACTGCAAGAGATCCAGTATAATAAACTGAGGTAAGAGCTCACACAAGGAAAATAAATATCTTCAAAAGGTTGTAAACAGGTTGATTTGTTATGCATATATGTATTTTTTAAAATAAGGTTCATGGTGAGTGTTTGTGATTTACAACAAAAAAATGTAGCTAAGACTCTCCAGTAGAAGTAACCTGTGCATTCCTCCCTAATGCCTGGGCTTTTTTACTTCTTCCTAATGCCTGGCCTTTTTGACGTGAACAATGTTAAAATGTAAGTACCCTGTGCGTTTCTCCATAATGCCTGGGCTTTTTTACTTCTTCCTAATGCCTGGCCTTTTTGACGTGAACAATGTTAAAATGTAAGTACCCTGTGCGTTTCTCCCTAATGCCTGTCTATCTATCTATATATCGTCCGTCCATCCCATCTTGATTCTGTCTGACACACTTTCTATGTGTGTGTCTGCACAGTTATTGTTAACGTTAATTGCATCTTATTGGTTTATATTCGAAGATTGCACGGAACACGGTGTACGTCCTGCGGTGAGGTCATTCTCCAGACAGAGGGAGCACGGATTGCCGGGGATGGAGTCTACCATTTAAACTGTTTCGCGTGTGTTATCTGCCGGCGACAGATCGAGACGGGGGATTTCTTTTATCTAAAAGATGACCATATGCTGATATGTAAGGAGGACTACGGTGAAATGGCGGGCAATGGTAAGGTCTTTGAGGAGACAAACTGATAAATCTGTAAAGAGAGAGAGAGAGAGAGAGAGAGAGAGAGAGAGAGAGAGAGAGAGAGAGAGAGGTTAAACTAAAAATAAAACTATTGTGATAAATATAGCTTTTTGGTGTGTATTTTATAGATACAGAGGGTAAAACAAGTCATTCTATAAAGCTAACATGAACTTTTCGGTTAAACTATTCCTACATGACCCTTATCTGTTTTTGTCTTTTAAAATTTCTCCTCTGTTTGAAATTACTAGCACTCTTTGTAAATAAATTAATTGAAAACATTTTGCAACTAAACATGGGCTGAATGTATACCGATTTCTTTTGAGGAAAAATAGTTTTGAATTCATAATAATTATCTCTCATATTCAGTAATAAATTTCCAACATTTGAGCGCTTTTATTTCGACAATTTTTTTTCCACCCTAGCCGTTTTGACAGACTTTAACGAATATTTGAGTGAGATGGAGGCAAGATAAATGAAGATGTATGATATTGAAAAAGTTTTGAACACTTCAGTATAATCAGGTCTGAGCAAATGTTTTTTTCATCCACTAGTCCCGGACTAGCGACTTGGAAAATTTTACTTGCCCGACTTCAAAAATGAATAGTCTGGGGCGTCGGGCTATGGGATTTGCTCAGCCCTGATTAGATGATTAAGAAGAACCTGCAAGTCTTCCCTCCCATATTTCAACAGAGCTGCCCTCTTAAGAGGAAAATGCCTGTAGTCAAATGCTCTAAAGCATCTCAAAGGTTCTGCTTATGTCTCTTTGGAGAAATAGCTACCGCACATTCAGTAGCAGTCTTACGTTTTATCCCTCCACTTTCACACAAATTGTCCTTCTCCGAATCGCTCTTATTACCTTCCTTGCGAAAATAATTTAGCAAACTCATTTTATCCACAGAGTAACTATCAGCTTGCTTGACAACTAGTTCTAAAGTGATGATAACATACATTTTCTCTTTTAAATACGAACATAGACAGCTCATTAATTAGCGTAGTTGTTTCGCTTCAAACGCAATATCGCACGTGCAAGTTAATCATCTGTATAACCAATTAAAAATTAAAGAATCATTACTGTCATTTAATCAGTTCATAAAGGAAACCAACACTGATGTTGGTAAAGTACCTTTCATTAATTTAATTACATTGACTCGCTGGATTAAAATCATAGTGAGCCGCTCGTGAGGATCTGGTTTGAGTAAACACAATGCAACAAAGTCGCTTAAAACACTGCTAATTGATCATAATGGCTTTCTTTTGTTTGACGTGTTTTGATTTGCCGATAATTTGGTCGCTTAGCTCAATGTGCAGTCAAGCGGTAACAGAACGTACGCATATGCAAAAATTATATCACTGACCACATTTATGTGTTATACAGAATGTAAATGTATACATGATGAGGGGTAAAATCAAGTATTCAGTACGCCCGGAGGGCATGATTGGCCAAATAAAGGTAGATATAGTGATTAAAGCACGAAAATAAGGACTTACCCGACTTTGTTAAAAAGCACTTGTCCCGGACACTATATATATATATATATATATATATATATATATATATATATATATATATATATATATATATATATATATATATATATATAGACCATTTTCAGTATGTCGTCAATTATTCATAGGTATATCACAAAACGCTATCTATAACATCGCAACTCCAATTTAAATAATTATTTGCATTATTTGCACAAACTTGACTTTATTGACAAGAAAAGTCATCAGCAATCTACAAGCTATTGATTAGGATTAAAGAGTAATTTTCCTATGTATTACTTGTATTCGAAGAATACGCTTGCGTACAATTCTTCTTTTAAGTTTTGGTAATAGAACATAATATATAAATTATTAAATAAATATATTAGACCGATAATATTAGGACTTTGAGAAAGTGTGATTGGTTTTACCTGTCCAATTGTATTTGTTGTTTGGGGTTTTACTGCAAAGGAACTCAGGTAGGTTATTAAGTGTCGAAACAAATGAAGTGAAGTGCCTTGCTGAACGACACACCGCGGTAGCCGACATGGACTGATCCGATGGTAGGATTCGAAACCGTGGACCCTTTCGGTCGTAAATCCGGCACGCTAAGCACTGAGCTATCGTGGCTCCTGCCCCCATTAGTTGCCTCATACGACATGCGGGAGGGCTCATCGAGCCTACTGTACATCCCTCAGCCCACATTTGGACCTGTCCAATGTGTGTAAGATGGGTTTAAGATGTCAGTTTAATGTTGTATGGGTCAGTTCTTCGTGGCATCATGCACCACAGATTGTTGTTTCCTTTACGGTGAAATACACTTTTTTCTTTTCTTCGTCACTAAATTTTTCATTTGCAGGTTTGTTTCTACATTTGACAGTTGTATGAAGGAGTCAGGGTGAGATTTTACCTACCGTATATATTCGCGTATAACTGGCTCCAAATGCAAACAACATATACCCTGATCTGCTGTCTCATAATGCGCCGGCAGATCAGGTCTATATTGTTTGTTCTACTGATTAATCCTTACAAACTGCATAGATCCAGATCTGCCGGCGCATTATGCGACGGCAGATCTGGGTCTATGCAGTTTGCAGTTGGTATCGGGTTACACGCAAGTATAGACGTAAGCCAAATAAAGGATGATTTCAAGGTATCATGCTGCAAAAACCACATATCATGACGTTCTCTATAAATATAGAAAATAATTCATTTTATTTAGTATCCATATCCACGAGATAATTTACAGCCATTGATAGTTTTGGTAAACAACTGGGTGGGTCTGGGCGAGTTTGGATAAATAAGCCGTATTATCTTTACGCGGATATAGCCGTCTAGACGATGGTATTTCTTTTTTTAATGTTTCTTGAACAATTCACTAGCCAAACATCAACGTATCTTTAGGGTTCGGCCAGGACAAATTTAGGTCCCGTTATATTTGTCTTAATACCTTCAATTTGAATGCTAATAATACATACTGATTGTGTACGATTCTAATCGGATATTCTTTCTAGGTCATTTTCGTCACCATGAAAGTATGTATGTATATAAAGTATACCAAATAAAATATGTAGTCCTACAAGATATAAGACAAAATATGAAGATGATATAATTCTGTAAAATGTAATAAATGTAATAAAGTGTAATAAATAAAAGATAAAGGTCAAGACAAAAATATAAAATCTTTTAAATATAGGGTCAAAATTTGTTGTATAAACAACACTCTTTCAAAAAGTTCAAGATTTTCTCTGGCGGTACAGCATCATAAAGCTTCTTAATTGAGTTTACATTTTTAAAAAAATGGCTCACAGGGTTGAAGTAGACACATTTGACAAGAACGTGTTTCACTGTCAGTGGACACTGCATAGTATGCGCTGTGGTCGAAGTTCACTCTTCAGGAGATATGCGTGGGTCCAGTGCTGGATTACCCAATAGGTAGACTAAGCACGTGCTTAGGGCATCAGTAAAGCAAAGCAGGGGCACCAAAAAAAAAAAAAAAAGAAAAAAAAAAAAAAAAGAAATTACGTTGTGTTTTTATATTATATATGGGGGGGGGGGCACCATAATCTTTTCAGTGCTTAGGGCCTTTCTAAAGGTTATAATCCGGCCCTGCGTGGGTCAGGTGTGAGTGTCCTATACGCTAGCTACATAATGCAACCTCATCTCTGCGATTTGTTTTAGATGATGGATGCCACTCTCCAATGACGAGTTAGATGACTTCAAGCTTGATTGTGAAGATTTCATATTCTATGAATTTGACCAAGTATACAGAACATGCCGGTTTAAGTAATATTTGAAGACAATATATGCAATCTTCCATTCAGAAATGGGTGACCGCACGACACCTTTGGCTGCTTATCTGCTCTTTCATTAACCCTTAATACAAATGTGACAAGGTAGCCAACATTACAGAATACTTTTTCCAGATTTGATATGTAAATCAAGTTTCTGCAGGATTTGGGATATTAACGGGTTGTAAACTTTAAGGTTTTGAAAGGCTTTCACTGTGAAAAGGAAATCCGAAAAGATGAAAATTGTTGTTGTTGTTGGAAGGTTTGGATGTAGTTCAATAATTCAAGTATGGCTGTAATTTCTGAGGTACAAACGGAAGCTTTATCCAGTAACTGGCTCGAGATGTAACCTTCTCTTCATCTTTCGGACTGTCTGTATACAGGGACGTATGGCCACGTTAAGGAACTCAGATTGAATTGAATTTACTATGGAAAATGACGAGGGGATCATTTTAGGACTTTTTGAATTGGGAAGGATAAAAAAAATGATTGGTTAGGGTTTTAATAACCAAGGTGTTACTTTGGGAAATTTACAGTATTGAAAAAATGTATTTCTTCTGCACGTAGATGAGGCAGATTCGTATGTCTAAAGGTGGAATTAAATCGGGTTTCTGAGTGTACAAGGTACTTGGCCCCAATGACTACAGCATAAAGGGATTAGATGGATTAAAGGATAGTTTGATATTATACTGAAGAGACAAATTCGTTCGTCTGAGATAAAATGATGGTTAATTTGCCTCAACATAGAGGCTTTCTAAGTGCCATCAGACAAAACCAAAGTCCCAATCTTACCGTTCCTCGTTCCCAGTCAGGATAGTGATGGAAAATCAAATAAATATACTTGTTCTCATTCTATATTTCAGACATGTGTGCAGCAGACATCGATTCTGACGAATCGAATTGCAGTGGAAAAAGGCGTCGGACATCCATTTCCAATGAACAGCTCCGCATTCTACAGGAGTATTACCAACGGAATAATCGCCCGTCAAAACAAACCAGGACACACATCAGTAGAGAGACCGGACTTGGCATGCGCGTTATTCTAGTTTGGTTCCAGAATCAAAGAGCAAAGGAGAGGCAACAAGTCGAATTGAGAACAAGACCAGTAGATAATCATGCATTTCCCATAGCATGTTACAGTACACATGAAGGTGAGTTAACGGGCGCTTTATGTCTGTCTGTCTGTCTCTTTTTCCTTGATGCAAAGCGTACCATAGACAATTTGTATATTCTTTCAAAGATATACCTTTCCAGTTGCAATGAAAAGGCATAAAGCAACAGGAATGAAGTTACTAACTACTGGGGCAAATCTGGGGGGATGAGTGAGGGAGGGATGGGCGGAGTTTGCGCCCCCCCCCTTAAAAATGATAACGAAACAACCAGAACGTTTCCACAGAGTAAGTTTTCCTTACAGTGAGATGGTTACAATTATGCCTTACCAGGTGTTCCATTTCACAGACCAATTACCTATTTGTTACACCGCTCCTCCACCCAAACGATTATTCGGGATCCGCCCTTAAACGATGCCATTTCTAGTATTCATATAAATTTTGAATTCGTACGCTTGCTATTTGTTTCAGTCTAAGTTTGCTAAAATTTTTGTCAGTAGCTAAATTCGTGCTGATATGGCACCTATCCATGTTTTTAGACACTATTGACAACGATGACAACTTCCAGCTTATGTTGAAGACCATACTCATTATTGTTATAAAAACGTTTTATTGCGTATTGTTTAAAAGTTTGCTGCCTTAGGTTTGTAAATGGACGATTTTGTTTTTAGGGAAAATTCACAGAAAAATTGAGTATTAGACAGATTTTTATCTAGAAAGTGATTTTTATAATTAGTTGTGCTAGATGAATTACATATTCTTAATATTTTTAAATTGTACAGGTATGAATAAAAAGAAGAGTAACATATATGTGAATAAATCTAATGAATTATTTAAATATAACATGACAAACATGTTATGTCGTGTGAGCGTTGTTTTCATAAAAAATATTCATAATGGCCGGTTTAATGAACTTTTTTTTAGTATTAGAGTGGTTTGGGAGAGAAATTTAATTTATAAACTTCAGTAAACGTCGATGAACTTTAAAAAAAAAATTCTATGCGTATCCATCGTGGATATCTTAACAAAGCATACATTAATTTGTTATATTTTATACCTATGCCAAGTTATACAGATCAAATGTACGAAATAAACGTGCAGCGTGCACATGTTGTCCATTTAATATGCAAATGCTCGACAACTTTGTATGGAGACATATGATTACTGAGAGAGAGAGAGATTTTGCACTATAGTCATCAGCATTTCAAAAATATCCGTATGAAAATGAGACAGTTCCAAATTAAGCATTCATGAGTACACGTCAAAGACATAGGGAATTTGTCGGGCGATATCAATCTTTTTTGTTGTTGCTTAAATTGCTTTTTATGACAGTTCCTCTCTTTGAAAATCAGATTATATAGATCAAGAGGCAGATGGTCATCTCCAGGAGCATTCTGGTCGTGTTATGTTCCAGCGTGCTGATCACCCGCGCCTGTGCTCACTCGATTTTCTATGCCCAGATGGAATGCCTCCTAACGTTGAGCTCACAGCGACCGACCTTCGTGATGGTGAGGTCATTTTTGGAGGTCAGACTGGTTACCAAAGGAACATTTCCAGAAATATGCAGATACCGATCACCCAATCAATGCCTATTACACATCCAGTTATGCACGTGCCATGGCTTCAGAGTCTATGATATCAGCATAGTATATCAAAAGTGTATATGAAAGAGTATAATTCATGCAATCGCGAGCAAATTTGACACTGACTCGTGTATTAAAATGTTTGTCTATTGTTATAATTCTGATTTTATTTATTCGTTATTATTAAAGGAAAACAGTATAAAACAAGACTCTTTGTTTTCTTATTTTAGAAGTGTTTAACTTACCTGGACGTCTGGCCAAATGAACTTTGGTATGATCCTGCTTCCGTCGTCCGTGGACAGTTTTTGTTGTTTTCAACTTCTTTTCCAAAACCAATTCATTGTAACTAAATTTAACACGCAGCATCCATACATTATGGTATCTCAGAGTTGTGAAAATTATATCGAGCCGCCTCTACTTAATATAAAAAATAAAAACTTTAAGCGACTTCTTTTCAAAAACTGCTCGCCATAATTGACCTAACCAAATTTAACTTAAAGAATAGTGGTGTAAAGGCCTTTAATTTATAAAAATGATGCCAACCCACCATCAAATATGGCCGCTGTTACTAAAAAAAGGAAAAACCTTTAAACGACTTCTCAAAAACTGCTCACCAAAAGTTTTACAAAATGTATTCTGGTGTAAAAGGGCTTTTAATTTTATTAGATGCCAAATTGCCATCAAATATGCCAGTTGTTACTTAGAAAGGATAAGCTTTAACAGATTTCCTCTCAAAAACTGGTCAACAAAATTTGACCAAATTCAAAAACAGTATCATCTTGGCATGAAGGCCATTTAAGTTCATACAAATGATGCCGATCTGTTATAAAAATAAGGCGCTATAACCCCTCAAAAAGAGAATTCTTCAAACGACTTCTTCTCAAAAACTTAATGTGCACAATTGACTTTGACCAAATTCGAAGAAAGCAGTCTGGCATCCTGGTATGGTGGATCCTCAGTTTTGCACAAAAAATCCTGTTCCACCATCAAATATGGCCACTGTTACTAAATATTACTTTAAAAACCATCTTCTCGAAAGAATTCGACCGAAATTGAAATAAAGCATTCTGGTATAATTGCCTTTTAATTTTATTCACATGATGAAGATCGGCCATTAAATATGACGGTCAATGCTGAAAATAGCAAAACTTTTAAACGACTTCTTTCTTTTAAAACAACAGTTTCACCAAATTTGACGGAAAGCATCCTGCCATAAAATCATTTTCATCTTGTTCAAATGATACAGATCGGCATGACATCTTCTTTAAATCTCCTCAACGGAATTTGATCGTATTCGATTGAAAGCAATCCGGCATAAAGACTATTTGGATTTGTAAAAATGATAACATTCGGCCATCAAATATGGCTGTCGTTAATAAAAATAGAAACGCTTTAAATGACTCTTTCTCACAAACCACTTAACAGAATTTCATACAAGTTTACAGAAAGCATTCTGGCATAAACATCTTTTAAATTTCAACAAATGATGCCGACCTGATATTCAATATGGCCTCTGTTACTAAAAAGAGAAAAATCTTTAAATGACTTTTTTAAAAAACAAACCTGTCTCACAGAATTTTACCGGATTTGACGAAAATCGTCCTGACATAAAGACCATTCAGTTTTGTACAATTGACGTTGATATGTTGCAAAATATGGATGAAGACATAAAAAAGAGAAACCTTCCAACAACTAATCAAAACAATTTGTAGGAATTTTTTCAGTTAGCATTCTACTAGTCAAGATTTCTTAACCAACCGCTCTTGCATTTTGACTTTTGTCAAATGTCAGCCACGTGAGTGATCTCAGGCCCAATCGGCCTATTTTAATTTTTAGAGATATTGTTTTCCTGCAGCACACAGGCAGGACTTCTCAAATATTGGCCATAAGCAAATCTTCCACACATAAATCACTTGAGATGTGAAGAGAAATTCGTGTCATGTAATGAAATGTTTGCTAATATTGATAAATGTAATTGATAAGAAGTGCTCAAGTAAAACACCATGTTTTAAAAAAAAGTATAGTAATACGCTTGTTGGCAGTTACATGTAAATAGTCTTCAGTTTTGGAAAACAATTTAAGTTGACCTTGTCAACACCGCATGGTACACAAGTCCATATAACAGTTTAAAATTGAATGTAAAAAGAAAAATAACTTGGTTGATATATTTAAACTCTTAGGAACTGGATTTTGAATAGCAGATCTTTCTTAACCACGCAACTCGTGGAGAATAAGATTACATAAACTTCATTGACACCATTAGAAAGTTATATCACTTTATTTGACATTAACAGCAACCATGCAGGGATATTTTACTGAATAAATGTGTAAATTAAATTAGAATTACAATCTACAACAAATATTAACAATCACCAAAAGTCCTAACTTAAACGTGAGAACCCTAGCGTTTAGGCTGAGAGACATAGCTTTTCATGATTACTACGGGATCAGCAAAGAAACATATTGCATATTGCATTTACTTGCTTAAAACGCTTAGCAAATAGTGTGGGACAGTTCTTCAGACGCCAAAACTGATGTAGGGGTGATTCAGTATTGATTAATGTTTAAAGTTTGGTTTTTGCTACAAAAAGAATACATCAGATTCAGTCAAACCTGTATGTAGTACGGGATGATATAGCTATTGCTATGTCCGTGTTTCTGTCGTTCTGGAAGCATTTTTGTTTCCGAAGCATAACTCTCAAACCGTTCAAGGTATTTCAACTAATCTTTGTACACAAGTCAAGCAGGTTGCGAATAGGTGCCTTTTAATACTAGAAAAATTTTCCGCATTCACTATTTTGTTATGTTACCATGGAAACAAAGTGTAGCATAAATAGTCTCTCTCTCTCTCTCTCTCTCTCTATATATATATATGGACCAATGGATACGTTTAATAAGATTGTTTATATAAGTTGGGGATCTGTCATTTCTAGATGACTCTTATTTCCCTCGCACCTGAGTAAGTTCGATTCTTAAGTCATATTAATTTAATTTAGACACTTTCATATTTTGGACTTCAACATCGTGCTATAATCCGATTAAAATCAGACCTCCACAGACCCACGTTACGTGGGAATATGACAAGCATTCGTCAGAGGACATATCCTGACAACCTTGAACATTTCCATAATGTATAAATTAATCAACCTATCAGACACCATTATGCTTTCTAATTCGGTATACTAGGAAAATTATGTCGACTTGCAATAGTGTTAAAAGGCACGATTGACTTTCGACACTCTGAAAGCAACAACTTGATTGACCGGTATTAAGGTCACCAGAACACGACCCCATGACGAGCACTCGTTGGATCCACATAACGTAGGGCTGTGGAGTTTTACTAAACAATTCTAAGATGAACACGTGTCGTCTCCCTTCAAAAAGCATGGAGAAAAGAGATATATTTATCTTTGCACAATATATTCATCTAATGGAGGCGCGTATGTATGTATGTGTTGAGGCTGAACGGCTCGTCAACACAATTCTGGCTATATAGAGCTTATTGAAAGTTCAGTTCCAAAAATGTATAGGTAAAAATCGGAAAGATTTTAGGAAGATAAACCCTTCGACATAAACGTAAAAATGTTGTTCTACAAGATAAAATATAAAGGATAAAGATGTTAATATTCTTTAATCAGGTATATAAAGTAAAATATAACATTAAAGAATCTAAAAGCCTTAAAATATATAGTCATATTTTTTTTATATAAACCGCATTCTTTTTAAAAGTCAAAGCTTTTCTCTTGTGGTACATCATCAAAAAAGATTATTAACCGAGTTCACATCAAAACACTTCTAAGCTTCTGAATATGAAATCCATCATTGGAGTGTGACATTCCCCACATAGAACAAATAGTAGAGATGCGGTGGTATTATGTCAGTCGCGTATAAAACACATATACCTGACCCACGCGTACCTTATGAAGGGTGAGTCTTGGCAAGAGTGCCATAGGTTTCCAGTGTCCGCTGACAGAGGAACACATTCTTGTCAAGTGTATTGACCTATATTCAACAGTACTTTGATAGATGTGGTCATGATCTCAGTTTCTAGTGGCATTCGACCATGTTCAGCGATGTACGCATCATTTGATCTGCAAAACACCACAAAAGAGGGTTATGACATCACGTAAAAAGTAAATGGCATCAATGCAAAATGATGAAATATTTGATCTCATATATTTAAGTTACTTCTTTATCTCTTTTAATTCAACCGGTCCATAACATGTGATATGGACCTCCCGGTCCGTTTCTGTTTATAAGTCACGCATTGCGTGCGGGGAATTATACATTGCTAAATTACTTCCCCTCACAAAAGGAGCGATACTCATTCGTCTAATATTATATTACAATGTGCTGAGGGGCTTCATGGAAGTTTATGGACGGGTCATTCACCCCCCAAAAAGGTATATGGGGTGACTAACCGGTCCATAAACTGCCATACAGCGCTCAGCAACAGACAGTATTTATTTATTTAAATCACACGTCATATCAGGCAATGACAAATCATCATTCTATGACTCGTGCTACGTAAGACCCGTATGTAGTGTAATGTACTATATGATCAGACTGGTTACAATTGGTGCCTCGTGCGTCAGCCGTGAATGATGGCAATATATGCTGCGTCGTAATACAAGTGCCGCCGTTTAGAAAAAAAAAAAAAAAAAATGCAGCATGCTAATCAAAGAGTTTGTATAGTTGAATATTTTAGACTGTTATCCAATAAAATCACTTGTAATATGACACGCAGAATACAATAGATATAAAACAGCCTTCAATACAAAAAATATAATATAACCTCTAGATCATAATTCAGATTAAAACCCCCAAGGATATTATGCAATAACTTTACATTAAATGTAAAAGTAGAACGGTTAATTTGGCAGTGGCACAAGTCAGTTGCAGGAGTATTCTCTTCTCTGGAGTTTGACTGTTGTATTTTTTACGTCAATGCGTTCTTTGTCCCAATAGGAAATTCCAACAGTTCCCTGCGTGCCATACACACCGTTTACATTTGCCAGTCTGTTGCAATTATTGTACCACCAACCTCCGCCACCTAATTGTAAAGCACATGTATTGGTATCTCTGTCGAATGTGGCGAACCTCATGTTGTTATGGTAATGAAATAGTTCAGGTAGTGAACCTTCATATTCATACGGCTCTACGTTCATCTTGTAAACTGTTGTGACGTCATCAACAGTGAATGCTTTGTAGTGAGCATGTTCAATTTTCCGATTGTACAGTTCAAGCGTAAAATGGATTTGACTTCCTCCCTGTGTAAGCCTGTGAATCTTCTCAAGTCCCAACCAGTGTTCTCCGTCTTGTTTTCCGAAACCACTCACGTAATCGTCCCATCCTCTGTTGAAGTTGACGGAACCATCTTGACGTTTCTGAATTAACGTCCAGCCACCATTTGTCATGTCACAGAAGACTTCAAAAGGACACCTGCCATCTGGGGATATTTTGTATACTCCATTTTTTGTCTCTCCACCATAAAATATTTCTTTACAATCTATAATAATAATAATAATAGTAGTAGTAGTAGTAGTATTATACTGATGAATACACGAAGGCAGTGGCGGCGAGAGGGTTCGAGGCGCCCGGGGGCAATCTTTTTTAGTGGCACCCCTACCGAGGAGCCCGGGGGCACTGTTCTTTAGTGGCACCCCTACTTTGCCACAGAGAACAGTTTTTATGTCAGTTGCCAACCCACCCCTCCCCTATCTAAGCCCCGGTTACAGCTGTAAAGAAAAAAAAAAAGGTCCCGACGGCATTTCCCTTCGTCTAGCGCCTGGGGGCAATTATCCCCCCCTCCCCCCGCCACTGCATTGTGAATTATAGGATATTTTCTTTTCCTATGTTAGTACCGTATATATTTCGTCGTGTGGTACAAAAAACCTGATATTTTAACGAGTGGCGAAGCCTCGAGTTAAAATATATCGTTTTTTGTACCACAAGATGAAATATATCCGGTATTTACACAGGAAAAGAAAATTTTCTTTATATTACATACCATACTTGCTCTAGAATCGACGCTCGGAAGATTAAACTCACTATTCAGCACAACACCCCACCCCTTTTTCGTAAATTCGTCTCACTTTCGTACGCTGATCATATAAATATCAGTGACTTAAGAGAGCGGTTACAGTTGGGATAATCTGTAGCAGTAAATTACATTTTTTGACATTTTGTAAACTATATGATCATATCGGACCACAAAGCGAGTCCG
Organism: Margaritifera margaritifera; assembly: GCA_029931535.1. Taxonomy (NCBI): domain Eukaryota; kingdom Metazoa; phylum Mollusca; class Bivalvia; order Unionida; family Margaritiferidae; genus Margaritifera; species Margaritifera margaritifera. The sequence continues at coordinate 1,910,220 of JAQPZY010001367.1, forward strand.
ATTCAGCAATGCATCACAGCGGTTTTATCATTGTTGTCAAGGAAGTAAGGGGAAATAACTTCATCGATACGCGTACGGCGTCGAGTCAAATTTCTTCAGCAAAAAATAATATCCATGTCTGAAATGTAATGCAGTTTCCAATTTTTTTGTTCTAGCTCTCAAAGTGCTCGTTTTGTTGCTGCAGGTATAACTTTCGTAGGCACACACAATCAAGCGTTGCATGGCATTATGGGAAATCTTTTATTTTCGGATATATTTTTCACATGTGAAAATAAAGGAATTAAAAAAAATACGAAAATTATTTCGCCAATAAGTTTCTATATTTCACGTTTAAGTATATAATAAACTGGATTATTTGTGTCGATTATTTAGAATACGATAAAGAAAACGAATCAAACTCTTTAATTTCTGGTCAGTTACATTATATTTGCAACACGCATAAAATGCATTTAATACCTTGTTCTTTCTCCAGCCAATTCGATAGTTTTGAAAAACTACACCAACCTTTGGCATTCCAAAGCCGTAAATGTATCAAAATTATCATTTATTTAATGTTCTCCCTAAGTTTTGTAAAAGAAGTAACATGATAAGCGTGCAACAACTTCAGGACAGTACAATGGCAGCCTCAGTGTCTCTAACATTCACCTTTATCAAAATTTGGGTTTCGCGAGTCCAGAACTTAACAAGAGGTCAGAATGTGCCTGAGATCGCTAACCTGAGTAACATCTACCTAAAAACCAAACGCATGGGCGGTTTGTCCAATAATGGATTGTTATGGCTTTCTGACATGTAAAGGTTTTTCAATTTTTGTTTTGGTAATGGCCGCCGTACATGATGGTGGATCGGCATCGTTTGTACAAGCTTGAAAGGCCTTTTACGATCAACTTCATTTGACCGTTTGCTTTTGTAGCTGTTATTGTTGTTTTTTGTTTTGAAGAAGTTGTTTGACGTTTCTTTATTTGTAGTGGCAATGAATAGTAAATCAGCGTTATTTATGCAAAAGTGAAAGACCTTAATATCAGGATGCTTCCTGTCAAAATTAGTCAAATTATATTAAGAGGTTTTTGAGAAGTAATTACAAATTGTATTCATTTTTAGTACTGGCGGCCAGATTGGATGGCCAATTGGCATCATTTGCACAAACTGAAAAGCCTTTATGCTATAATTCTTTCTGTCAAATGTGGCCCAGTTCTGTCTAGTGGGTTTTGAGCAGAAGTTGTTGAAAGATTGTATTAGTTTTTATAATTGCGGCTATACTTGATAACTATAGGCAGCATTTATACAAATATGAATTTATTTTTATACCAGGATGCTTTTGTCCAATTACGTCAAATTCTGTTAAGCAAGTTTATGGGAAGTGGTTTAAAGTTATGTCTAGTTTTAGTAAAGTGGGCCATAATTAAATGTGGATTGGCATCATTTATACAAACATAAAATGTCTTTATGCTTTATGTCAAATGGTAAAATTTTTTTCAACAGTTTTTGAGAAGTAGTTTTTTTTTCTTCCTATTTTTAATAACGGCGCCCGTATTTGATAGTGGATCGGCATTATTTGTATAAAATGGAAAAGCCCTTATGCCAGAATGCTTTCGGTAATATTTCGTTAAATTCTTTTCAGCGATTTTGGAGCAGAAATCGTTTAAACGCTTTTTAATTTTAGTAACGGCGGCTATATTTCAAGGCGGATTGGCATCATTTGTATAAATTTTAAAGACCTTTATGCTTTCTGATCAATTTGGTCAAATTCTAAAGAGCAGTTTTTAAGAAGTATATTAAAGTTTTTCTTTTCTATATTTAGTGACGGAGGAGATATTTGATAACTGATCGTCGTTGTGTGTATAAATATGAAAGACATTTATGAGAGAACGTTCTCGATCAAATTTTGTTCACTTATGTTCAGCGGTTTTTGACAAGTCATGTAGAGTTTTTATCTTTGGCGGCCATATTTGATGGCGGTTGGTTGGGTGGATTTTAACGGCACTTTGAGATGGCGGATCGTCATTTGTCCAGACTTGAAAGTGGTTTATTCCAGAATGCCCTATGTTAAATTTGGTTTTAGACCACATGCTGTTTTCGACTAGTATTAATTGTAAAACCATAGTCGCCTTGAGTGTTTTCTGACTAGCATAAAATTCCATACTACTTATAAAGGACGTCGAAAACTTCCTGAGACTAGTATTAAGAGTAGCCCGCGAAGGCTGTTTGAGCCACAAACCGGCAAAACGAGGGGTCCTTAACAGTAATTAAGACTAACATTAATGCAAGTCGCCGAAAGCTCTCCGAGCCGGACCATCACGTCGTTCGAGGCGTCAGTGCAGGCCGCAAACCCAAGTTTGGGGGTCCACAGGCAGCATTTGGAACTAGAGTCGACCCAGGACCGCAAAAAGCCCCCTTTCTACCGCGACTATCTTCGCATCGACCGCCCGTCACAGGGGGCAAAACCTCCCGCGGCTACTAGACACAATGATACTAGTTCGTACCAGCGCAACGCGCCGACAGTCGAAAAGTAGGCGCAGGTAGCACGCGGAGCCAATAACGCAGAGAGGGACCTAGCAGCCGCAAAGGGCGATCAAAAGTGGGGTGTCGCCACTGTCAGCTGCCGAAAATGCCTCGAGACTAATATCTCCACATGTCGCATGCACAAGCAATGCCGGGAGGGTCTCGTAGTCGTTCTTTAGGCATCAGCAGCATCCGGAGGGGCGCCAGCTACACACATATTAGACAAACGTTCATCCTATGATACATCCCTGAACCTTCCGCGGCAAGCACGCTCGCCCCCTCAACCAACCTCCGCGCCCGCCACCCATCTATGAGACCCCTGAACCCCGAAAGGCAGCACGATCGCCCTCCTCAACGAAACGCTGCGCAGCGGCACCATCACCGCCAACGACTAAAAAGACTCTTTGTGCGCGCTGCAGGCGCAGGCGGTACAACCAAGCCAACCGCCCCGGCACCTTGGGCGTCAGAATCGCCCCGCCCCCCCCCCCAGGCGAGGCCCGCCGCCGCCAAAACCAGCTCCCCAGCTCTGGCACACCTCAGGCTGCCCCTGATAAAGAGGAGTTGCGACATAAGAGCGCACGTAAAAGACTACCGCGCTCAGGTACCTTCCTCCATGTAATGACCTCTGAAGCGTGGAAAACCATTCTCGGGGAGATGAGCACCATTGGCGGAGTTAAGTTCAGGATCGGGCTGTCAGCCCAGCTCAAACTAGCCGCCCCAGACCAGTTGGAAGCCATCCAGGTCACGGCTTACAGGCATGCTGCCCGACGGGGTCGGAAAGAAGATCGCGGAAGCCACCGTTTCGGTCCAAGAACGCATCGAAAACTACATGCGCTAGGGCTGGCACTTTAAGCGGTGCGTGGAACTAGAAATCCATATTTCAAAGTGTCGCCAAATGCGTGGAAAACTACATCCCGACGCCCAAATGCGTGCCTCCCCGCTCCGTCATGGACGTGCAAAACACCGACAACCGTTGTTTCGAGTGGGCCGTCATATCAGCCCTGTACCTGCAGACGACCACGTCGACCGACCGAGCAAGTACGCAGAGCACCTGGGCGAGCTCAACTTCGAGGGATCGAGTTCTCATTTAAGGTCTCTGACGTCGACAAGTTCGAGAACCACAAACCGGAGGTAGCGGTCACCATCTAAGGCCTGGGGGAACGGTCTCTACCCGCTCCGCGTGAGCAGGAAGGAAAGGCTGCACGCCGTGGACCTGCTTCTGTTGTCCGAAGTGGAAGGCTAAGACACCAAAACCCGCTAAGACCTCTCCCGGATCGTTCGTAAGTATAGCGAACCGGAGCTAAAAATGCACGTCTGTCGCCGCTGCCTGCACGTTTTCAGCCGGTTTACCTGCTAGAGGCACACAAGAACGACTGCGCCGGCATAGGCGAAAAACCGCAGCGAACACTCATGCCGGAGCCGGGAAAAAAACTCCATAGGTTTTCATCAACACCACCGGTAAATGCCAGTCCCTTACGTCATCTACGTGGACTTAGAGAAACCCCGCCAGAAACCCAGAAAAAGCGTCACATAGAAAACCTAGGAACAGGTTCCCTACGGCTTCTGCTATATATCCGTCCGCTACGATGGGGCAACCAGAGTGTTTTTTTCGCGACCTTGTGCTGCAAGCGTTTTTGCTCATCCAGCTTCTTTCCCGCCGCAACTCTGCTTGGATGTTTCGCAGCGGTGACCCGGTGAACCGTCGGCTGGGGAGGAGTGTTCAACACCATTGTAGGTTTCTTGGGGGTGTGTGGGGTGTGTCGCGGGTTCCTTGTGCGGTGGCTGCGGGGGTTCTTTGTGCGGTTGTTGTGTGGATTGCTTTGGTGGTACCTCCTCGAGAGGCGTCGCCATCGCTCAACATCTGACCGCCGCTTATTTTCAAATTCGAAATGATGATGTCCACCGATAAGGTGGTCAGCGCCGCCCCATACTTGAAGTGCAGGTGGCTGGCCACTTGGGACAAGGAAGCACGCACGAGGGGGTTCTCCTTCAGGTCCCTAGCTAGCTGTACAGGGAGATCAGCACCAAGGTCGCAGAGTACAGGCTGACCAGGGTCGTCTCCAACGAGGCGGTCAGTTTTGCGCAGAATTTCGCCTGGTAGACCGCGTACGCCTTCTACACCTCATTATCGTCCAGGTATTCCTTGGCCGTGCCCGCCGCCACCATTTCTGTCAGTGGGTCGCGCTGCCTGGCGGCATCCTCGGACCCCAGCGGCGGCGGTAAGGGCGCCAGTTTGAGCCTGAGCATCAGGTCGAGGATTATATCGCTTATTCGAGCCACAGCCCGCGCGTTGCCGTAAACATGATGTGCTGCCCACTATGCTCTAAGTAGTCGCCAGACCAAGAAGGCCAGAGCGTCAAGACTCACCGCGTGGCAGGTTATGCAACAAAGGTGGCAATACCACATGGCGCGGCTACTCGCGCACAGAGGCAAACAGGTAGGACGCTGGAGGGTCCATCTGTACCAGAAGCTTGCCGTACCCCTCTCTTTTGAGAAACTCTTAGGCCTCCTGCCGGTCTTTAGGCACAATCAGATTGTTCTCTTTGAGCGCGTCCCTGAATGAGTCCTCGTCCTTGTAGTAAATGAGGGTCACCCACTAGGTCTGCACACGCTAGACTTTGGCGACGGCGTTGTACTTTTCCTTGACGACCCACACGCTGATTCCAGCTTGTCAGCTCGTATAGGCAAGCTTGTTAAAGGCCGTCTCCTTGTGCCGGACGCCGCCAAGAAAGGCGCAGTCGTCGAGAATAAAAAGCGTTTCGGTTTACTCGAATCTGATCGCGAGCGCTCTCAGCAGGCCGTCCAGGTCGGTCTCGCCGGGGTTCACCAAAATAACGCCAGGATCCGTATTTCCCCCCGCTCACGGCCTGGCGTAGGCCTGCTCAGCCGCATGGTCAGGCAGAAGATGACAACACTGTCGTAACGCCCTTGGAAGACGGTTTCCAGCAGCTCGCAAACGAAAACGCTCTTTCCACACTAGCGGCGGCACACTATCATCACGTAGTGGGTCTGCAGGCCCTTTAAAAGCCGGCTAGTAGACGGCGGACACAAACTGGCTATTTTATATGTTCGTCTGCGCGTCCATGAGCAGGTAGACGTACATGTTCATAACCCACGCCGCCTGCGAGGTCTCTTATATCTGCAACATCACCCCCTCGCTGGCGTTGTCGATGCGCCTGCCCGATCCATGGAGCGCATGGTCTTCTGTGATATCCCCAGCAAGACACTGGAGTATGTTGATCAATAAAAGAATCGGATCCGTAAAGTTTTCGATACGCTCAGTGGTCAGATTTAATTCGCAGATGGACTGAACCATTTCAACCTAACCGGCCATGCTCAATTTCTATCTCTGCTCTGGCCGTTGAGGTCTGGGAGTATTACTCCTTGCGTATATATTGGAAAGAGGTCACTACCACAGAGCCGTCATCACTTGTATTGATTACAAGTCACCGCTTATATATAGTGTGAAATTGATTTCCATGCTAGATGACATAATGAATCCTGTAAAATATGAAGTACTTATATAATACAGCCAATACAGATGAATAAAGGTCTTGCATGTACAACAGGTGTAAATCACAAACCGCACAACATTTCGTTTTATTATTAGATACCTGTTTTTATTTTTAATACGATTTCTTTGGCAAAAAATGGGACAGTCATGGCTGCACCGCTTGCGAAGGACCTGAATCCTTTCTTTTATGCAAAAATCACCCAACTTCTCCTACCAGTTCAGAAATGCAAATGCAACATGTGATCGCCTACCCTACTGATCATTGTTCAAAGTCGTGTACCCACTAATATTAAGTCAGAACTGGCTGTTGATAGAAGTGGACATGACCTATGTAGAGGGAGGTACATATTATTCAGCAAATTATAAATACCAAAGAAACCTTTTTTATTTTAAATGACGGAAAAATTCAACCGTCTTGGCTTGTTACAAATGCCAATAGCAATAACTGATATCATTTTTAAGGCTTGCTGAAACAAATGAATTTTAGTAAAACTTAGAAAGTACAAGGCATAATAGGAATCAAATAAACTCTATAGTTCTATAATAAAAGGAATAATAGGAATCAGATGGACTCTATAGTTCTATAATACAAGGTATAATAGGAATCAAATGGACTCTATAGTTCTATAATAAAAGGTATAATAGGAATCAAATGGACTCTATAGTTCTATAGTACAAGGTATAATAGGAATCAAATGAACTCTATAGTTCTATAATACAAGGTATAATAGGAATCAAATGAACTCTATAGTTCTATAATAAAAGGCATAATAGGAATCAAATGAACTCTATAGTTCTATAATACAAGGTATAATAGGAATCAAATAGACTCTATAGTTCTATAATACAAAGCATATCTGAACTTGTCCTACTTGTACATAGAATAAATAGAAATGTCTGCCAATTTTATGCGCAAAGCCATTATTTCGAGGGCATGTATGCATTTATGAAATGTCACATTTCCATCCATAATTGTAACCCTTGATACCCTTTCGCAGACATAAATTAGGTTCCCGATTGTCATTATTTGCTTCTTTTTTTTTTTTTAATTGATGTTTCTTTCATATTTTGTTTGTGATGAGTTTTTTCACTCATTTGTTTCTATATCGTGTTTTCCTTAAAGTTTTTCATTTCAAGGATATTTTCCACCTACCGATATATTTCCATACTTTCAAACATACATACTTACATGCATGCATTTAGACAGGCAGACAGAGAGGCAGTCAGGCGGACAGACAGACATTGTACACCTGATCATCTGTTCATTCTCCCTGTTTTATTTACACCTTTTACATGTATAATAATAGCTTTATGTTTCATATACTCTTCAAGCTTGTAATAATTTTATTTCAAATCAATTATGCGGTATATTACAAATATTGCCTATATATTGTACCTTATACGCATGTCTAAAATGTATACTTTTCTTAAAAAAAGCACGGTTAAGATTATATAACTCATATTTATGGGAGATTTCCTTTGCTGTTCCTGATGGCTATAATATTAAAAGCATTGAGGCAGAAGATAATGGAAAGGACTATTGACAATTATTGAACTTTTGTAAATATATTACTTGTTTAGTGTGTTGCATATCCAATAATATCAATGTATGTTCCTATTATTATTGTGTAACAATGAAAATAACTGAATGAAATCTCTTTGGAAGAGGAAATAAAGAAAGTCATACATACATACATACATACATACATACATACATACATACATACATATAGGCTGACAAATTCTCTATGGCGTGGGCGTGCGTGTCCTCATCAATGCAAAATTTGGAACGGTCTCATTTTCAAACGGCTATTTTCGAAGTGTGGGTTGCTGTAGTTGAAAAAGCTCTGTATTTCCTCATTCAACTGAGCTAGCACATCGATGTATGCCGCACTTGTTCCTTTAAATTGTAGGCTGTAGTTCTGTTTCTATCTACCCCTGTTACATTATTACTGAAAAAACGTCAAAGACATAACATGTTGGTCGGGCTAATCATTAGCTATACATTATACGAGCATCCATCCATCCATCCATCCATACATATATCATACATACATACCTACATACATACATACATACATACCTACCTACCTACCTACCTACATACATGCATACATACATACACACATACACACATACATACATACACACATACATACATATATCATACATACATACATACAATCATACATACATACATACATAGACACATACATACATACATACATGCATACATGCTTGCATGCATACATACATACATACATACATACATACATACATACATACATACATACATACATACATACACACATACGAACATACGAGCATTCATTCACTCACACAAAGAAAACATTATTTTCAATACCTCTTGAATATCGTTGTTCAGTTATGGCCACTCCATTTCCCTGCAGTTGAGACGGTGACTGTAAAAGCAACTGCAGTTGTTTAATTTTCTCCTCTAATTCGTCTATCCGTCTGTCTGTTCTCCCGCAAGTGTCCATTACACGTCTGCACACAAATAAATCATCATCTCCAACGACCACTTGCATGAAAAGATATACTAAAAAACCGACTTCCAACAAAATCATACTTGGAGTTTGAAGATGTTTCTTTGAGAATTACTAGTTACATTTGTTCATATAATCTTTTAAAAGGTCGATAACAACATTTTGAGGGAGCATCCAATGCGAAAAGTGGTCGTGGAAATCAGGGAGTGGTCTCCACGCTTACGATAATGCACGATTTATGCGGCGAAAATTAGGATTTTGTAAGCACCTGTTACCGTAGGATGAAACTGACACGTCCTTTATCAACCATCGGAAGAAAATTGAGACAGCTTCAAGATATCTGAACGCAAACATAAATAAATAAATTGGCGGTAATATGCTAGACATATAAACGAAATAATCATATGCTTTTTAGCAGAATATGCAACACTACAAGCAACAACAAAAAAGACAACATAAACAAAACAAAACAACAAACCTGCCTCTAAATTTCTTGTGAAAAAGATGTTATTAGTAGACATTTTAATATCGTGCAGAAAAGAAATGGAAACCAAAAACTTTACATTTAATAGATAGAGGCCATAAACACATATGAAAAAGGTGAAGTAATCTCCATAAACGATCCTGCTGAAGCAAGGGACTCGAAGTAGTTAATGGGGTAATGCTGGGCCCAACGCTGTCACTCTGGGCTGAAAGGGGAAGTTAACATTACGTCTCTATTTTGAAAATATAACCCTATGGTGACAAGAGGAATTTAAAAATGTCCATAGGATTAGCAAGGGGGAGGGTCACACTGGTCACAAGGAGAATCTAACATTGTGCGACGGTATGGGGGATGGGAATTGAACATTGGGGACGATATGTGTCGGAAATGGGAACTTAACATTGGTGACACTCTATGGCCCTATGGGAATTTAACATTGTGGGCCACTCTGTAGGTCAATGGGAATTTAACATTGAATCCAATTCACATTTTTTCTGACCTACACCTACACCTTCAGACCACACCCACATCTACTGACCAACGTCCACACATACTGATCAACACACAGTATCACTGATCATAGCACTAACAAAATGGGGGACAGCTGATGGTCACTAACACAGTCTTAGTGACCAGCACCCACACATACTGACCAACACATACATGCTGCGCAACATAGTCTTACGACCCTTTTAAAATCCAACATGGCGGCCATTAGACCGAGAAACAAAGTAATGCTAAAATTCCGATACAGTATGGTCAAGACTAAAATCGAATTAAAATTCCGATATTAAAACGGAATTTAGTGGAAATTTAAAATTTTAAAAATTGTATTAAACTTTTGTAATAAAATTAAAAAATAATTAAAACATTTAAAAAATTTAAAAATTGATTTTTTTTAATGTTTTAAAAAAGTTCAACAATGTAATGTATGTTTAAAAAAAAATCTAAAACATCTAAACAAAATTTTAAACAAGTAAGACACTACAATAAAAAATGAAACTTTAAGAAACTATAAAAAGATTGTAAACCAAAGAAGTGTAAAAAAATTAAACATTTTAAAAACTGTTATAAATAAAAAATTATTAAAAAATGAACCAAATTACCAATAGTAGAAAAAGTTGTGAAACTTACTTAAATTTTAAAAATTAAACAATTTTCACAGGTAAAAATATAAAACGCATAAATTGTAAAAAATTAAAAATTTTAAAATATTAAAAAATTTAACAATTGTAAAAATGTTTTAAAATGTACACAAATTAAAACAAAAATGCAAAATTATAAGACACGATTTAAAAATGTAAAATATTTGAACATTTTCAAACAATTAACTACAAGATTTTTAAATTTAAAATTGAAAAACATAATGCATAATTACGAATTGTATCAAAAATGAAATAAATAAGATAAAAGAAGCTAAACTATTGTTAAATATTTTAAATTTTATTTACGAGTTTAACAAATTTAAATAATAAATAATTAAAAAAATTCAAATATTAGACAGTAACACAATTTAAAAACAAAAATTATAAACCCCTTCCCTCTCCCTCTATGGGTGTCTGTAATATGTGTAATGGTACATTTGATTCTGTTTGTTTCTCTACTACTACTAATTAATGATAATAATAAATGAAGGCATTGTTTATTTTCACTTACGTTTTGTATATTCTCGTGTTCTTGATAGTGTCTTGCTATGAATTTGTTAGAGGGAATTGGATCTTCTGCTTCTTCTTCTTTTGCAATATTCCTCTTTTCCCTCCTTTTTCTATTCATTCGCTTTTCTTTTGAGTGGAGGACAGTTTGAAGACCAATCTCCTTGTTGGCGACACACACAACATTCATCTTCACTTTTGTTTCTGTTCCCCGTTCTTAGGATAAGTACTACGATTTCTTTGACGCTGTAAAATTTTGAAGACCAATGGCCCAGGATTTTGTTGTTATAACAACTATTTTGAAAACTAGTGGCCTAGGGTTTTAATTAAAATACCACAAGGCGGATGGACACATCTGAGTTTTAAAATGTTGAAAACCGGTTAAAGTGGATAAAAACGGGTAAACCAGTTTAAGATGGATAAAACAGGTTAAGTGGCCTAGAATTCGCAGATACATACCACTGATATTTATTCATAATACCAATATATTCCTATACATCACTGATCAACTAAATTCCTTTTAAAGCATATGCACCTTTTGTTTAGCAATGATAATTTTATGAAATAGTAAAAAGTTTGTGAATTATCAATTTTGTCATGATTTACTCATTATACAAACAAATATCAAATGCCTTTTCAGTTTTATATGTGTTATATGGGTCCGAAAAGAGATTAACTTTTGTGAACCGGATTCCACTTAAATTTACATGATTTGTATGCAAACGAATAAAAAGTAGCTCGTCTTAAATTGTACCAAATTTTAAAAATAGTTGATTTGCTGAGGGAATCTTTGCTTTATAACACATGCATATTTCTTTTCATATTTTCCATAAGTGCGGCCTGTGCACTAATTCATAATCTAGTAAGTTCATTTATAATAATACTTCGAAGTTTAAAAAGTAATTTCTGGTTTACAAAGTTTATGTACATCATATGGACATCATGCAGTTTATTATCATATATTATTTTGTGAGGAGTCTAATTGTTTTTCTGTAAATTGAACTATACTATAGTATTTTAAATTGGGGGAATTCAGATTATCAAGGTGCATATTTAACTTAACTTAAGATTGTATATGGAGGAATACTAAAGTATATCCAGGGCCGATGTACAAAAATGGATCTGTGTAACTCACATTTTGTCAATTGATGATCGGTTTTCAGACATGACCAATGTCAATCGGCGTATTATACTCATATCGTTATTCACTGAGCAGACATATCTTTCCAGCACGCTGCTTTTGATGGCTAGTTTCTTCTTGGAAGTGATGCTAATTTAAATAAAGTCATCTGGAGACCCCCGAGAAATTAATCTGCTTGTAATGGCTTAACTCTCAGCTTTTAACAGATTGTCTGTTGGACCAAGGTGCTAGATGTTAGGCTGGCACAAATCTCAAAATCTTTGAGTAGTCTTTCATCGTGCAAGAAATAATTTAAAGTATTTTCCATAATCAAGTGTTAATTACCATCTCTCGAACATAAGATATTCTCTCTAAAGGATTATGTGTAACACCAATTGTGTGGAGGGCCAATGTAATTGAAATGTACACTGAGTTCAGCAGGAACCAATTAGTGTTGAGAGCATAATCACCTATCTATCTATCTATCTATCTATCTATCTATCTATCTATATATATATATATATATATATATATATATATATATATATATATATTACCTATACTTTCAAAAGACATTGGTATGAACTTCAGTGTGCAAACGATCAATGAAATTAGGGACGATTTGGTTTAAAAATCGAACATTACAGTGGTGTCAGACATAAACTCAAACGGCATACAAGTTTTTACACTGGGAAGAAGTTAGCATGGCTGCATTTTCTGATGGAATGGGCGTAGCAGCTGCTAGCACAGAATTTGCCGGATTAGAAACAGGAATTATTATCCTTCTGGATTTTATTGGAATAAGTGCAACTTAACTTGAGTCTGTTGCAAACACTTTAAACTAAAAGTTGATATAAAACAAGATTTGAAACACGATAAAACAATCACTTTTGCAATTAGTAATTTGAACAGTATTGATTACGCCATACGGCAAGAAGTGACAGAAAAATGTACTTTGATAGTTAATAGGTATAACAGATACAAGGATATAAAAATGCAACGAGATAGTAAATGTCTAACACAGAGGGACAAGACACTAACAAGTTGTAGAAAAAGAAAACGTTTTCTCAGGAGGGAAACAAACTAAAGGAGAAGCTTGCAGCAAACAAAAGTAAATTAAAAAAACAAAAAAAAAAAAAAACAAAAAAAAAAAACAAACAAACAAAAAAACCCAACAACAAACAAACAAACAAACAACAACAACAAACCCCCCAAATAATTCTTAAATTAAAAACTAAATTACGATAGAAGGACAACCTGATAAAGAAATCTACTTTGTCAACTCAATTGATAATAGAGATGGTAAACTATCCATTGCATTATAGAGAGTGGAGGTCGTTGTTGGTTATTACAATATTTCTAACGAATCAGCATATTCTATTACACGAATGAAACAGCAGCTGTTTTAATTCTTTATTATTTCTATTACCTTGAAATGTAGATGAACAATGTCAAAGTATAGCAACAAATAATGACAACGCAGACAGCATGTATGTATGTATGTATGTATGTATGTATGTATGTATGTATGTATGTATGTATGTATGTATGTATGTATGTATGTATGTAAGTGTGTATGTATGTATGCATATATGTATGTAACTATTCGCCAACAGAAGATTAAATTCGAAAAATGTAAAAATGAATTGCACAAATATTTCGAAAGATAAGCCCTTACAAATAAATGTAAACATGAAGGACAACAAAATAAAAAATAAGACGTAAAGATGTTAAAATTCTGTAAAATGTATATAAAATATTAGATAAAGGCAGCACATATAAAATCCTTAAAATATATGCTCATCTGGTATGATATATGGTCATCTTGTATGACTCTTGTATGAGCACACCATGTTTCTGTAATATATGGGATATAACTGGTTGTCAGATTTAGATTCTGCAAGGCTCTCAATGTGGAAAAGGAATCCGGAAAGACGATGCAATTTTTGTCTTGAGAACTTTTAATCTAGTTCAAAGCTGTTAGTGTGGCTGTAATTTCTGCAGTATAAGTTGAGGCGGATCGAGATAGTGCTATGAGGTTTTGAAATGGCAGCTCCGACTTTGTCTTTATCTTTCGAACCGTCTGTACACAGGGACGTATGGCTACGATAAGATGCTCTGATTTCATTGACTTTACTCTGACAAATGAGAATATTTGTTGAGGAACTTTTGAATTGGCAAAGATCAAATATAATTTTTTTAAAAATTTATTTTGCTTGTGGGGTGGGGTGTGAGATGGTCTTGCAAGATGGTCTAATGTGCTTCTCTGGCGTCTGAATCCACATTGAACGTCTGATAGTAGTTTGTTGAATTCGAGATACCAGAGTAGTTTATCATTTATAATCCGTTCCATGGCATTGCAAACACAGCTTGTTAAAGCTACTGAGCGATAGATGGAAGGGTCAATTTGGTCCGTTCCAAGTTCAGATACTGGTATCACCGTTGTTTCTCGCCAAGACTGCGAGAAGTTGCCCGTTTCCTACTTGTAGGAGCGTATTGAGAGCTGTATCAGGAAAGAGTTTCAAAAGCTTATAGTGGATACAATCTGATCCTGCTGAAGTATCATGGGTTCGATCAAGAGAGTCTTGGAGCTTTCTGAGAGTGAGAGGTTTGTTGCAATCTTCAGCATTAGCAGATTTGAAATTTAGAGGAACCTTTTCTTTCAGGCTTTCGACACGGCGGACGTTTTCAGAATAATTCTACTGTGAGGAGTTTGCGGAGAATGATTCGGCCGGTGTAGTTGAGATATCTGGTACGGTTGTGACCATTTCATCAGATTTCTTGAAATGTTTGATACAGCTGGTTTTATTTTTGCCAAGAATTTTTCGTAATATATTCCATACTGATTTGACAGAGGAAAGAGAGATCAACCTAGAAACACAGAATCTCCATCTTTTCCTCTTGCTCACTCTAATGGTATTGATTCAGATTTTCCGTTGTTAGATTGACATTGAAATGTTCAAGAACCCTTTTCCGTTCCCTGATGGCGGATTTGCATGCGTCATCAAACCATAGTTAGTTGACCCGTTTAGAAATCACCGAAGATTTGGTATTGTATCCCCAGCAACATCCTGGACTATGTTTGTAAAGTGTGGCATTTGATCCACCACGTTGTCAAAACGATCTGCTGTCAAATTCAAATCTCAGTGGGAGTGAAATGTTTCCCAATCTGATTTGTTCAATTTTTATATCTGCTCGAACCCTTGAGATTTGAGAATGTTACTTTTTAATTATATTGGAAAGTGATTTTTTAAAGCACATATTTTATCTTAAATCAATACCCACAATCAGTTACCTATTGTCGAGGCCAAACATTTCCACGGCATTATTTATGGTAGTATTTAGATAGTATAGAAATTTAGCATCAATGCAACTTATTACAGAACATATGTTAACTGGTAGCATGATAATGAAAAATATGCTTTGAAACAAATCAGTATTCGCTGCATGTCATCAGCTTTAATGTTTACTATTTGCCTTCTGAAGATAGATTGTGAGGCTTATGATCAGACAGACAGATGGATGAACAGAGGTGCAATCAATATTTTCACACTATTTTATAATGTATGGATAAAAAAAACACTGTGGAATACAAAATAACTTATGTAAAGAAATGAAATATTGTTTGGAATTAAATATTGCAAAATTTGTAAAGTGAAATAATTGCAATTTCTTATCATCTTTATTTTCTCGGGATGTAGTTATGCTGTATAGCTGTCTGTACTGCAATGTTTTAACATGCTGCAGTTGCAGTTCATAATGTCCAGGTCTTGATCGTAGATTAAAGGTAATTAAAAAAAAAAACAATGTGTAACCATTCAACCTTCTCTCTGACAGTGCCAATCATTTTTACTTTGCCAAAGGTATTTTAGCCCCCCCCCCCCACCATCAAGACAGTATATTTTCCCCCTACCTATAGCATGATTTTTTGTCCATACCAGTGCCAAATTCATAATATTTATAGCCACACTTGCAAACGTATGTTACCTTTAAAATGAAAACAATTTACAAATGGACAGAATTGTTATCAAACATCTGGGGGTGGAGGGGTACAGAATTATTCAATTAACCGACAGGGTTATTCACAATTAAAATAATGGTTTACCTTGCTTAAAAAAGAAATTGAATTTATTATTGGTTTATAACTATGTAAATAAAGGCAACCATTGATAATAACGGACTTGTGTAAAACAAATAAAGGGGCTATATGACTGATGTAATGTTATTTTGGGCACTTAAATACGGGAGTTGAAAATAAATATATGCATTCAAAAAAAAAATAAAAATAAAAAAAAAAATAAAAAATAAATAAATAAATAAATAAATACATAAATGAATAAATAAATGATTTACCTTTTAAAAAATCACAAATACACAGAAGTCAAGTTATGCAGCAATAATTTAAAATAGTGTTTAAGATAACATTTAAAACAAGTGAAATAGATCAGCAGGAAAATTGTCATTATTATTATTATTATTATTATTATTATTATTATCCAAAGCTGCTTACTGTGCATGTCTTTATATTCAAAGGTTGATTGCATCCACTTTTAGGCAATGTTTTTTTTTTTGGTTTTTTGACGATGCAGATGATGTTTGTTTACCTGTGGCACGGGACGGTTCCCATAAGGCTCAGTGCTGTATGAAAAATGGACTCTTTCACAACTCCAGGACGAACATGGCGGATACCATGTACACAGACCACTCTGTTTCAGCATGTATCGAATGAATGGTGTTGCGCTGTATGTCGATACGAATTATGTCTAAATCATTCGTGCACGAAACAAATTCGGTAATTTTAGTTACATTTCGAGACGCTGAGGTGAAAATTCAACGAGAAACAGACGCGGATATCATTCCCGATGCTGCGGACCGAGCAATAGACTACTTTGATGAAAGACTGGGATGCAACTAAAATTACCGAATTTGTTTCGTGCACGAATGATTTAAACATAATTCGTATCGACATACAGCGCAACACCTTGGTGTGGTAAGTACTTAAATAATTTGGATGATGCTTTAACACTCTACTCCTCTACTCATACTGATGCCCATAACAATGTTATTTTAGACAAACCCTGACAACTTAGACTTGGTGATTTTACCACACTCCCGATAAACACAGGAACATGACTATGTGTTTATTGCTGTTGCAATTGGTATTAGCATTTATATTGCACACTTTCTTCCAATTAAATCTGAACCAACGCTGAAAGTTACCTAAGTTGGGACTTAATATCATGATTGCACATGGTAGTGTTTTTAAATAGTTCAATTTAAAGGTAAAAGAAGATGCTAAAACTCAGTGGTTAATTGTTTAGGTAGAATACTGGTTAAAGACATGACCAATTCTGTGGTAGTGATGATATTTTCAAATTAAATGATTACAACATTTCATGGCGCACACAGATTCATGGCAACATTTTAATAGAAGATATTCAGTTTACATCATACGAAAATAAATTTAGGATACTACTCCACTTCCAAATGCTAATACGTCATTGTCCACTGTACTTTTGTTTTCTTCCCGAGGACTTTAGATTTACCAGCGTCTGTTGCTTTTTCCAAATGTCTCTGGAGGTATAGAAGCTGGTAACCCTGATTAGGAATTGGAAAAGATTTGTGTCCAATACGAAACGATTACTTAAAATTCCATGACTCAGTAATTTAATGATAAATGTAGTATGTATGTATGTATGTATGTATGTATGTATGTATGTATGTATGTATGTATGTATATATATATATATATATATATATATATATATATATATATGTATGAATAGGATCTGATGCCATGCCAGCACAATACTAGCTATCTGGGGCCAATTTAAAAGGTAAATTCTAAACATGCAGAGATGAAGAACTGCAAAGATGAAATAAACACTTTAAGAAGAAAACTCCTTCCAAATAAACTTAAATATGTAGTACAACAAGATAAAAGATAAAAAGTAAACTTTGTAAAAGGTATATAAAATAAAAGTTAGCGGCAACGAAATACACAATATTTAAAATATAAGGTGAAAATTGTAGTCTCTGTTGTACATCATCATACAGTTTCTTACTTTAGTTCACATCATGGAACTTCTGTCCCACAGGGTGGAGGTCGACGAAAATGTGTTTCATTGTCAGTAGGCACTAGCAGGATATGCATTCTGATGGAGATTCACCCTTCAAGAGGTATGCATGAGTGAAGCATGTGTATCATATACGCGGTCGGAACAACACCACTTCATCTCTGCGATTTGTTCCATATGAGGGATGCCATTCTCATATGATGGGTTAGATGTTTCGAAGCTTGTTTGTGGAGTTTTGATTCCACATATTTTGCCAAGTATGATATAATATTTGATGTCATTATATGGAATCTTCCACTGAGTAAACAGTGACTACAGGGCAGCTTTCGCTGCTTCATGTTTTAATTCCAATGTAACTTGGCAGTCAACAGTATAGAATACTCTTTTTCCAGACTGTATGATCAAACCATATTTCTGTAAGATTTGGGATATGAAAAGAATGTCATATTTAAGGTTTTGTAAGGATTTCAGTGTGGAAAGCAAATCCGAAAATATGATGAAATTTGTCGTTTTTCTCCCTCAGAGGTTTCAATATACAGTGTTCCCCCGACTTTTCGCCCCTCCCTCCCAGTTATAGCCAATCAATTTGAATGTACCAAATGATTTGCTCTTTAATCCATTTTTCATTTATCATTCATTGGTTTTCTGCCCTAAGGCAGGTTTAAGGCATCCATCTTCTCCAATCTTCCCTTAGCATGGCTCTACGTTTCATGTTCGCATATGAGCTATTCTCCTTGAGATCGTCCAGTAGCATGATTCTAGGCCTTCCTTTTGGTCGCTTTCTTTCCATTCTGCCTTCTATGACTTCTCTTAACATGTTTTCACCTCTTACAATGTGTCCGTGCCACGTCTTCCTTCTCTTGAGTATAACATTCAATAAAGTTCTCTTTTCATTGACCAATCTTAGGACCTCTTCATTTGTCTTTCGGTCACTCCAAATAACTTTCTCCATGCGCCTCCATATCCACATCTCAAATGCTTCTAGCCTTTTTTTTTCTTCCATTCTCAGCGTCCACGTTTCTGAGCCATAGAGCGCTACCTTCCATACAATGGTTTTGACAATCTTTTTCTTTAGGTCTTTGCTCATTTGTTGTGTTAGCAATTCTTTCCTCTTGTTGAATGCATCTTTGGCCATTCCAATTCTTGTTTTTACTTCATCTTGGCACCTTCCATCATCTGAGATCAAAGATCCTTAATATCTAAACGTTCTCACTTGTTCTATTCTTTCTCCGTCGATTGTAATATTCAGATCTTTACCTCCTTCTCTCAAAACTCTCTGGACCTTTGTCTTCTTCACATTGATCTTCATGTCGTATATCTTTCCATATTTCTTCAAGGAGTCCATCAACTTTTGCAAACCACTTTCTGCTCCGCTAACCGGCTCGAGATTGTGTCTCCATCTTTCATTTACTACCCTTGCTATTGGCCATGCCCGAAGCCTAATCAATGCACAAATGATATATAATGATCACAGACCTCGAACATCCGCGGTGTTTGTCAGTCTCAACGATTCAATTAGTGATTTCAATTATCTACCACCTCCAGTAAAGGTGATTAGTGTTATATGAACTTGGTTTCTACTTATCTAGAGAAACAACAGTGCATGGCAAAGTACTTAACCAACAGTCACTATCTTGGCTGACTGCCATTTAGACCAGTCACGATGATAGTCATTGTAACTTAATGCTAGCAACAAAGATACCCAGCGAGTAAAAGCCGACGTAAGCTGGAGTAGAATCGTTGTGTTATAATTCTCCCTAAGTATCTGAGAAACTTAATTTAATTAAAATTCATTTTATTGATCTATGCATCATTTTTAATCACACACTAGTTGAATTTACATGTCTACCAGTCTATATATCTATCATCAGAAGAAGAGGAGGAGAAGGAGGTGGAAGAACCTCGAACACCTGTAGTTTAAATTTTGCGGTAAAAATGCCGGCTTTATCCGCTAACCGGCTCGAGATTGTGTCTCCGTCTTTCAAATCGTCTGTATAGAAGGACTTATGGGCTCTTATTCAATCGAATTTACGCTGAAAAACGGGAGGATTTGTTGAAGACGTTTTGAATTGGCAAAGAGCAAATATTATTTTGGGGAGTCCTGAGAACCCAGGTAGTGACCTTGAAACATAGAAATTTACAGTATTGGCATCATTTATTTTTTGTTGCTTCTAGGAGAGGACGAATTTGTGTGCCAAAAGGTGGAACGATACATGGTTTCCGATTGTACAATGTTTGGTATTTGGGCGTAAAGACGACATCATATGTGGTATTAGATGGATTGGATGACAGTTTGTTAGTACACCGAAGAGTCAATTTCGTTCGTCTGAGACAAAGTGATGGTTCATCTACTTCAACATTGAGGCTTTCTGGAGGGGAAGTTCTAAAGGCTCTCAGAGTCAAAGTCTCTGATTGTGTATCGGATCAAACTTCTGCACGTAAGAGTTACAAGCTGATCCGTACACAATCGAGCCATATTGGAGTTTAGATCTTACTAAAGTTGTGAATAACCTGAGAAAGACTTTCCGGTCAGCTACCCAATCCTTGCTTACCATACCTCTCATTAAATCCAGGTTTTTTTAAAACATTTGTCTTTGAGGTATTTAATATGCTGAAGGATAGTTGCGTTTCACATAATAATACAGATACCTAAAGTAGTTTTCGTCTGTCATTTATTTTAAAATTTTATTTTATTTTAAATGTTTTCAGATGTGATACACTCTACAGTTTTTGCATAAGTGATTGTTTTTCAATTTTAATAGCAAAGCAAGCACTCTATATTTGAAGTAATGTTTTTCTACTTCCTAATTCTGATGGTAAAAATGTATGGTCAAACAAAGTTACCTTGAAAAATAACGTGCGAGAGAATAGAAACATCAACTTGCCATTTCTGACATCAATAATATATTCTTCAGGAGAATTACTGATTAATTTAAATGATAATGATATTAAAATAAGTGGCTCTTTTGTCTCCATAGTGGACTAATTATGATCATTAAAACTGCATAGTACACTACCGGCATAAATGTTATATTCGACACAAATTTCTAGAATCGATTCAGCTTCATTTGTTGCAATACTTGAAGAACGTAATCATTTCCTAAGTCCCAGCACAATGACTGGACAAAACAGAGGTGGAATTTACTGAAAGCAATGTTAGATATAAAACGGTTTCAATTCAACACTAAAGAGGGCAAAATTTAATTAATATGAAATTATTCATTAGCCTAAAAGGTGCAAAGAAAATTGCAAGATATTAAATGTTAAAGTTTCATTTATAAGAGACCACTCTGTCGGTCTGTTATTATCACCTCAAGAAGTTTGTTTAAAAAAAAAGAAAATGTACATTTCATGTGTTTATTCCGTTTAATTAATTACAATTTATAAAATGTTTGCAAAAACCTCAAGCCTAGTGATTGGGAGCTTGGCCCTGCTGATTATTTTACTTCCTGAGTAGTTCAAGAAAGATAACGGAATCTCTACTAACATTTCGCACCCAGTCGCTAGTGTCTGCAGCCCGAGAGCAAGATCACCCGACCTTTTAACCCTATGACCACTCCTTACCCTCTAAACATTAGTAAGTCTTAAGAATTTGCATGATCCACATTAACAGGTGGCCAACCCATTATTACGGTCAATACTGCTTAATGCCTACATATAAACGCACTCGAGAGATATATAAACCATTACCTATACCGCAAATCATGTTGATGGTGTAGGAAGATTTGCATATTTTGATACTAATGCCAACAGTTACCAGGAATAACAATATCGGGTCAAAATTTGTTGTACAAACTACTTTCTTTTAAAAAGTCAAAGATTTTCTCTGGTGCTACATGTTCAAAAGGATTCCTAATTAAATTAGCATAAAAACCGTTTCATAACGTAGCATGTACCTTATAATAACGCATTTAACCATATAAAAAGTGTGAAAACCGAAATTGACCGTCACCGATTTCTGTATAATTTTGATAACTATTGGCCAAAAAGTAATGTTCATCTTTCATATATGATTAAAATGTAATTACTCTTTAATGTGTACGACAGACAAATAACTATAAAAGCATTATTCAAAATTTCAGATATTCTTTAAAAAAAAATACATATGAGCTGGAATGTTTTCGTCCTGCAATAAACAAAACTAGCACACATACAGCAAAAAAGGCAAAAATTTCACACAATAAATACATATAACAAAAAGAATTATCATTGGTCATTATCACGGATACAGAAACTGAAAGTATTTATTAATCCACAAGTTGGTACATGTATCTTTATTTTCTTAATTTGTATAATAAAATACTAAAGTGCCTATAAACAGTGCATGTAACATACGTTTCAGGATTATACATGAACTGAATATTTTAATCACGTTACGAAGCTCATCTGAGAGAAGCCTTAAAATGGCTTAGAAATAATGTTATCGAGTTATGTTCATGTGTGATTTTTATTGTGTTTTTCACGAGACATTTTTAGTGTCATTGTTTAAGGCGATAATTACTGTGATGGTGGACTCGGCAATAAATAATTTTTTTTAGTTGTATCTCTTGTTTGGGGGTAATATTGAATGTTTTAAAAATTAGATAACAATGGTGATCTAGAAAAAAAAAACAATTTTATGTTTTAGAACCTTTTAAAAACATGAGAAATTTACTGCGCTTCAACG
This sequence comes from Margaritifera margaritifera, assembly GCA_029931535.1. Taxonomy (NCBI): domain Eukaryota; kingdom Metazoa; phylum Mollusca; class Bivalvia; order Unionida; family Margaritiferidae; genus Margaritifera; species Margaritifera margaritifera. The sequence continues at coordinate 1,932,739 of JAQPZY010001367.1, forward strand.
ACCGTGGATAGAACGAAAAAAGTGCTTGTAAGTTTGGTAGTTTTATAAATGTTTTTAAAGTTAAAAAATGTTGATGATGATGGTCAGCATACAACGTATTCACTGCTGGTTTGTATATGTTACCCAACAGATTATTGATTCAAAACTTTAGTTTGAAGGTAACAGGTTGCTGATATTAAATCAAGCTCTAATCGCTACAGCTCGTTCAAATCAGTCCAATTACATATATTGTATATAACTTAATTAATCATGTAATCTATTCAGAGTAATGTTTGATGTAAGGATGTTTTACATGACAAATTGCAATCTTAATTAAATTTAAGTGAGCGATAAATACTTCTTGACTTAACAGTAAATGCAACGGAACAGAAAACGAAAGAATGTGAATAATTTTATTTCAATCCAGTAACACACGGTAAACTATCTTCTGATGAAATCTATATGTAGTTTGATTTAAAACACAACAACACATGCTATACTCACAGCTGATCCGTCAACCACGAGATGTACTAACAGAGACAGCGTCGTAATACGACGTTGGTAATAACAGCAAACAAACAATCGTCAGCATGTTAGTCTTAGATTTTACAACGGGTCTGGAACAGTTAAGACTTTTAACCGATGGAATTATTTCTGATATAAATGCATTAAATTAAATGTGTTATTGAAAAATGTTCTGTTGGAATTCAACTCAGATATTGTTAATGTTTACAATGGTTATATATATAAGTTTCAATCGGATTATACCATTGAGCTATGTTTGAAATCACTAGCAGGTGTATTGTCTCCTCTGAACTGAGACCACTGTATTTTTGACGTAATGTATTTGGTAGTTTTCATAATATGATATTCCCTGCTCAGTCAAAGCGCCATATACACCATTTACATTAGCTTGTTGGTAGCAATTTTCATGCCACCAAGCTCCGCCACCATGTTTTGAAACACACGAATTTATATCTCTGTCAAATGTGGAGAATTTCTTATTGTCGTGGTAAGTGAACAATTCGGAAATTGAACCTTCATACCCAAACGTGTCTACATTAATTCTGAAGCCCGTTGTGACGTCGTGGACAGTGAACGCATCGTAATGCGCTCGCTTGAATTCTCCGTCATACATTTCTAATGTGAAGTTGATCTGACTTCCACCCTGCGTAAGTCTCTGAATATTCTCAAAGCCCAACCAATGTTCCCCATTCAGTTCTCCGAAACCTCGTGCGTATTCGGTCCATCCTCTGTAGAAGTTGATGGACCCAGCCTGACGTCTCTGAATTACCGTCCAACCACCATTTTTGATGTCACAGAAGACTTTAAATGGACATCTGCCATCTGGTGAAATTTCATAGACCCCGTCATCTTTTTCGCCGTTATCAAATACATCTTTGCAGTCTATAATAATAATAATAATAATACTAATACTACTAATAATAAATTATACCTGAAAAACTACTTAATTGCACATTGATATTACAGACCAATATATTAGCAGAGAGTCTTTTGTTGTTCTCCATCAATATTTCAACAATATTAGGCATTGTTTTTTTTTAATAGCCAAGCAAGTTTAATCAAAGGAAGAGCACATTCCTTCCCCCCTCCCCGGGAAAATAGCTAAGGTAAAGATCATGGATGCAAAAAAAATGAAGCAGGCTCCAGGGTACCTACCAACTTTAGTAGATACAGTGAAACCTACCCGAAAAGTTTAGTATCCATTTCAAAATTATAGTTCGCCAAGGTCTAAAAATGTTGTGCCTTTGACACCGAGTGCAGAAATCAATGTTAGAACAAATTAAAGAGAAAGTTTTAGTTTAAAAATGTTATGTACACAGAGTCTGCACCATCAGTTTGTGCACAATCAATGTACTCTTACTGCTGATTCACTATTGGCCAATAAGCGTTAGACTGTGTAGGAGAAAAATTAATGCAACTCCTTTTCTTTTTATCAAACTATTGTGTCCCTTCGAGAAGGAAGAGAAGTTGTTTAAATGGAAAATTGTTATCTGCACAAACATACATATAGTTCTACAGGCAAAGCACACTTGTTGTGAATTAACATGTTAAGGCGAAGTTTTTTTCTTTTGTTCGGTAAGAACTATTAGTAGGGGTAGGTTTTTACTTATCGATACTTGGAAAACTATGGTGAACGATAAAGGAAACGACATAAATTTCCCTGTACAATCTAAAATGGGCTTTTGTATACTGTCACAAGTGATACGTGTTTCATTCTGTAGATAGTTGTGACTTTTTGCAAATAAATTAATGTACTCGTTGGATTTTAGGAGCCGCGGTGGCTTAGTGGTTAGCTTTTCGGAGTCGCTACCGAAAAGTTGTGGGTTCGAATCCTGCCATTGGATCAGGGCAAAGCACTTTACCCGAGTTGCCTCGGCACTAAATAACCTACTTGTGTTGCTTTGCCGTAAAACACCAAACTGAAACAAACTGGGTCAGAATGATGGAATGTCCTTGAGTGAAAAAATCCCAGCTATATAGTGCGTTCACAATTTCAGTGTACCGGCAATACTTGAAGTTAGGAATATCGCAATAATTCATGTTCTGAATGGTCTCGCTCTCAGTGTGTTTTATAACATTTTTGTTTTAGCGAAGGCCAAAAATATGATTTACTTAATGTAGTCTAATTGACAAGATCTGAAACCCAAACTAACACCAACACTGTACATGAATATCAGGAATAATTGTTAAAATTAAAAAAGTTAAAAAATAAATTAAAAAATAAATAAAAGCTTGCAAAATTTAATTATGCGAAAGTAATCCAGTGCCATGTCAGAAAAAGATACGGAAAACTGATCAATACTTATCGGATACTGATGACAGTAGTTTTGCTCGACCTGTATTACACAACTGTTTGATTTGGAGAGGAACCTCATGTACGCTAACTATATGACTTTAAAACTTTCTCAAAGAAAATGAACGAATTTAAATACCGTATTAGTTAGGGCTGCTTCATAATACATACTAGTATTAAGTAAATGCAACCTCCACAAGGATTTCATCTACAACTATCCTCAGTTCTTTATGCCAATTACTTTGTTATCTGAATATTTGTTGTTGTGATTGACTGAGTGATGCATTCATTGACTGATTGTACTGAAATTAAACTTTAGTGTGACGTAACAAATCTCAAAATAGTGCACCGCTCTGGAGATCATACCAGTTAGCTGGATTTGAGCGTTTATGGCAGGACACTGGCCTGATCCTCAATGATTATTTTGAACAAAAAAGAATAATGTCTTTGTTGTATAATACACGTATGAATCTTCTCTCTCTATCTCTCTCTCTCTCTCTCTCTCTCTCAGGCACGTGCAAATTACATGTTAAAAATGCTCTGTGTATGCATACATGAGGGAGAAAGAAATGATTTGGGGGAGTGTGTGTTTCTTTTTAATATTATATTACACATGGCAGATGTGTGCACAAAATTGTCCAATTTTATTAATACTGAAACTTCTTTTACATACTTCATAATTTGATTAAACGCTTAGCATCAATATATTTTTCTTTCCTATATCATTTCCACTGACTATCTTTTGAGGAATAATACAGATACTAATTGAGTCAATGTTAACCTGGGTTGAATTTTAATAAAACAAATGTCTCAGAGGATATATATATATATATATATATATATATATATATATATATATATATATATATATATATATATATATATATATATATATTGAGAGAGAGAGAGAGATGTGTGTGTGTGTAAATCTGCATATATAACGTAGATTTTGAATGTGTTATTGAATGTTTCACTGTGGTGCTATGTTTCACCAATTTGAGAGAGTATTCCTTCGATATCAATATGAGTCACTTACAGAATGAATAAAATGATGAGTTATACATGCACATTTTCAGTGCCATGCGTATATTTGTCCAATGCAGCTTTGAAGTTGTTACAGGTAATAGCATTGAGCGTGTGCATCTGTGTGTATGTGTAATCATGAGAGAGAGAAAGAGAGATACATAATACATGTCATTTATGATGTGAATATATATTTTTCTTCTGTATACCACATCCAGTGGCCGTTTATGTCCTTATTTTTTTATTAGTATCATTATCTTTTTTTTACAGGCAGGGCCAAAGCTCAATTTAATATCATTTACTGCCATACATACCACTGATAACAACTGAGTAAATGCGGAGAGACCACACTTGACAAAGCAATATTTGCAACAAAAGAAAACAATAGAATAAAAGTGAAACTGAACACGGAAGAAAAAAATCAAAATGAGTAAATGCGGTGATATCACAGTTGACAAAGCAATATTTATAACAAGAAAAACAGTGGAATAAAAATGAAACTGAACAAGGAAGAAAAAAATTAAAACATAAACTTGTGATGTATGGACTAAGTGGATGAATCATGACAGCAATTGTTATGATCAAATGTCTAGATTTTGAAGGGATTATAGCAGTGACAGGCCATTTGAATGAACGGTAACCATTTATTAAGTTTTCTGCTATTGTATAATAAGACAAACAATCTAAGTTATGGAATGGGTAATATAAATCTTTAAACTTTGCATTTTCTTGATATGCTTTTTACTAATTTAAGCAAACAACACTAATGTATAGCTACAACAAATATTACATCTGGTTTGGTATTATATTCATGTAGCGACAAATATACTTCTTGAAAGAGCTTCAAAAAACTTTTTAATACTGGAGAGACCAGCCAAGGGATATTTTTTGAAACAACCTAATGAATATTGGCATTCATTTTAAAGATCGAGGAGACAGAGCAACCATGAAAATATTTCGTGAAAATGTGTCTGCGTGCATGTGTGTGTGTGTGTGTGTGTGTGTGTGTGCATTGCCACGAAATTAAGGAAAAATATTGCAAGCAGAACATCTTTAGTTTCGAGGAACAAGGGGACAAACACCAATATTTTTGGTGAACAAGAGAACCCAGAAGCCTCTTAATGCCTCAGTATCAATCATATCAGTCAGCAATATTAAACAATATTTCAAACAGACACGGTTTTTGATTTGATCAATGACTGTCTTATTTCTGCAACGGAACTTATAACAGTTTCATGTTGACTTGTAAGTTAGATTTATTCGTCATGGGATACTAGCATTTATTTCAATTATTTAAAAAAAATTAAAACCTTATTTTATGGAACTTTATACCAGAATAAAAATACAATTACATAATGTAATTTTAAATTTAGCGACTAGTTTATGGATACAGAGTATCAACGAGAAATACATGGAAAAGATGAAAAATTTGCCTATCTTCTTTGATATATTTTAACACAGTTTTCACGGTAATCAGCATGAGAACACAAAACTTATGTCATAAAATAAAACCAAACACCTCATACTTTAATTACATGTCAAATAAAGAAAATTGGAGAGGGGGCAGAAAAACGTCCTGCATTCAATATAGTCCTTTGGAAAAGCAAATAAAATGTTACAATACCTCATTGGCACCACTGTACTCGTGTACAGATTAGTGTTTGGTGTTTATATATTGTGTATTGTTTTAATAAGACATCCTTCACAACAGAACTATGGATACGAGCATAATCCATAATCTGTATATCAAAGTCATCAAATCACTAACTGACGCATGCCTATAAAAACACATTGAATGCATACATCAGTTTATGATTTGCTTGCACATATTGTTGCAAGTCTAAAGAGTGCGATGATGACAAATATATTTCTGTAATGAACTATTTCTTGTTGGGACTCTTGATCTTGATGATAAATGTTTGACTACTATTTATCTATCTATTAAAGTTGTATTCACGTAACTTCCAAAGTTGGTTTGTCGTAATTCGATGTCACTATAACAGGATCTGTCATGAGATGCACAACCATTCCCTCCTGTTTTGAACGCTGAGTAGGCAAATGACGTAATAGGGACGGATATAGCTCATTGAATAATACAAATGTTGCATATCAAGGGCTTCTTTTCAATAGCTTTATATGTGTGAAACCTCACCGCAAACAGGGTCAACCCCCGCTTCCTAGTACGGAGGATAGACAGCCGCAGTTTCACCCAGTGCCAGCCTTAGTTAAGTATAAATGTACTGAATCGATATAACATATTTGAACTGTGAAATGTAATAATTCAATTATTGACAAATTTATATATATACTGACAATATACTAGTAAAACAACAATCTGTGAACAATAGAGAGAGAGAGCTATAGCTCATATAATCAAGTTGCACGGACGGCACGAAAATGCCAATCCTTCAACATCACTTCGACTTGATGGTGAAATATAGAGCGGGACAAAGAAAGCTCGTGGCAACTAGACGCCCGGGCACACAAGGAATAGATGTATCTCAATATACATTTGAAGAAAGACCTAGCACATCAGATATACTCATATCACTAAAGATCAAAGGAACAAACATGGACAAAATTCAAGCTCTGACACATAACGGAAAAGGAGTATACTTGATACACCCAAAGGGAGAAACCACTCTTTTAGAGAAGGGAGCCATTCAAATAGGAGAGAAAAATGGCCAAATCATCACCAGAGATAGAAAGAGAAATTGCTAACAAAATGCGTGGACATAGACCTAACTGGAATCCCCACAGAAATCCCAGTGCAAGTCACAAAAGAAAGACTGGAACAAAAATTTGACATAACAATAGAAGACTCACAAATGGCGACATATAAAGACTTCCCTACAATACAAACAGGAGCCAGGATCTTCCAAGTACAGCCAGGGGCAGCAAAAAAGATGACAACCTTCTTCTACTTGCATGGTTTCCTGGTCAAAACATGGTATAGAGGTTGCATATACCACAGGAAATGCCCCAGATGCAAGGAAACCGGACACGATCCGAGGAAATATCCCGGGATACAACCACTAAATGAAAATACGCCTATAACAGAAACAACACCAAAATTACCAACTCCAGAACAGAGAAATAGTGCACCAATAACACCAGAGACAAGCAACCCGATAGAAATGAAAACACCAGAGAACAGATCCAAAACTCCAGAACAAGTAACTCTTGATAGAAATGAGACCAAGACACCAGTAAGGAAAACATCCGGATAATGGAAACAACAACAAAGTGTAATATCAGAACAAGAAGAAATAATAAACCTTCACATTGTTGCCAAATACCTAGCACAGTCAGAAACAGTGCCAGATAAAGTGTCAGAAAACACCAGACTGTAGCTCCACCTCCCAACAGAAAGGAACTGCCAAAAGAGAGGAGAACAGCAGAACAAAAGACAAAAACAAAAGAATCAACAGTAGAAACAACCACCCGCAAAAAAGAAACAACAGGAAATAAAACCACAAGCAAATCAGGAAAAAGGCCAAGGAAAGAAAAGGACAACAAGCCTGATACGGAAACAAGAAAGGAATATTATAAACTGGATTTTGGTGAAACAAAATTGTCGGACGAAGACACATCTCCAATCCAGCCACTCCAGAAAAAAAGATAACCAGGAAAAAATAATAATAATAAAAAAATAATAACAACAACAATAACAATAATAATAACCGTACTAACTCATAACAATGAACTAATGCTATATACATAACAAAGAAGCACAAACTAGACAGCATGTAAGTCTCTCCGGGAGAGGGCTCTTTCAAAGTCTCCTGCCCTCCGTCCGGAGGATGGACAGCTGTCTCTTTCTGCTTGTGATCATGTACTTGAAAAAAAAAACAAAAAAAAAACAAAACAAAAAAAACAAACAAATACACAACAAGGAAGCTCAAGGTAGACAGCATGCAAGTCTCTCTGGGGGAAGGCATCTGCTCGCCCTCCGTCCGGAGGATGGACAGCTGGCTCCTTCTGCTTGTGATCATGTACTTAAAAAAAAACACAAAAAAAAACAACAAAACAACAAAACAAACCAATATCGAAAATCACATGTATTAATATAATGCACTAACAAGATATAACATAGAATAAATATAACCTAAAATCCTAACAGAGAAAGAGAAGACAGAGAAAGACGAACACGCATACACGTACTATACAAAGAAAAGAAACTTGTAGAAAAAATACAAAACTGAAAATAGAAATTGGAACCATATAGTGCCAGTCCCAGGACAACAGATATATACATAACTACAAATACACACATGACAATACAAGGGACTTTGAATTTAAAGAAATCTAAATACGACCTCTGGCAAAGGTCACTATATCCTATAACTCACTTAGGGGAGAAGGGACCGGAAACCCGCCCGACAGGCAATACCTGTAGGGAGGTGAGTACGAGCCTGGACCCCTAAAAAAAGAAAACTTGAAATATAGGAAAGCAAAAAGAGGAACCTCACTCAAAAACACAATTTAACGGTTTCAAAATTTTAATATTAATCAAAAACAAAATATTTTTCACCTTTTGGTATTTGAAATTCTTTGAGGGGACTTTTCCAATGCTCTAACCAGCCATATATGCTGATAAGGACTAGGACTAGACCACAAACAAAAAACAGGGTGTTTTGACTTCACATTCAGGTAGGATAATAACGCAATTTTGGTACAGCTCAGTAGTAAGGTAAAAGGCGGATTTCAGCACAACAGGTCCTATCCTCATTCAAATCCTACAATCCCTGCGGGATCTCCGGATTTTTCACTTCGTCTAGTCCCCGTCGTGCCGAGAATCCGCCTTTTACCTAACACTTACTTTTGAAACCAAATTTGAAGACGGTTTGGTATGGGGTAAATTTATCCTCTCCTCCTCCTATATTTTAATAGTTCAGATAAAAATCAGAGAAAATAGATCAAATTTATCCTCTCCTCCTCCTATATTTTAAAAGTTTAGATAAAATTCAATCAGAGAAAATAGATCAAATTTATCCTTTCCTCCTCCTCTATTTCAGCAAGTTTACAAATCATTGAGTATATTTAGTATTATATTTTTTTTCATATTTTGATATTCTGTTTGGAACAAGGTCGACTAACATTTTGTCTTTTGTCTGTAGTTCATGGATCAGTTCGATGATGTCATATTTTTGACCTCGTAGATATGCTTGTAATTGTGTTAGTATTTTTGAGTATATAGACGCTGCTAGTTTACATGATGACTTTTCGTTTTCAAGTTTAGGCTCGAGACGCTTAAATACAGCGCTGATAAGTACACCTGATCCTGATAGTATCAAAAGAAGCGGGTTTATTAAACTACCTGCTGAAACAATACCACTTGTTGTTAGTACTAGTGGAGCATAGAATATTAATTTTATTAGTCGACTGTAATACCTGTGTGCCTTTTTTTTTACACAGTACGCTTTCTTATGGTATGTATTAAAGTATGCGATCAACTGGGTTTTGTCATCCTCAGGTATTGTTTTTGAAATATGATTAAAATCAATAATTTGTTTCATTATAAATTTATTTCAATAAATTTAATTTATTTTCAGTAAATTTAAACATTGTTGTTAATATTGTTAGAGTAATACCTTTAATGTCGCCGCAGCCTTAACAATTAGCGTACGAAAGTCGATATTATGTTTGTCAGCAAGTACTGCTTTGTATTTGTCAAATCGAGATGACTTTCTGTCTCGGAGTCTTTCTTCTTGTCGGTCATCATAGTGTATTATTGATTTATGATCAAGTGTATTTGAAACTGACGTAATATCATTTATTTCTCCGATGGTATTTACATGTAAATCAATAAACTCGATTGCACCTTTAACTAGGTCGATGTTAATATTACTTGGAATAAAGTACTGGTAAAGTATTACATATGCTGTTGCGAATCTTTCTTTTATATTTGATGGCTGATATGATGATGGTTGATCTGATGATGGTTGATCTTGCTGCTGTGTAAAGGCAATTATTACTTCTAATATTTCTCCCTCCCACCCCTGAGAGATATTATCAAGAACAACATCACGTACACCTTTATCTAAATTTTTTGTGACAATATGTTCTATTGCTTGAAAGTCAGGATATATTATTTTTCCTTTGTCTAATTCTTTATCATAATAAGAAAAAATATATTTTTTGAGATCATGAATTTTTGTATATTTTCTTATTTGAATTAAATTAAATTTTTGTATTTTATCTTCCAAATGTTTATTATTATTATACAAATCAAATGCAGCATTTACTGCATATCCATATATTTTTTCATCTTTTCCTTGATAATTAAAGTAAAGCCAAAGTGTAAAAAATGCCTTATGAAATTTATATAAATTTATATTTTCTTCAAATTTTAAATCTGACACAGCTTTTAAAATTTTCTTTTTAAAATCCTTATTTTTTTCATCATTAAGAAAATTTCTATATTTATCAAATATAATAGATTTTTTATCGTTTAACTCATTTTCTTGTTCTGTTGTAAACGATATTTTGCTTATAAACTCAAAATTTTCTGAAACATCTTTTATATTGTCTGTGTTAACATATACAATATTTGATTCGATAAATTCGATAGCTGATTTTATAACTCCAACTGGTATAGTATCTAACAACAAATATTGATATAATATTGTATATGCTGCAGCAAAATCACCTAATATGTCATATTCATACAAAATTTCGTTTACTTTTAGTTTTTCTTTTATTTGTTCGCGTAAATTAGAATATAGTGGTTCAACCATAAAGTTTTTTAATACACGATTATCATCACCTCTGGCTATTATTTCATTATATGTTGGTTGATATGAATCTAGTACCCACTTAATTTGATCTGATATTTCATCAAGTGTATTTAGTTCATTGTAAAAAACAGTTTTATCAGCTTCTGATAATGTTTTTAATCTTTTTTCGATTATGTCCACAGTATTATATGCAATTGCTATATCATTATCATTATATTTATTTTGAAATCCTTTTGTTTTTGATGATACTAGTATTAAGTAGCTTGCAGTTAATGCGTGAGCATCATCAGGTTCATTATGAACAGCAAGAACTGTTTCAGTGTCATTATAATCTAATCCAACATCTTTGAAGAACCGCCGTTTAGCAAAATTATTAAACGTTTTATAATTTCTACCAAGGTTAAGCTTTTTCTTTTCAAAAATATTTTCTAAACAGTCCATACTATTTTTATGATCATTAGCTTTTTCTTTACCAGCAGCAAATTTTCGTCTTGTTATTAATTTTGCTCGTATTATTGTGCGAACATTATCTGGCGTTAGTTCTAGAATCACATTGTAAATCTTTAATTTGATTTTCCAACTTTTCCATTTCTGCCGCAACACAAAATTTTACGAATACATCATACTTGTCTAACAGTTCCTTTACCTGTTTTTTTCTCATTGCGAAAACCGACCGTAGGTTTAAAATGTTATCAGTAATTTCAGGTGTATTACTTAACATATGTGCTAGTTCTCGAATAGCTGTTCGAATAGTTTCTTGTGGCTTAGTCGGATTTGGTGTATTAAATTCTGGTTTAGTAATTTGTGTGTAATCAAATTCAAAAATGTTATTGTAAAATTCGCGACATACCTCAACAATTTCACTCATTGTTATACTAATAATTTTAGACAATATCAACGGCATCAATGTCGTCAAGGACAATATTGTTAAACGGCATCGTAAGACAGTATATTGTCAAGCGACAACATCGTCCAAGGTAAATATTTGAAACGCAGTGAGACCAGGATTTGTAGGTTCAGCGTTAATTACAACCAACTTGAAATACAAAAATTTAGTTGTTATAGTTACGGGAAATGCTTGCATAGTAGTTCCGATATAATTAACATTTGGTGCAGTTGTATACAATGTTGTATAACCAACATCATTAGTAGATCCATCAAGTCGCCAATTATAAATTCTCTCTCCACCACTAGCTTGTCCGCGCAGTTGAAATTTCCATATCGCAACTGGTGACAGGTACTGATCTTTAATCCAGAAATTTGCTGACATTCCATTTGTTGCCCACTCCGTTGAGTTATTTCCTGCATAATTGTAGAGGAAAGCACCATACGCATCAAAACCTGGATAAGATGATGATGCTGATACAATAATTCCAGTACGATTATTACTATTTCCCGCTAATATTGGAATATACCCAACATTATTTTTGACTCGAGTACCGCCAACAATTTTAGAATCAACATATGCTTTGTTTGTGAGATCATCTGTTGCAGTTGGAGCGGTCGCACATTTTACAACACAGTTTGTCATTACGAGATTTCCTGTCATCGTGTCACCGATCTTTTTTACAACTGTGCTGCTCAAATTTAACAACGACGAGTACGGTACTGCATCACCCGGATTAGTTGGTGATGGTAAATTTATTAATAATTTGTTGTTCATGTTTAGTATACCTATCATTGTACTTCCAGTTCTAAGAACAGCGTTATTGTTCATGTACTGAACATTAACCGCATTATCAGTCGCCCATGACAAGTACGTGTTGATCCCATTTAAAACAAATCCTCCCATGTTTAATGAACCAATCATTGTACTTCCGAGACGTGGAACGTAATCAGAAAGTTTTGTTGTCATCTGCGCAAAAGAAACCGCGTCAGTTGTGTTTGTTGGCGGGTAAGTTGTTGGTAATCCAGTTATTTTAGCATTATTAAGCATTGTTAATGTACAGACCATCATATCACCTGTGCGTTTGATGTTTAGTGATGTAACATCGTCCACATATGTTTTGTTGGTGAGATCATATGAATTTGTAGGAAACGCTGACGACGTTATTTTGTTTACACCCATGTCAAGTGGACCTGTCATCGTGTCACCGTTTTTAATAACGTTGTTGTTATTAGAAATTACCAGCTGGTTTAAACTAACAGCCTGCGTTGGATCAGTATCCGCTGGTGGGTAATCTGTCACCAAACCAGTAATCTTATTACCTAGCATATCTAATACACCTGTCATCGTGTCACCAGATTTACTAACCTTTGTTAGATCAAGTGTAATTAGTTGACCCATACTTACCGCCTGCGTGCTATTAGGATTAATTAAAGGATAATTTGTTTCTAGACCTATAACCCTGCTATTACTCATTGTTAAGTTGCCGGTCATTACATCCCCAGATTTTATTTACTAATTCGGATACGTCAGCGGCACTTGTTTTTGATGCGACATCGTTGTTCGTGTTTATTAACGTTCCAAATTTACTGTAATAGGACATTATTATTTTACAACTACACATTATTCCAAGGCTATTCTAAGAAGTGTCGACTGCACTGTGCTGATGCGTCATTAAACCCCTCATCCATCCATCAAATTTTCGAATTTCACTTGCTCACTGCCATCATATGATGGCTGCGGATGATGGCTGCGGACAATGGATCGGCCACGTAATCTCTTCTCCTTTCAGGTTACCAATGGTAATCCCGACATCAAATTATGTACACCACGAAATATAACATGTCAATCATAAACTTTGATGATCCATCGAAAAATATTAAAACAAAACACATGTATGAATTACCAGATACCCATTATTTGATTGTTGGGCGAACTGGCTCGGGAAAAACCAATCTACTAATGAACCTGATAACGGCAAAAATGCTAACCTATGATTGTGTGTACATTTAAACAATTAATTCACAACAACAAAAATACGACCTACTACAAAAGTTTAATAATCAGGTTTTAAAACCATTATGGGCGCTAAGACAGCCAGGTAAAGATATTATTACGTTTCATTCTCCGGATGATGTTATTCCAATTGCTGAACTTGATGCTGAAGAAAATAAAGTTGTTGTATTTGATGATATACCTCTGACAACCAAAGACACTAAACCTATTGAGTCCTATTTTGCTTTGTCTCGAAACAAACGTTGTAATTCTGTGTATCTTGCGCAAAGTTATTTTACAGTTCCAAAAACAATACGACGAAACACAGGTTGTTTTATTTTCTTTGGCGGACTTGATAATAATGATGTAGGTAGAATCGCTAACGACTTTTATGGGGGTGATATTGATAAACAACAATTTATTCAGATGTATAAGTACGCGACCGACAGCATGTACAGTTTTTTTTTGTTTGACAAGTACGCTGTTAATCCTAACAAAATGTTTCGAAAGAATCTCACAGAATTTCTATGATGTTAACAATGTGTCCTGCGATCCACTGTCAAATCCATTGATCTACTGTCCGATCCACTACCCGATCCATTGTCCGCAGCCATCATATGATAGCAGTGCATGGATTGCATGGATCGCCGCAGCCATCATCCGCAGCCATCATCCGATCTATTTACAATGGATTGCATGGCAGTGCATGGCCGATCCATTGTAAATGGATTGCGTGGATTACGTGGTCGATTCAATGTCCGCAGCCATCATATGATGGCAGTGCGTGGATTACGTGGATTGAGTGGATTGAGCATTTGTAATCATGATAGTAATTTGAGTCGGAATTTTGTCATTATGACGATAATTCTGGATTATCAATGAAAAAACGTCTAACTGAATTAATAATGGAACGAAATTATTTACAACGAGTTCACAGCAATAACGAACGAATAGATGTGTTAAGAAAGCTCGCTGCGATTAAGTATAAAAATCAAAGATTGTTTCAATCAACCAGGCAAGGTGAGCAAGACAAAGAAGAATCACTTTTACGGTTTCTAAAACCGGTTCGTAAGTTTTTTATTGGTACGTTTAAAGACGATGCTGGTAAGAAACACGAGATGGATATATCGACAGCAATTTCTCGTGGACTTAAACCAACTAAAGATACACTTGCTGAGATACTGCGGCGGACACGACAATTTGGTGATATGAATTTAAATCTTATTAGCGGCGATGATGGTCAAGATCCAATGTTTTATATGAGACAGTTTTATGAAGGTGAGTACGAGGAAGATGATAATTTACCACCACCACCATCGCCATCACAATTGCAATCATCATTGCAATCACTACCACTACCACCACCACCATCGTCATCACAATTGCAATCACTATCACAACAACCATTGCAATCATCATTGCAATCACAATCACCACAACCATCACAATCACCTTCGCCATCACAATCACCACAACCATCACAATCACCATCATCATCATTACCACCAAAACCAACATTACCACCAAAACCAACATTGTCACCACCACCACCACCACCACCACCACTACCATCAACATTACCACTACCTCAAAAAGAAAAGAAAAAAACTGATTTTGATCCAGGGGCATTAACATTGGATGATTTAATCAAATTGCGTGAAGAAATGTATTCTAGGTTATTTTATTTAAATTTTCATTCGAATAAAGATCCCACTGCAAAAGAAGAAAGAGATGATATTTTAAATAAAGTTTCCATAATTAAACAGCGAATTAGTGAAAAAAATGTTAAAATTAGTAGGATCAATGATGAGAAAGAATCAAGAAAAGAAGACGAGCTTGATCTTCCTGAAACACTGCATATTTTGGAACCTGGTAGTGATGCTGAGTATGAGAAAAAAGCTAAAAAGATTCCACTGAAAGAATTACCACAGATCATAGAAAATTTTATAACTGAAAACAGAAGAAGAGGACAACATTTAAAACGTCATCCTGATCCGAATATGAAAAACGAACATGAGTACCGTAAAAGAGAAAGATTTATATATAATAAAGTGTTTAATATGCGAGAAGCTCAAGGAAAAGAAGATGATCAACAAATAGATCAAGCTGTATCTTTCAGTGCTGAAAAGTTTGGTATATCAAAAGAACAATTATATGATAAAGTACCAGAAATTGAAAAGCTTAAAGGTATTGTAAAAGAAACAGTTGAAATACAGCGTGAGATTATAGAAGAAGAAAGTGATAAAATAAAAAAGGAACAAAAAGATAACGATGAAAGATTTAAAAAATGGGCGGATAAAATGGACGATGATGAATTGCAAGATGAAATAAAATCTACAAGTAATGAAAATAAACAATACAAAAAACTTTTAAGAAGTATCCAGCAGATAAAGAATTGGAAAAAGATATAAAATATTACGATCAAAAATTAAATGTGTACAGGAAAGTATTAAAATCACGACAAAAATCACAACCTAGTACTTTATTGCTTGGGGAAATATAATGAACTAAATTGAAAAAAAAAACACCAGAAAAACCACCACCACCGAAACCAAAAGGATATTTATCTGATATAATGGAGAGTGAGTTTAATAAAAGACGTCATATGATCAAACCAGTTAGTGATAGTGGTGATAGTGGTGATGGTGATGATGATGGTGATGATGATTGGGATGATGATCGACGAAAACAAACTGGAAAAGGTATCAAAATCTTTAAAAATAAAAACGACGTCATGGACCGGTTAATGATACTTATATCGTCAAAGCAGGCTGGTAATTCCGGTGTGGAACTCAACAATGAAATTGTGGAAATATTGGATTATCTTAGAAGTAACAAACACGTAACCACGAAAATGTACAAAAAGTTCATAACAAAATTTGTAAACTAAACTGATCGAACGTGTTCGTGTAAATCTTCATTTGGAAGATTCGACGATGTAATTTTATCAACGCGATTTCAATAACAAAATGTCTGCAGCGACTTTACTACTTGACTCGACAACATCATCACAAGACAGCGCCAATTTTAGAGTATCTTATTATCCCGCGATTGAACTCGAACCGTACACCAATTACGAACTCGGTTTAATATCAGCGACGATGTGGCACTCATTTTTTAACATTAAAAGTAACGTTAATAACAACTTCAGTTTTATTGTTGGAGGAGTTACTAACACGATCACGATCCCACCTGGCGCGTACAATATTTCAGACATCAACAAGGTTATTAGAAACTCGATAACCAAACTCGGGTTTACCAGCGACGACTTTACTCTCGAGCCAAACTATAACACGTTACGCTCGTCATTACACCTGAAAAATAACTTTGGAGTTGATTTTACTGCTCCGAATACGATTGCTCCGCTGCTTGGATTTGCGCTTCAGGTGTACGGTTCTTTAACCAACCCAGATGTAATAATAAACGGTGAATCCCCGGTGAATATAACAGAAGTTAGTTCTATTCTGATTAATTGTTCGATTATTTACGGATCTCATACAGCTAAAGGAAACCGAGGTCAAACAATTTATTCGTTTAGTCCGGATGTTCCTCCAGGTTCACTAATGCAAATATCTCCCAGACAGGTTATTTACTACCCGCTTAATGTCAAGGATAGGATCGCAGATATCACCATGACGATAACAAACCAATCTGAGCAGCAATTAAATTTTAATAACGAGCAGGTTACGTATTACCTACATCTGAGAAAAATATAACAACAGCTACCTGCACGATCCCGATCCACTCCACGATCCATTGTCCGATCCATTGTAAATGGATTGCATGGATTGCATGGATTGCGTGGATTTCGTTGATCACGCTGAGAAAAATATAACAACAGTTACCTGCACGATCCCGATCCACTCCACGATCCATTGTCCGATCCATTGTAAATGGATTGCATGGATTGCGTGGATTTCGTTGATCACGCTGAGAAAAATATAACAACGCATGATAATAAAATGCGACGACGCAAGATCATAAACAAAAAAATTGTTGGAGGGTTTCTCGGAGGAATCTTTTCAAGAATTGTTCGTATAAGACCAGGAATTGAACGCAGAGTATCACCGATCGCGATTTATGCGACGAAAAAAACCGGAGGAAGTATCTTATTTGATTGGCTTGGAAGTCTAGTTGGTAAAGCTGCAAACCTAGCTGGTAAAGCTGCACCAATTGCGTTTGATGCTGCAAAATCTTTTGCTACGGGTGCGTCTTCTGCGGCTGGAAACGCGGTCGGACAAAAGATCGCTGATAAGATTCGAGGTCCACTGCCTAACCCACTTACCCAATCCACGCAATCCATTTACAATGGATCGGCCACACAATCCACGCAATCCACTTATCGAGTGGATCGGGGAGTGGATCCGGTTGTTACTCAAAAACAAATTAATAAAACTATAAAAGATATTGCTCCGACTCCGGAAATAGCGCGTGTGCGATGATAAAAACAAAGGATTTAATGACATCGAATCCTCCCGTGATAACCAACCCGATTTTTTACTAGTTGATTTTGTATAAAATTCAATTTTGTGTAAAATTCAATTTTGTATAAAATCATATAAATAAAATGTCTGTGAGATCTTATCTGAATATTCATGACATCTACGACGTTGATAACTCCGCAACAGAATTCGAGTATATCGAGTATCAAGAAGATCAACCTAACGTGGTTGACAAGCGAGGTAATCTTATTTTGAGGACTCGCGATGAAGATCTTTATTTGCTTCCTCACAAAGGGTACATTGAAGTCCGAGAACGTCTTATGGATGTTGCGGGAGCAGCTCCTGCAAACTATGCTGCAAATACTGTAATATCTTTAGTTAATAACGGCTGGAGTTTGTTCTCCGAGGCAAGATACATTATTAACGACCAGGAGATCGAGCACATAAGACATCTTCCTATTGCAAGTACAATTATGAGTATAATAAGTTTTTCAGAAGATTATTCTAGGTCGATAGCAACAAATATGTTTTGGATGAAAGATGTACGTCCTGGAGGTGCCGTCCCTTACGAATTTAGAACCGGCGGAGTACCAGGAGCTGTTCTTGCTAATATAGGAGATATTGCTCTAGCTGGAGCTAATTTAGCTGCCGTTGATGTTGGTACTGGGATTCGATTAGCAGCATCACGACTCAGACAGGTAAATTACAACGAGGGTTATGTAAAAAGACGTTTGTTATGTGACAGTAGTAAACAGGTTACAATTCTTCTTCCACTAAGTTCCGTGTTCGGATTTTGTAAGGATGTAACGTCTGTTGTAAGGAGCATGAGACATCGAATCGAACTAACAACTAACCGTGAAAATGATACCATACACAGAACCGCAGGTGTAAATGCTGGCAGGTTTATCATAAACTACATGTCGTTGTGGATGCCAAAGATTACTCCGTCCACGTTGATGTCGGTAGAACTTGAAGAATCGTTGACCGCGTTCTCTAGAAGATTGTACTTTGAGCAGTGGAGAACATATGAGCATAATATGCCTGCTGGAGGAGAAAGTGGAACTTGGAGAATAGATACAGTGCCATCAGAACGTTTACAAAGGCACATCTTTGTAGTTTTCCAGTTAGCGGATAGACTTAATAATCAGGAACAAAATAATATGATTTTTGATCACATGTTTGTTTCTCGAATACTAGTTAGGATGGCTTCAAGACAGTATCCAGAACGAGCTATCGAGTGTAATTATTTTATGTTAATGGAAGCTATGCAAAAGTACCAGGACACAGCTGATGGTTCCCAAATATCTTTAGATGAGTTTGCAAGACTATATCCTATATTCCATTTCGATCTTACAGCACAATCTGAAAGACTAGTAGGCACACCAGCAGATATTGAAATCCAGTGGAACCTGGATAATGCGATGTACACCGCTGCAGCAACAGCAGCTGTTAATCCTGGTAGTAGGACGAATGGTGGTGTTGCAACAGCTGGAGGATATGGAGGTGCAGCAGCTTATAACATATACGCGTTAATCACATCTGACAGATATGTTGTCCTTGATGCTGTTAACGGTAGAATGTCTATCAAAGTGTAACTTTATCAACTCGATTTTAATAATAATGACCCGCCGAAGAACTCGACCGCTCTTAAAAGGGCCGTTGCGTAGATCAGGAGGATCATATGGTGCTGTAATAGCAACTCTAGCAAAAACTTTACTACCGAAAATATTACCAGTGCTCAGAACATTAGGTATAGCAGCAGCATCTGGATCAATATCCGGAGCAACTAAAAAAGCGGTATCCGGTGATGGTATTCGCAGACGACGACGGCAATCCACATACTGCCATTTACAATGGCTGCGGGGAGTGGATCGGGGAAGATTGTACGGAGGAGGAATTAGACGAGCCACACTTGCTCGATCCACTCGATCGAACTTGTTCGATTGACGATGAATTTTTATCTAAACAAACAAAATAAAATGATTAGAAGACCGGGATCACGAGTGATTCAACGAAGACAAGGTGGATTTATTGGTCCGTTGTTAGCAGGAATAGCAGGTTCGCTTTTACCAAATCTGTTGAGTATCGGACGAGGTATTAAAAAAAGACGTCCAGGACGACCACGAACCGGTCACGGATTAACCCTGCCAGGAACAAGACGAACAGGGTACGGAGTTCGGCGAAGACGAAGGCGCATCTGATCGGTCATAAGCCAATTGCGTTGATCGGTCAACAACCGATCGCGTTGAGCAACTTTGAAATTATGGATTATTTAAAAAATATTAAAAACTTCAACGGGGTTTTCTCCAAAGACCAACTACCGCTAATTGATCGTCAAAAGAGCATGCTCCGTCAATCGTCAATCGATCGAGTTCGATCATGCGTGTTCGATCGTGGCAAACAAAAGATAAACTGCATTATTAATATACAAGATTTTGATGATGGTTCTGAGACGCACTGGGTTGCCTTATACGATAATAATTACTTTGATTCATACGGTCTACCTCCCAGCGACGTTGTCAAAAGATACGTGCAAAGTTTTTCCAAATACAAAACCACACCATTAAATTACTCATCAAATCAGATTCAGCCAACAGGAACAAGCGCATGTGGTTACTACTCCATTCTGTTTATAAAGCAGATGGACAAAAGCAAATAGTTTCTGGACTTTATTCTGCAGTTCGAACCAAAGCCAAGTTTAACCAACGACGCGATATGTCTGAATCTGCTCAATCCACTGTCAGATCCACAGTCCGATCCATTCGATCCACGTAATCCATGCACTGCTATCATATGATGGCTGTTGACAATGGATCGACCGCAGCCATCATCTGCAGCCATCATATGATGGCAGTGCATGGCAGTGCATGGATTGGGTAAATGGCAGTGCGCGGGTTGGGTAAATGGCAGTGCGCGGTCGATCCATTGTCCGCAGCCATCATATGATAGCAGTGCATGGATTACGTGGATCACGAAAATCTAAACTCAATTTTGTATAAAACTCAATTTTGTATAAAATAATATAAATACAATGCTAACTTATTGTCTAAAGTGTAAAGCAAAAACAGAAAACGATGACGAACAAATAGTAACAACTAAAAATAACAGGTTAATGATAAAAAGCACATGCGAAGTATGTGGAGGAAAAAAGAGTATGTTTATTAAATCTCACAAATCTCTGGAGATTCAAGACAATAACATGAAACTAAACGAACTATCAGATTTGCTTGATTAAATTGATTTTATGAAATAAAATTATCAAAAATTTAATTGAAATTCCTGTGGAATTTTATCAGATGTTTAAAGAATAATGAACTGCGACTGCGACTCACCAAAATGTATTTGTGTGGAAGGTAATGCAGTACACGTCTATTGTAAAAAATGTAAACAAAGTAAAATTGTTGGTGGCGCAATTGACATACACAGCATCATCGGAAATTTGCCAAGACCGAAAGGAGGTTGGACGCTACCAGGACATAAATATACTGGACCTTGGAACCAGCTAGAAACTCAACTTGACAGTAATGACCGACCACTTCCAGGACAAGAACCTTATAATCAAGTTGATGCTACAGCTATGAGACATGACATCTGCTATCGTGATAATCCGACAGACAAGCATATGTGTGATAATAAAATGTTATACGAGCTTCGAGAAATGAAACCGAAAAATATCAGAGAAAGATTTGATCGACGACTCGTGCAAAGTATAATCGGAACAAAATATAAACTCGGATTAGGGCAAAACCAATTCGGGTCTTGGGCAAAACCAATTCGGGTCTTGGGCAAAACCAACTTGCAACAGAACTTCACAGACCAAAAAAAAAAAAGTTTCCAAGAAGGCGTGTTGTAGCAAATGCTGTAGATGACACCTGGGCGGTTGATCTTGCTGATATATCCTCACTCGCAGACGACAACGACGGTAACGTGTTTTTATTAAACGTAGTCGACATACAAAGCCGTTTTGCTTTTAGTGTACCAATAAAAAATAAAATGGGTAGTACAATCACAACCGCGTTTAGTAAAATTGTTGCAGACAACTCGCGTCAACCTAATAAAATTTGGACAGATCATGGCGCAGAGTTTTACAACAAACAATTCGAAAACTGGTTAAAACAACATAATATTACAAAGTACGTCACTGGCAACGAAGGTAAAAGCGTAGTAGTGGAACGATTTAATCGAACTATCAAAGAAAAATTGTACAAGTGGATGACCGCTAATAACACGAACAGATATGTTGATCAACTGCCGCAAATTATTTCCGACTACAATAACATGAAACATAGATCTCTTGGAATGACACCTACCGAGGCGACGATAACCCCGATACTAGCAAATGAAAATCTGTATCGGAAACATACGTTTAATGTTGGTGATCACGTCAGAATTTCACTCGCTAAAAAACCGTTGGAAAAAGGTTTTACACCTAACTAGAGCGAGGAAGTATTTGTTGTTAGTGAGGTGTTGACAACAATTCTTGTAACGTTTAAGCTGCTAGATCAAAATAAGGAAGAAATCGCAGGAAGTTTTTACGAACAAGAACTACAAAAAACAGAACAAGATATATTTGTGATTGAAAAAGTAATATCAACGCGAGGAAGCAAATCGTTAGTAAAGTGGAGAGGATACGGCGACGCTTTTAATAGCTGGGTACCAACAAAATCTATATCGTCGACAAAATCTGCTGATAAATCTTAACATAATTATTTAAAATGTATTTACATTTGACAGGTCTACATAAGCTTATTAATTCACACCGTCGCTCTTCCGTAATATCAAGCAGCTCAAAGATCTTAACAAAAATAAAATCAAATTTAATACTTTTTTTACGATTCGGGATGTTAACATTTAAAAATTTTTTTAGTTTGTTTTGAAACTGCTCACTTTCTTCCAGAGTAAAATTAAATTTAATTGTTTTTTTCGCAACATGATATTTCGCATTATAATAACTTCGTTTTCTAAAATTATTATATGGACGTCTATCAGCAACCATTATCGCAACATCGTTATCAACAACTTCGCCGAGTTCTGGATCATATGGTAAAGTATAATATGCGGTTTCATCATCAACAATAACAGGATAGGGCGATCCATTGTCCGCAGCCATCATCCGATCCATTTTCCGATCCATTGTAAATGGATTGCATGGATTGCATGGCAGTACGTGGGTTGGGTAAGTAAATTGCGTGGCCGATCCATTGTAAATGGATTGCGCACGTGGGGGATCTTCAAGATCAGCCACATGTCCATAGGTCATGGTGAGAAGTAATTTTAATTTCGCTAACATAATATTTTTAATAACCATCTAAATAACCGTCACAAATTCATGAAAATATTTAAAGTGCTTTATTATGAGTTAGATGTACACATACACTTACTACGCTATGTATCAGATATGCAACATAAAAAATTATGTGAACATTAAAATATAAATGACGATAAGATATCACGCAAGAGGTTTTATTGAAAATATGTCCGATCTCGAAAGAGCAATAAGATACTGTTTTGCAAATTATAATACTCGTGGAAGTGTTGCAATCAGAATCAGTAAATCGAGTTCGGAAATCGGATCAGAAAAAAAATAATATTTTACTTACACCGGAAGAACTAAAAATCTATAACGAAAATGGAAATGTGGTTACGGAGTGGGACGTTGAAACAGTAATGTTGTATGTGCATAATTGTATTTCCAAAGAGGATTTAATCCGGATACTTAAGACAAGTTAAACATATTCGAATTTGATTTTACGTTGCAATTTCTTTGAGAAAGCTGATCTGTAGACTCCACCAGCAACATGTTGCACACATCTATTATTAATATTAAAATGTTTACCTGCAGCTCTTATAGACTCAAATCTTGTTCGTGTTCCGGTTTCTTCATCTGTTGACATTACCGGACGAGCAGGCTTACCAAATGTAGTTTGACTAGCACTAGCTCCTCTCATCGTATTTTCTCTTTGAGAGACTAGATCTAAATCTTCAAATTTATTATCCGTTTTAATTTTGTTAATGTGGTCTATAACAAGTTTTGGTGGAATAATTCCACAGAAAACTTCGTACACAAATCTATGTGATTATACAGTTTTATTTTGACCTACATAAACATGTAAATAACCGGTGTTAATCATATTACCAACCGTGTTCTTTGTTCTTACATGTCGTATTATTCCTTGATCATTTGCCTCGTAGTTTTTATAAACTGGATGTGGTTGATATTCATCCTGCAATCCAAGATTATCAAGGTTATTATCCAAAAATGAACCATTAACGTGATAAACTCGCTGCCCAGCTGGAATCTCTCCAACGAAACAACTATAAATAAAATCTTTGACAAACACCTCCTCTCCACGTAATCCATTCGATCCACTCGATAAGTGGATTGGGTAAATGGATCGGGATCTGATTTTATAACTGGCTGGTGTTGATATATTTTCAATATTAATATCATCATCGCAGAAAATGAGACCAGTCATCGTACCGTAAAATCCATCAAACTCGGGGTGAGGATATGGCGTATTAAGTTCGTCGTAGCTAGGTATCATCGTCGAAAGTTTCATTATCATATAGTATACATCAAAACTACATTTCTAATTAATATGTTAAATAAATAGTATCTAGTATTAAATATAATGAAGATGCGGATTTCAACACAAGTTAAAAAGATTGCGTCAGCTTTTGCCGGTTTTGATACGTCTTGGAAAGCGGATTTACCAGACCAAGTATTGTCGTTAACACCAGCAGAGCTATACAAAATAATATCACCAACTATAATGCAAGAGCGAGCTAAACATTTCAGTGTTAAATTTTTAGTACAGTATAAGATGATATTTGCAAAACTGCAACCGGGTAAAGATCAACAAAAAATTGAAGCTTATATTTCATCAAAATCGCATACAGCTCTGCTCGGTTCAGATCTAAATAAAATAATAACAAAAATAATATATTCTGAGCTTGAACATAAAATATCAGAGTACGTTTCATCAGGTTCTGCGTGGATTATACAAAAAATACAATCTGTTATTTTTCACACAAACAAATTTGAGCCACTTCGAGGTAGTTCTTATGTCGAATTACCAGAACGGGTTAATAACATCAGATGTGTCATAAACGTCAAAAACAATGACAACAAGTGCTTCTTATGGGCGGTGCTCTCAGCGTTATATACGCCAGATAAGAATCCTAACAGAGTTGCGCAATATAGTAAATACGGGAAGACGTTAAATTTTACAGGTATCGCATTTCCAGTTGCAGAATTACAAATTCCAAAATTTGAAAAACAAAATAATATTAGCATTAACGTGTTTGGTATTGAAGAAACTGGTAAAAAAATAACATACTATCCCAGATTAATAAGCAAATCAGCATCGCAAAATACAATCAATCTGCTGTATTACAAAAATCATTATTGTTATATTAAAAACTTCAACGGATTAATTGGATCACATGGATCACAGTATAACAAACATAAAGGTAAAATGTACTTTTGTTACAGATGTCTTCACGGATGTCAGTCACAAGAAGTTCTTAATAAGCATCTCGAGTATTGCACACAAATTCAAAAAGTGACACTACCAGAAAAAGGAAAAGAAACGTTAAAATTTATACATTTCAAACATCAACTCAAAATACCTTTTGTTATTTACGCAGATTTCGAGTCTTTGCTTGTACCTGTAATAACCGTACTTAACAACCCAGAGATATCATCATCTACAACAACACAAAATCACGTCCCATGCGGTGTTGCGTGCAAGGTTGTATGCGCTACAGATCCAAGTTTATCGGAAGATATTAAGTTGTATCGTGGCAAAGATCCTGCCAAGTGGCTCCTATCAAACTTAATGGTCGAAGCAAACAAAATACAACAACGATACAAACATCCTAAAAAGATGATACCGCTGACAACCCAACAGCAAGATGAATTTAAATTATTAAATGTATGTCATATTTGCCAGCAACAAATTCTAAACGAATCTTCCACAGAGAAAGTTAAAGATCATTGTCATATCACAGGAAAATATCGCGGTCCAGCACATGATGGTTGTAATCTGCATTTCAAATATCTGGAGTTTGTTCCAATAATATTTCACAATCTTAGAGGATACGACGCGCATATAATCGTAGAGGCTTTTGATAACCCAGATCTTTACGACAAAAAATTAATTGTATCGCAAATACTGATGAAAAGTATATGTCAGTGACAATAGGACCTTTTAGATTTATTGACAGCTTACAGTTTAAACCAGCACCACTAGACGTACTAGCAAGTGGTTGCGGTAAGTTTAGTAATCTCGAAGAGCAGTTTAATGAGAACAGTAATATGCTAAAACAAAAAGGAATTTATCCTTACGAGTACATGGATAGCTGGGACAGATTTGATGAAACATGTCTTCCACCACAAAAAGAATTTGACTCTAAACTAAAAATGGAGAAACTGTCTGACAAAGATTACACTCAAGCGCAAAAAGTTTGGAACACGTTAAACTGTAAAACTTTAGGAGATTATCATGTCATTTACCTTAAGACAGATGTGTTGTTATTAGCAGATATTTTTGAGGAGTTTAGATCAACTTGCTTAAACTAATATAAGCTCGATCCTTGCTTGTATTATTCGTCTCCTGGTTTGTCTTGGGACGCCGCACTAAAACTAACAAAGGTTAATCTAAAACTGCTAACAGACCCCACTATGTTCTACTTTATAGAAAGATCAATAAGGGGCGGAATAAGTGTCATCACCAAAAAGCACGCGGTTGCTAATAATAAGTACCTAAAGAAACACGACCTTAGCAAACCATCAAGTTATATTACTTATTTGGATAATAATAATCTTTATGGTCGGGCGATGTCGCAGCCAATACCAGTCGACGAATTTCGCTGGATAACAGGAGAACAGTACCTAACAGAAACAGGTAAAACTGTTCCAGAAGATACAGGATACTTCGTTGAAGTCGATCTAATATATCCTAATCACCTTCACAAGTTGCATAACAACTATCCTTTCTGCGCAGAACAACTATTAATCACAGTCGACATGCTTTCACAAGAACTTGATCTAAAAATAAAATATAATCTCGGAAAAAATGTCATGCATAAACTTGTTCCAAATCTGATGAATAAAAAGAGATACGTGATTCATCATCAAGCGTTAAAACAAGCTGTAGAACATGGTATTATAATATCATACGTTCATCGCGCACTAAAATTTCGACAGTATTGCTGGCTTAAAGAGTATATCGACTTTAACACAAGCAAAAGAACAGCAGCAACAACAGACTCTGAAAAGGACTTTTTTTAAGTTGATGAACAACAGCGTGTTTGGTAAGACGATGGAGAACATCAGAAAGCGAAGAAATATAGAACTCAGTAACGATCCGGTTAGGCGAGATAAAGTTCTTGCAGAAGATACGTTTATGTCAATGAAAATCTTCAGAGAAAACTTAGTTGCAGTTCATAAACGCAAAACCGACCTAAAATTAAATAAGCCTATCTACGTCGGATCTGCTATACTAGATATATCAAAAATATTAATATACGAATTTCATTACGATTATTTCAAACAGAAGTATCCTAACTCAGAATTGCTGTTTAGCGACACAGACTCACTCTGCTATTATGTCGAAACAGAGGACTTGTATAAAGATATTTATGATGACAGATCATTATTCGACCTATCAGATTACCCTAAAGACAGTCCTTTTAAGTGTGACAACAATAAGAAAGTGATTGGTAAATTTAAAGATGAAACAAACTTTACACCTATCAGAGAATTTGTTGGACTAAGAAGTAAGATGTATAGTATTAAACAGATGATGATAAAACAAAAAAGAAAGCGAAAGGTATTGTTAAAACTGTCGTTAATAAACAGATCTCATTTGATGATTATCTTAACGCGTTGCAAGGAGAACATAATCTTGTGACGATGACAACTATAAACTCGGACAAACATAATTTTAAAACAAACGTTATTAATAAAGCTGGTCTGTGCAACCTTGATGATAAAATAATTTGCTACGACGGAATTAATACATTTGCATTTGGGTATAATTACGATGATAATGAACCAGAGGATATTCTTGATATAATCTTTAATTAAATTTTATCTAAACTATTAAAATAAAGGAGGAGGAGAGGATAAATTTGATCTATTTTCTCTGATTGATTTTTATCTAAACTATTAAAATAGAGGAGGAGATGATAAATTTGATCTATTTTCTCTGATTGATTTTTATCTAAACTATTAAAATATAGGAGGAGTATAGGATAAATTTACCCCATACCAAACCGTCTTCAAATTTGGTTTCAAAAGTAAGTAGTAAAGTAAAAGGCGGATTCTCGGCACGACGGGGACTAGACGAAGTGAAAAATCCGGAGATCCCGCAGGGATTGTAGGATTTGAACGAGGATAGGACCTGTTGTGCTGAAATCCGCCTTTTACCTTACTACTAGCTCTATGAGAAATTTATACGTATTTTCAATAGCAGTTTCATGTACTTCTTACATATGAAGTGTTGTGGATTTATTTGCTTTTATTGGACATGTACATCACGATTGTATCTTGAGCTTCCCATCTCTATCGACTCTCATATATAAAATATTAATGAAAAATACCAGGGACTGTTATATGCACCAGCTTTTCTTCTTCTAGTTTAACTAAGTTATTGGTATTTGATGTTTTTGGATCTAAAGGGAGATAATATTTTTGGAAACCTGTAATTTGATAGCGCAGATCTCTCTACAAGTTTTCCACCGGGCAATCGAAGACATAGTTTCCGGCGTGTGTATCGCCAGCTGTGGAGGAAAGATACATTCCAAAATCGCGAACACGCACCAAACATGTAAACGGGGACCTACCTACAAATCATGTTTTTACTTTGTTCTGAGCTATTATTGTTCGTATAAGCAAGATTTTACCCTCGGTTGGAGGTGTGTCCTCAGTACGTTGGTGTGTAATCTCATGAATGTCCTCGATTTACATCAAACACACACACACACACACTTGTATTTGATACATATCGAGGACTCTGGTATGGAACCCCGTACCGAGGACATTTGTTCTAGCTATCCTGGAGTGAAAAGAAATACAGTTTCTGGCAGTAAATTTATAGCAAACGGTGACGTATCGAGGAGGGTATTGTAGGATTAATTCTAAGAAATATGAAATTTCGCAATGCGAGCGAGGACGCACACTTTTACACATATCGTATGTACTATCAATTCAAACTGAGGACACACCTAACTATTCCCTAAACATGGAACCTGTAGACAATGGAACATCATGAACAATTGGGACTCCCATTATCTTGCAAAAAGAAAATGAAGGCAAACATTACTAGTCTGCGCATAAACGGTTCAGATTCGGAGGGTTAGTGCACTCAGACGTAATTGTGGTTGTTGTTTTTTTAAAATCCGAGATACATCCCTAACCCTTTCCAGAATCAAAGGACGACCGCAATATTATCTCTTCCCTAGGTAATACATCATACCTTAATTTTTAATTGTTACTTCATGGATCAAGGTGGCAGCCTGGTGATTTCATACAGATCATAAATGTGTTTAGACAGAAACACACGACGGACTTCGTAAATAAGCTCATGTATCAAAAGCATTTATTGTGCTATTGTAAGTGTGCGTAAATTGACACTATCAAGAAAAGTGTCAACATGACGCCAAACTATTCCACAAAATCTAAAACGATATAATTTACGAAATCTCAAGCTGATTTCTTTTTTTCATTATATTGAGTTTGTTCTATTTGAATTGTATTATTTGTTTCATAATATTTATTACTTATAAAGCTTGTTTGTTAAATTCGACCTAAGTATTTAACGCACTCTTTTCCACTGATGGCCTGTACTATACTTAAAACGAAAGACGCACATAATAATTTTCATAAACATGATAAATGTGGACAACGGTATATCATGGACAACGAGGATATCTTAACAAAGTTAGAATGAACTATCAATACACACCTAGGACGCACGTAATTATTGACAAAAACACGGAGACTGTGGACAATGGGACATCAGGGACAGCCAGATGTTTACACAGACAGAATGAGCTATCAATACAAACTAAGGAGGTACACAGTTGTTGACAAAATTATGGAGACTGTGGACATTGATACATTATGTACAATGAGGACATGTTTACACAAATAATCTGAACTATCAATACGAACTACGGACGCACATAACTATTGACAAAAACATGGATACTGTGGACATTGGTTTATCATGGACAATGAGGACATGCTTACACATATAGTCTGAACAATCAACACAGACTAAGGACGCACATCACTAATGACAAAAAGACATGGACACTGTAGACAGTGGTATATCTTGGATAACTGGGACTCGCATTAACTTGCAAAATAAAAATGAAGACAAAAATTATGAGGTCGTGAATTAACAGTTTAGACTCAGAGGGTTATTGCGCTCAAATGTTAACGTATCGCAATATGTCACTCAGATCCTAACACCTGCCGTTACATATGGATCGCCGACCAATACTGTCGCTGGCAAAGATGTGAGCATCATGTGATTTACAAACATCGTCCTATCACTCGATGTCGTGGGGTCCTTCAATCGTGCGCCATGTTTCTCGCGACCTAACGCGCTTGTTTCGAGATAATGACGTCATCAATTGTGTCACCAGCGTTCTTCAAGAGTGACCGGACTTAATTAAACAGTACAATCAGACAAAATGAGATTTAAACAGGTAATTTCATGTAATTTAAAAAATCATAATGAAAATCTATATTTTCACTAATGCCTTATTTGTGTCAGACATTTTGGCCTTGAATTTTCTATTATATTCTAAAGATAGCGCCGCCAATCACATGATGCCTTTATTTATATATTTTGAACAGAAAAATTCACTTTGGGAATTGATAAAACTGGAAAGCCAATGCAAATATTTGGTTTTAATCATGTGGGGTTATTATACAAGGTAAGAAAAATGTACACTCGAAATGTATATTCACTAGGGATTTTATCGTTTCAGTATTATTTCATAATAAACATATATTCTACATCAAAAGACATTGAATCTATTATTATAAAATGTGCATCCATACACCAGTGTCTATTCTTAAATTTCTCTCTCCCCCTGTTTGTCTGTCTCTCAGTCTATTGAGCCATGTATTTATATGCTAAAGAACAAGAAAGCAGTAATGTAAGTGCACAATTAACGGGAAAAAAAAAAATCATTTTGAAATTATTTTTTTTTATTTCAAAAACGCGGAGACGCTATAAACTTATAATATCCATGTCTTGGGCTAACTGGCACGTTCCGGTCATATGCCACGTGACTTTTTAGTCAGTGTCTCGAACCATGGATGCCACTTCCTGAAATAAGTAAACTTACACATGCTCGGAAAAACGGTAATTCTGAACTAATGTACATGAATGCCAAACACTTTTTAACGATGATTAAATGAAGTAGATATAGTTGAACACTTTCTATGGTTTTTTGGATAGATTATGACAATATTATAACGAACGCGTTAAAATTCACGTTAAGTGCACGAAAAGTGGTTGTTCGAGGATACTAGTGCTTCCCCAACTCCTAACATTAAATGGTCGGTCCCTAAAGCAAATTTAAACTTTACAATCAGTATAAATACCTCTTGGATAGCGCTGGTAAGATGTGGTATCGGGCTGTGATTTATATGAGGAACACTGCAGCAGCAGCTGTAGTTGTCGTACTTTCTCCTCCAGTTCTTCCATCCGTCTGTCTGTTCTCTCACATCTGTCTGCTACAGATTTTGCTGCAATGACTCCACTGAGGACAAGACATACGGAACACACATATCTGGAGAAATTCATGTTCTCGGCAGCTATTTTGTTGTGATTCAGGACAGCTGTATAAAACTGTAAGATTTCCAAATAAGTTCCAGGTGTTACTCAAAACCGCAATCGGAATGTCCTTGACCTTTTCTATTTATTCGACTCGCATCGGAAAGAGACGAGAATACTCCGAATGAACCGAATTATTTTAGTCTGGTTCCCTGCTTCATATGCTCCCTGCGTTGCACTCCGCTATATGAATAGCGGAGTGCAACTCAGGGAGCATATGAAGCAGGGAACCAGACTAGATTAATTTAGGCATTATGGGATTGCTGACTATTTCCTTGAACTCTTCAATTTCGGAAGTAAAGAAAAATACGTCAGAAATGGGATCAAAAACACTACTTTCACCAACAACGATCCAGTTGTATGTTAGTTTATAATTTTATTCTTCAAATCTATTTGCACTTTTATTTGAATCGGTATTATCATAAATATATAATATTGGATTCCGATTATCGTAAATGTTAGTCGGATGACCAGAATTAATTTCGGCAACATTGGAAGTTCTCGTCTTTTTCCGATGCGAGTCGAAAAACTTTGTGTTATAGCATGCAACAGAAATGGCCGAGGACCGGTTACTAGAAACACCGAAATACACTGAAAAATCGAAATGCACCGAAATACACACCGAAATACACATGTATTTACATGTTCTCGGTGTACACACAGGAATTATGATTTGTTTTTGTTTGAATAGTAATATAAGGCAAAATAAAATATGATTGGAGCGATTTGATACGAATTATTTACTTTTTTCCTAGTTATAGCAGTTATCACGGTACTAATTGCGCAAGCCCAGGGGGGCGGAGCTTAAGGTGTAGGGCCCCATTGTATTCAGAAATAAAAAACAAAACTAGCTGTGATTGGTGTATTATGTAAGAGTTGTAGTTTCTGTCTGACTTAAAAAAGTTGAGTCTCTTAGCAACATGTGAGATTATGTTAATTCATATGTAGATCATGTTTTTTATATTTTTTTATGATTTTTTAAAAATGTGATACACATCACTGAAAATGTGTCTGTTGTGACTGGATAACTCTACCCTTGTCCTGTTCCAGCAGAGTTATCTATGTTAAATGCAATGGAGTACCTGGTTCTATCACTGTCAAATTGACAATCTAACATTGCTCTCTATGACAGTGTGTGACATGCATGCTAAAGTAGGAGAGAAGGTATATTTATTTCACCAAATGTTAACATTAAGGTCTATGGAAAAACAATTGGTACCGTGATACCAGCACTCGTCAATCGGTCGTACTTTATTGGACAGGTATCACAAACGACTGATGGTTCCGGAACGGAGGTTGTACGATAAACGACTGATCGTTCCGGAACTGATGGTGTAAGTCGGTTAAATTCATCTTGTTTTAAGTCGCTTAATTCATGTTCGAATTGACTGCACACACCTTTATTGTCCTTGCTTTGATCCCATTTCTTGTTCAAGTTAAGAAAACTATATTTTTTAAGTCGCTTAATTCGGAACGGACTGGGAAAGTCGGTTTCATTCATCTATAAAATTCGCTTAATTCATTTTCGAATTTACTGCACAACCTTTATTGTCATCCCTTTGAACCCATTTCTTATTCAAGCGAAAACAAAATGTCGCGCACATTAAAGAAACGGCACCCTTTTTCTCAACGTTGTCATTATTCGTTAATTGCGCACTTAAAGAAATCACGTCCGACGTTGATAATGCACACATTTCATAATTGAGCAGTAAATGTTTTGATATAAAAACTTTATACAATACTGATATTATCACATAGACATACACACGCAGCAAGGATGAATCAATATCCAATGTTATTTGTTCCAGTGAATGTAAAACTGACGCTTTGCAATGTACAAATTGCAGAAAATGGGTCCACAGTGATTGTATTCCCATGAGTGCAAAAGACCTGAGATCATGGTCTCGCGATTACTTGGAGTAGATGGTTCCTACTCTGAAATGGCACACATTTATGCACTAAGTGCCAGCATATCAAAACCCATTCGTTCTTATTATCCGCCACAGTAACAAGCCGAATTTGCATCAAAACCATTTAATCGTAAGGTTGTTGGAAGGGCAGTAAACAAATCTGCATCTCCCGCAGAATGCATGATGTGGACACAAATGTCTGTGCCAGAAAGAACAATGGGTTTATATCCAATCACTTTGTGCCTCTGTTATATCAAAAAGGAGCATATGGTCATTATAAATGTAGATGACTCATTAGATGACTCAGTCGGTGGTATTTCTGTTAATTCTTACATGACGGCAAAACACGTTATATAATTGTTGACGGAACTGACACACAAAACGAGGTAAAAGACATAAATGACACATCCAAACATCCAGCAAAAGGCAAATTAGACCAAGGTAATTTTCTTAACACAGGAAAAGCTGTGGAATTGTTGTTAAAATTAGACTCGAGCGTAGAATGCATTCCATGTGGTTTGAAAGAAAATGTATACTTCATTGTGAATAATGCGAAAAACTTCGAAAAGAGGTCAAATAATGGGAAATGTTCTTTTTGGTCAACTGTTGTGTATGGGATACATCTGCTGGTGCATTCCCTAAATCCTACTATTTGCTGTCTGACAACGGGAATCTGACCATGAATTTTTTTAGAAATGGGAAGTATTCTTTAAAAAGACAAGTCCAGCGGAAAACCGAGTATAAACCTTTGGATCCGCAACCTGGCAAAGATCAAGTTGTCGTGATCCACAGGTACTATACTCAGTTGAAAAAGGACAATATGTACAAAAAGAGGATCACATGTCTAGGGGAGGGGGATCTGGCAAGTAATTTGTCACTGGTTGAATGTCGGGAAATTTCCTGGTTTAACGCCGCATGGAAACTCGTGACAGACGACAGAATATTGGCGGACTCCTGACCATGTTTTAGATGACATTACAAAAATAACCGGACAAATGAAACCGCATCAAATATTAAATAAACTGACTTCAACAAATTTATGACAAACAAAAATATCAAAAATCAAAGGACAGAAAAGCTCCTGGACACTCCAATAATATTGCTGACCAAATGAGACATCTTGAAAATTTGGTAACTGAATATAACCCTTTTGTAGGATCAGTTATCAGGGTCAGCGGTAAACCCCCGTGTGTAATTTTGTATACAGATGAACAGATAACAGACATTGAGACTCTTTGTTGCTCCGATCAGACTGTCCTTGGCATTGACAAAACTTTTATGCTGTGTAAAATGCATGTGACGGTAACATGTTACAAGCAACTTAACGGTAAAACGAGTCAGAACAGGCGAACTTACAATCTTTCTTGGACCACTCTTCATTCGCGACAATAGCGATTTCTAAACTTAGTCATTTTTTCCATCATTTGAAAGTAAAACGTATGGATTCGAATCTTAAGAGCCTTGTAATTGGAAGTGATGATGAGAAGGCTCTGGTCGGCAGTTCTGCCCGAAGCAACACACGTTCTGAGGTGTGCTCTAGTATGCACTGGAGGATTCCGGCTTGCCGACAGTCATAAACAATTTCAGTCGACAAAAACAGACTGGATAAAAGTGACAGAGCAACAACGCACAAACTTGTTCAAACGCTTTAGACGCCACATTGACATAGACACAAAATACATGATTTCTGCGGACGGTCAGACATCTGTTGTTGCACCAAGGGCTAACAGACGAAAACCTTAACAAAGGAAACGAAAAATTAATGCACGAACGGTGACAATTACTGCTAAAAAATCTAAACATGAACCAGAGATTGGTCATAATGTGTTATATTTTATTGTTTTCGGTTCGGTTTATTTTACCTTGTGTAACAGGACTTGAAGTTCGATTTTCATGAACAGAATCTTGAATACTATTGGATTAATTAATTAATCTGCGTGCTCAGATTGTTCATTCGTTGTAACGCGGAACGAAATCTGATACCTTATGTATGTAATTAAATATAAATATTAAATTCTGCCAAAGAATGCATAATACAAGATTTTAAATACTTTCCTGAGTTGTCTTTGTATATCATCGTATATCCTATACATCTGGAAATCTTTTAAACACAAATCAAATTAAATGCTATTTATTAGTCAAAAACTCTATCATTAAAAGTTAAAGTAAATATAATAATATAATGTTAGCGAATACTTTTGTTACTTTTCACTTTCATTCTGAGTATGTCTTACTACGAGTCGACATTTAGCGGATATGTTTAATCAAGTTCGACCGAGTGACGTCATGACATGAATGGTGCTATAAATCGGAAAAAAGTAAATAATTCGTACCAAAATCACATAAATCATACTTTATTTTGCTTTATATTATTATTCAAACAAAAACAAATCATAATTCCTGTGTGTACACCGATATATACACAGAGAACACGTAAATGCATGTGTATTTAGGTTCGTATTTCAGTGTATTTTGGTTTTTCAGTGTATATCTGTGTTTCTAGTAACACGCCAAGGACATTCGGTTGCCCTTCCCATGTCTATCTTTATTATGATTCTGTTACGTTTAATATCGTAATATATCCAGCGACGTACGCATTTTCCTGCATTAAATAACACCTTGAATCAAAATGGAATAAACTATTTTATCATATAAGTATACAAAAGCAAAATAAAATACCACATCACTATTTCAAGCACTATTACTGATCATTCCCTAATGTCGATGATTAGTATTGGGGTTTCATTGCATGTGCTTTTTGCAAGAAATGTTTCAGTTGTACAAATACTTTTTTGAGCTTATGTTGTTGGTTGTAATCTGACTCTTAAATGAAATTTATTTGCAATGCAATTCAATCATTTTGTTGGTTTAATTCGAAAGCGTCACAGAACTAATATTTATATGGTAAAAATTTAATACATTATTATCCAGGTCGGTATGTTAAATCTAGACATCTAAATCTAATGGGGTAGTTACAATTTTATGAATTGTGCAATTGTCCTAAAAGGTGAGGAAAAATTGGCATTTTGCTGACAATGGTCTGCAGTCTTTAGTGCTACCATACGTCCTCTTTTTCCCAGACATGTCATCCTTTTCGGTCCTTGAATCTCCTCATTGTTTCTTGTGTGTGTGTATATATATATATATATATATATATATATATATATATATACATGTGTTCTAGTGTGGTAAGGGTGGGGGCAGTTCCATTTCTTGCCCAGTAGGAAGATGCAGTGAATGGGATGAGCATTCAGATTTTTGCTGCTTTTATTATAATAAAATTTGGAGTTGAGAATTGTTGCCCACTGTAGTGCATTTGCATAGTTGGTGGCAAGATGTGGTAGCCATATGCATGCCATGATTTGTTAAATGGGGCTTTTCTATTACCATCTCAGTTGAATGCAAGTTTATCTGTTTGCATTACATGCTAAATTTATTATGAACAACCAATTCAGTATAATAAAATGGCAAACATGTAATTAATAATGGTAAGGATTTGAAAGATTGATCATAGTGCAAGTCCTACTGTTCATAGTAAACTTAAAATTTCTCATTAGTTATAATGCATATATTTTCTCTTGTAGCAGGTGTTTGTTCATTATGAGTTAGAGCTATGGTGCCCTCTCTGCTAAAGATAACTTTGGATGTTGCTTAGGACCTATTTACCAGGATGGAATTCACTATGCCACTTAAATCCATGGACATCAATGTTAAATAAATTACAATGCCAACTTGCAAACAATGTCTGCCTCTGTTGAAAGAAACACCCAAAAAACAAATATACTTATGACTAATAAGTGCTGCATGCTTTATATGCCAAAAAAGCACAATTTGGAAAATTAAGAAATGTTTGTTCCAATGTTGTCTTACTAGGGAGCAGTCAAGTACTTCAACAGCTGCAGCAAGTCTGTGATATTGACATTTCATTGCTGGGAAGAAAGGAGAAACTTTTTCGCTGAAAGTATGCTTGTCGTTCAAGATTGAAGTTTCAAAATGAGTTGAGCTCGGGAACAAAGTTGAACAGACCTTAAGTGGAAAACCTGAGAGTTATGACAAAGGAAAATATCAGATTGAAAAGGATGCTGCCCAGTCATACTCCATCACCATAAGGATAACATCAACAGCTCCTTACATCCAATAAGAAGAAACTAAAGCAGCGTAGAGCCAAACTTCAGTTTGAAGACATTGAAGTTGTTTAAATTGATGCATAAAGTATTACAGAAATTGCAGAACCATCTTTGGATGTCATTATGTCCTGCAAGCTGTGAAACATAAAATCCTAATACATATTGATTTAGTTTGTGATGGGTTGTGCTCCCTCACAAAACAACCAGGGCCATCTGTGCTGAGAACACTACAAAATCCTGATGAGCAATAAAGGATGGATATTTTGAGCAAATGTTTAATCGAACTTCAAAACACTTTGCGCATGATATTTTTGAAACTGTTACATCTTCCCTAGCAACTCAGACGCAGAATATAAACTGGTGTGTGGCTATGATGTATGCAAAATCACAACAAATACCTGTGTGCTATAAAAAAAAACAACTGAATAGCTGTGTTGCTTTAAGGTTTCATGCTGGGAATGATTTGCTTGACATTTTTACCAAGCTAGGAATACCACTTGCTTCATTCTCAGAGTACAGATTTCTGAACATTTTGGGCCAATTTAACCTTGATAGCATTGTGGAAAGTGTCAGGAGAGATACGCCAGGCAAACTCACTGTGCGCAATATGGATGGGATGGCCACTGCATGAGAGATACAATTAAATAGTGGTAACAGACACTACCAGTACATAGCAAGCATTTATTATCCTGAATGTGCACATGTATCTCACTTGCCCATGGCAATCCCTTCAGTACCTGATGAGGTAGATTTGTCAACATTTTGTCTCACCAGAGACAAAGAGGTGAAACTCAAGGAGATGTATGGATATTTGGTAATTTTACAGTTACATTTATCAAACGTAAGATGTATTAACCTTTATGTTCTGCCACAAGTGCCAGTATTTCTTTGATAATTATAATTATGTTGCATTTCCAAAAGTACAAAAATAAGATAATAATGAGCAGGGAGTTATATGTAGATGGTAAAGGAATATATTAGCCAGTGTCTGAAAAATAATTGTCTTATTTGATGAGGATGATGAAGGTGTTGAACTCATGCGTACGATGAAGGTGTTGAACTCATGCGTACATGCATATGTATAGATTGTTTGCAGTATGAACATCTTGTTCTGGTTCTCTATTCTCAATCCAAAATAAACATTTATACCAATAAGTTTGCTAACAAAAGAGACAAAAATAAAAATCTTGTTGCCATGATTTAGGCCAAGCTTAAAAATGTTTGATTGCAGTTCTGGGCCACCTCTAAGAAGAGTGGGTCAGTACGTGGGCTTTTCTTTTCTTTGTTTGTATTCGAGACTGGTCGTTTTACATAATCATATAATAATATAGTTCTTTGGAGTTCTCTATTAACTACAGGAAACAGGGATATTCCCATACAAAGAAATAAGCAAATGGAGTGGAGAACTATTAATGGAAGAATGTGATAGCAAACAAAATGGAAAGATCCGGGTAAAAAGATTGTAGAGTATGCATGTTTCAAGTGGGTTGGTTGGCAACTGTGAGCAAACTTTTAAAAAAAAGTTGTCTCAAGTTGACATAGACAAATGAAATTTTGGGACATAGTGATTGTATCCATGTTGATAACCTAATAAGATTTTCATCTTAATGGAGCAAAAACTTAATTCTTTGTAAAAAAAATAAAAAAAATAAAAAGAAATAATGCCCTGTTAATAATAATTTGAAATAAAGGTAATTTAGATGGATTGGATTTTACCATTAACTTGTTCTTTTAACACTTACTGTATATACTCACGTATAATCCGAGTCCAAATGCAAACAACAGAGACCCTGATCTGCTGTCACATAATGCGCCAGCAGATCAGGGTCTATGTTGTTTGTTCTACTGTTTAGTCCTTAGAGACGGCATAGACCCAGATCTGCCGGTGCATTATGTGATAGCAGATCTGGGTCTATGCAGTTTACAGTTGGTATGAGATTATACGCGAGTACAGATGGTAACATAAATATTTGCATTAAAGGGTGATATTGTTAGCAGTTTTAAGTTTTTTTTTACATTAATTAACTTTTAATTTCCGTTTCATGATTCACAACGTTTCTTCTTTCTTTGAATAATGGATTGGAAAGATTATGGTGAAGTATGTGCCAGAACTTATGTGGATGGAAGCATGCATTCCAAAACATATTCAACATGAATACAGTGATGCCATGAATGAGAAGTCTGAGGTTCATCCTTTAAGGGTAATTTCTTTTTAAATACAATTTTGTCTTTTATAAAATGCCTAAACGTACAAAGACAGTAGTGTTGGTTTAAAATTGTTTGGTATTAATTAATATTCAAACCCAAGGTCTGTATGACATTAACAGCTAAAATGTTTGATTATATATATCAAGAGGCCCAAGTAGGCCTGATATTGCTCACCTTGCTTATATAACTTGATAGTTGAACATTTCACTAAGCGGGCTCATGTAGTATTGTAAGAACACAACTTTTGTCAAGTATGTCCCAAAGTATATCAATTTTACTAGTTGAGCTATAGTCTGATAAAAATTCTTTCTAAAGGCTTAATTAATATGCCAGTTCTCTTGCTCACAATCAA
Organism: Margaritifera margaritifera; assembly: GCA_029931535.1. Taxonomy (NCBI): domain Eukaryota; kingdom Metazoa; phylum Mollusca; class Bivalvia; order Unionida; family Margaritiferidae; genus Margaritifera; species Margaritifera margaritifera. The sequence goes on from JAQPZY010001367.1 coordinate 1,973,081, forward strand.
AATCATTAGAGATCTTTAAAAGCTATGCATATAGATGAAGCTTTAATTTGTGCTTGGCAGTCACCTGGCTTTCACAAATATGTCCTCGAGAGTGGTGACAAGCTCAGCAAATCAGATGCAAGATTGCCTCATTAATATGCATGGATCTCACTCATTATCAAATGTGACAAATTTTGATGATATAATGCTTTATTTCCAAGTTTGATTTAAGTCAGATCAGAAATATGGACTTCAGAGAGGTAGAAAACAGTATTAGGTGGATAGGTGACACACAGCGTGTGATGGATGCGGACCAAACCATAAGCTTACTTGTCCTTACAGCCAGTGAGCTAAATTTGGAACTCCTGGGACTAAAATGAAAACAAAAAAATATGTGGAGTGAGCAGTGTACATTTTACATGAAATAACTTTTAAAGTTAATATAGGAATATTCTCAATTATTTCAACATATAATTTGGTGTTCAAGTTGTCATTCATCTTTCAGATTGTTCTTCAATACCCCAAAAATAATGGGAGTTGCATACAAATATTGAAGGAGCTTAATCAAGAGCTTAGAATGTGCTTTGGAAAGACTGAGATATGTAATTAGCTGTTGTTACTGCATACTTCAGCTGGATGTTTTTTATTGATTACGTGTTTCATTGGTTTAATTGGTTTTTCTTGGTTTGTCAGTGTGCTGTCTGTTTTTATACACCAGCCATATGGCATCATGTTATGACATCCAGCTGTCTGTTCGCCACTTATTTTCCACACAATAAGTCAAGTTCTCTACAGTCAACTGTTACCAAACTTTTAAGAAACACCCTTGGGGGTGGGCAAAAGTCAAGGTCACCGTTATGTAAAAAAGAAAACTGGTTTTAGCATAATAACATTACTTATACATCACAGACATCAACCAATGACACTTGGCGTAAGGAAGGAGCTGTTGGGTTTGGGCTTAACAGCTCAGAGGTAAAGGTCATTGTGTCTCAAAGAAAAAATGTTTGGCACAATTTTTTTTCTAAAGTAAGTTCCTTGACCAAACTTCATGATGGCTTGCACTTAGAGTAAGAAAGAAACCTTTAAATTTGGGGGTCTAAAGGTGAAAGATCATTTCAGGTATAAAAAGTAAAAATGGTTTCTGCACCATGGTTCATTCTAGGCTGTGCCCTTGCACCAGTGACCAATATTTTTCATCTTTGGGGCAAGAATGTTTCCTGCATGGAGTGTGTAAAAAAACAAAACAAGAAAATAAAGATAAAAGATCATTATGACCCATATTTTTCATCTTTGGTGAAGTAGCTCTCCATGGGTCGGTGGTTCTTCCCAGGTTGTTCCTCCACCAAACATACTGGCCTCAACATATAGCCTATCATGTGCTGAAAAATGGCGTTAATTCCACACAAAAAAGTTATATTTGGCAAAAGAATGTTCCCTGCATGGAGTGCATACCCATTCCCCGAAAATAAAGATTAAAGATCGTATATGGTTGATTTTAGACTGAATTAATCACACCCCAAGTTAATTGAATAGAGTGTAATCACTGCCAAAGAAGCATATTGCAATCAATTTCATGGGATGACAGAAATGTCTTACAGATTTTGATTATCTTGGGCATGAAGAACACATGGTCAGTGATCACCAATAGAAAATGTTAAGAACAAAAAAATGAAGCGAAAACACTGCTGCATTTATTTCCATAGTAGTGTATAGGGAAGAAAAAAATGTGGACTCAAATGTTCAAAATAAATTATAGAGGGGAATGGTTACTTGAGCATGAGGAATTCAATTCACAGGATGGACGGCTTTGAACAATGAAAGGCTAATGATGATCACAGGTGCTTGGGTCGTGAATTTATTGTTTTCTGGAATAAACTTTTCTAGCATTATATACAGTACTTCGAATCAGTAGTTGTTGAGTGATACTAGAGCACGGTTTGCCACAATTTACTAATCATGTAAGGGACAGACCATTTAACTTAATTGCTCTGATGTATAGAAAAAAAGAACCTATTATCTTGAGGCAAAAGAAAAATAAATATCCTTGCTCGAAAAAGAAAATCCCAGCTCCCCCCCTCCCAAATAAATGGTTTGTCCCTAAAATTACTAAGACCTGAACAGTGGACATGGTTATTTTAGCGGACAAGGAGATTACAGAAAACTGTGCTGTAGTTTGACTCTACAATGACTGATTCAAAGCATGTGATGCTTTAAAAAGTGAATATTTATTTTGGAATTTAATAAATTTAATCCATAAGTGCTTGTGATAATGATATGGGTTTGAATTTTTGAATTTTTGAATAAACACATACAGGTTAGGGTATTTCATATTTGTGACCCCTGTTTTTTACTAAATGACCCCACTTTTGATATGGTAGGAGCACCACGTTCTCCATTTCTGGAATGAACACTGCTGCACAGCAAGTTTAGTTCAATAGTGCATATCTTGACCAAAAGTAAACGGCTAAAACACGGTATTGGTGCTGATAAAGGAATTTTCATGTTATATGCATGAAATAGAAAAATTAAACAAGATATGAACCAATTTTAAAGATTGGTAAGCCTGGCATATACCTCTCTTACTTTCCTGAAAATTTCAAGAGGTTAGTGTAACCCATTGTTGAGATATGCATGGAAACAAGCTCTAAAAATGACCATTTTTGAGCGTTATGTAGTCTCACTCGAAAAAAGCTTGAATATAAAATAGAGAATTCTCTAAATATCATACTGAAATTATGCATTTATTGGTCTGGTTTTATGCGGAATTCTATCCTGCAAATATTGCTTCTTGAATTAAAGAAATCGGTAAAATATTATGGATTTTATAAGCAAAATACCGTCAGTAGAAGTTTTGTTTCAACACTGAAATTCAAACACTAATCTGTTGTTATATGCCAACATTTTGTACAAAATAACATTCATTATAACTTTTATTGACATCTAGAACTCGACTTTATATTATAATAAGTAGTAAAACCATTTAAATCACATGGCTAGCCAAGATATTCGATTGAGAGCTTGTTCTTTGTCAAACTTTCCAGTTCTAAATTTTGTAGTGTCTGTAACCTTTACAAGTTTATATGGCAATAATTTTGTTGTTTCATTATGGAAAAGTATAAATCCTACAAAGGCTCATGTGTATCCATGTGATGTCCAAGTTGGCCAAAATTGGTGGTGCTGTATTGTACCATTAAAAAACAGCAACTCAATAAAAAAAGTTACAGACACTACACAAACAGGTATAAAAATGAAAGATAAAAGTATTGTTCTACTTGTCATTAAAACATTGTTTTTCTCAATAGAAAGTTCCATCTTATGTGATGTAATGTTGCATCATCTATTTACCTCTGCAGCCAAGAGCAAAAAAGTGATGCAATAACTCTCTTGATTGAATATTGCATCATTCTTGCAGCACTGTCTGTTTGAGTAATTTACTACAAGACAATGTAACCTGAATTTCTTATCCTAGAAGAAGCTGCCTAATTACTTTTTCTGTTCTTTACCATGGTACATCCCTAAGACATGGGAAGACGACAAAAGCAAACCTCTGGGAACAACTCTGGTAAGTTTGTATTGAATGGTAAACCACACTCTTAAATTGTAGTGTCTGTAACCAATATCCCCTTTTTATACTGTCTATGACTTTATCCCTGTTTTTTTTTAAAAAAATGAAGCCAAATTATGTTTCCTATTACAGTATTGATGTGTAAGGCTAAATTTTGACATATTGTCTGTCTGCAATTTGTAATATTTTGGTATATTTATAGTTTCTTTCATCTAGATTTCTGATAACAGGCAACATTTTCAGTGATTTCTTACAATATGCAATTGAAACTGAGTATTTTTGCATTCCATATCATTAGACTAGTAAATTCAAACAGAAATATTATGAGAATTCAATGAGCTCAGACTTAGTATTGGATACATTGCTGATATTGTCAAATGGTTACAGACACTACTAGACATGTGAATTGACCCGACTGTTGTTTACATTATTAAGGAAAGTGTGCAATCATTGTAAATGCTAGAACATTGAATAATCATCAGGTTTTATGCTATTTCTTTTTCAATCAGATACTTTTCTTTAAGAATCTACAGGTTATTCCAGTTTGCTTATGTATGAAAGCATATTGCGTACTCATTACAAGTATGTTTTGTAAAGTCTAAATTTCATCCGTATACATAGAGGAACAAAAATGAGAATGAAGTTGTTTGCTTTTAGGAAGCAAAGATAAGCCAGAAGAAGATGAACAGAAGATTAAAGCTAGAAGGGAGAAGACGAGGCTAAAGGTACAAGCCTGGAGAAAAAAACAGAGGGAAAATAAGGCGAAACATGAGGAGCTAAAAAGGGTTGATAGAGAAAGAAGAAAAGATGCAAGACTACTAAAAAAACAGCAATCACTTTCCGATTCAAATCTTCAACAAGAATTAAGAAGGAAAAAACGTGAAGAAATGAAAGGTGTGAAAGTAGAGGAGATCCATGAGTGGACAGATGGCTGTGCTGCCCAGTATAAGGGGAAGAAAGCCTTTGCTGACATAAGTCTGAGGAAAAAGCCATCTGTAACACGAAATTATTTCGAAACATCACATGGAAAGAGTGTTTGCGATGGTCTCGGTGCGACAGTCAAGAATGCTTGCTACAGAGCTGTAATCAGCAATAGAAAGGTGATAGGTTGTGCAGAAGATGTATATCATTTCTGTACAGAGAAACTGAAAATGGAAAATACAGATAATGAAGCTAAAACAGTTTCGAGAAGGGAGTTCATCCTTGTTAAAGATGTTGAGAGAAATAGAGAAGAAACTGATGTGCAAACACTGCAAGGTACAAGAAAATTACATGCTGTAAAGTCAGGAAGCAATGATTATGAACTGAGCATAAGAAATCTGAGCTGTTATTGTGAGCAATGCATGAAGGTTGACGGGAGATGCAACTTCAGCGAAAATGTTAATGCCTGGGAAATGAGAAAGTTAGTACTCAATAAAGATAATTTAAGTCAGAAAGGAAAACAACTTAAAGACAAGAATCCATCAACAATAGAAAATAATGACAAGAAAAGAAAACAAGGAAGTAACCAGAAAGATCATAACTCAGCAACAAGCGAAAAGCCTAATAAGAAACGGAAGTCAACAGAAAGACAAAACATTGTGACAAAGAAGATCAAAGTTGACAAAAAAGCACCAACCAACACAGAGAAACCAATAGAGAAATACCACCCTGGAGAATTTGTTGCTGTAGGACTTAAGCCAAAGAAGGGACCTCTAGATGTATACTTAGCAGAAGTAATAGACATTCTTCATAACGAAGTTAGACTTAAATACATGAGAAAGTCTGGCAACATGTATGTTTGGACTGAAAAAGATGATTATTCACAAGAGGCTCTAGATGCTATCTTGTACAGGGTAAAAGCTCCACAAATAGTCAATGAAAGGGGTCATTTCAAGTTTAATGCAGCTGAATTGTCTAAGCTCAAGTCAAATCTGGAAAAAAATCATAAGCACTTCTATTTGAAATGACAATATAAAGTCAAGGTTTAATGTGTAGTGTCTGTAACCTTAAGATCAATCACATATGGGTCTGTGTTTGAGTCAGCACCTTGGGTTGAACAATACTTTAGTGACTATGATTTATTGAACATTCATTATACTTCAATATTTTACTCTTACAAACACTATTTAGTATTAAACTTTCAAGTGCTATTTACCAGTTCATAATTTTAACACAAGTATTGGACATATACCTGTTACAATGTGGTTTTATCATTTTATTAACTAATCAACATTCATTTAATGAATAATTCTAGTCAATGTGTTCATGTTGAATTATTTTTGAAGTGAATTTTATGGAGATATGTATGGTTCTGCAGCTGTATTGAAATGCTATAGTTTTGTAGTGTCTGTAACCAATTTTATGGACAATGTACTTCTGACTCTTATGGAAGTTTGCAATACTTTTGGCCAGTATTAATGATTTTGTTTGTTTAAATATTCTTCTTGGTGTTAGATAAATGCCTAAATAAGATTATTCTATGTCTTTTATGTTTGTTATGCAAAAGTTTCATGGTTAGGTTTTTTTTCTTAGTGATACCTTTGTCATAGATGTTTTGATTTTGTTATTAAGTTGTTTACCACTTCCAGTTATGTTGTTTACTTTAAATGTTGATATCCTGTTACTGATGTTACTGTGAAAAAAAATAAAGTTTTAAAGTTTTCATGCTGTTTTTCTTGCATGTTATACACCAAGTGTAGTGTCTGTAACTGTTGTTATACCAATGAATTGAAATAATGGTTAAACAAAATCGCATGCATGTTCAAGCTAAATCTAACTTGATCTGACTAGGGGACACCCTAGGGTATATAATGAGCTTCATTGAAATGTTCTATCAAACATTTCAATTTTTTAAGTGAGTGAGACTACTCTCAGCACCAATACCGTGTTTTAGCCGAAAGGTGAATAATCTTGGGAGTCAACCATGCTGTATGAGCGCCTACATAGAAGAATTTTAAACATGAGGCAGAAGAATAACGTACCATTCACTGTACATATACTGTTTTTACAGTTGGTTTTGAAACCATTTAAACAAAAAGCAGCATGCAAGTTGCCTAAAGTAGAGTATGTTGCATGTCAGCATTAAAACCACCACATACTATACCATATATATTCGCGTATAAGCCGTGGTCCAAATGCAAACAACATAGACCCTGATCTGCCGTTGCATAATGCAGGGCAAATCAGGGTCTATTTTGTTTCTTGTACTGATTACTCCTTACAAACTGAATAGACCCAGATCTGCTGGCGCATTGTGCGATGGCAGATCTGGGTCTATGCAGTTTGCAGTTGGTATTTGATTATACGCGAGTATAGACGGTAAGCTGGATAAATCTTTGCCTTAGTGAGATGGTCTTTTCATATGTCATTTGCTACAAACAGATGATGTGGCCGATTTCAAATTTAAAATCTTCATGCACCCAAGCATGTCTAGTAAAATATACTTGTTTGTGAATATTGATAAGTAGATAGATAGATAGATAGATAGATAGATAGATAGATAGATACATAGATAGATGGAGATATATAAAGATAGATTTCCCAGAACTTTATGTATGATAAAGTTAGGGATTATTTTCTCCAGAGATCAATGTAGAGCACCGAATCCCTTGTATAGAAGTCTTCTGTCTCTTTTGCCTGTATTTAACTGCTTGTCTTTCATTTGAAACAAAAATTATTAGCATTAATAAAAAGACAAATAGTAAAATACAGCAAACAGAGACTGAAGACTTTGATCTGTGCCCAACCCTGCCTCCTCCCTAATGATCCATGATTTTAAAAAAGGTATAGTTTTGAAAATCTGAAAAAGCTTTGAAAAATATCAAATTTACAACATGTACATATTTATACCTTTTGCATATGTGTAAATGAAAGTTAAATTGAAATGTTACTACATTAAGTTCAGGGATTTACAAATCCACTTTCCTGACTCCTGGGACAAGCTCAAATTTGGTTTGGGCAAGTTCAAGTTTGCAAGGCACTTGCCTGTGGGCAAGTCCAAAAAATTGAGAGAAGGATACAAGATACAAGAAATGTTTTTTAATGTCAGTGGTTTGGGTCTGTGCGAGCTATTTTACTGACAAGGGGTTGTGTTCATATCCTAATGGTTTATGTTCTGCAAGTGTTATACCCTACTTTCTCGCCACAGTACATATATCAGCACCTTTATTTAGCGTTTATATGTAGTGCATTCTTCTACATAACTGGGCACAGTTTCTTTAAACTGTTGTATGTCATTTCCATCTTATAGTCAATGTCAAGGTCAGTCTCCCATTTTCTCCCGCAGACATGATGTGAATATTTACTATTTAAAGCAAGTTTTGACAAATAAGGAATAAATATTTATATTTTAACTTATCAGTCACATTTTAATCATACTATTTGTACATATCTGTGATTTGCTGACTTTCAGGTCCCAAGTTAGTCTTGGGAAGTTTGTCAGATTGCCGACTCTAAACAATTGGCTTTTCAAAGATTGTTTTGATGCATGTTGCTGAGATTATGGTGAGTAGCATAATTGTTAATAATACATCTCATGAGATTTCTTTGACAGGTGTGTTTGGAAATAAAAGGCACGCATCTATAACAATTAACCAGGAGGATTTCATTAAAAGCATGATTGATATTGCGAAAACATGGCACCCTCAAGCAGTGTTTATGATCTGTTCTTTATGTGATAATTACAGGAAACTGATACATACTTACTGCTTGGTAAACAATTCAGTGGACAAAAATAAGTTCTCAAATCATTCTCAAAAGTAGGATTGCCCAATATATTGATGCATGTCGATGATGATAATTGTTAAGTAAATGGATTAAATAAGTGTTCACCTATCCTTCAGTTGTGAATATAAATAAATCATTACAAACAGTCTAGCTTTCATTCTCTCTCTCTCTCTTGTACTTAAAAATCTAGCTTTTTCCAAACCATTTTGTACCTATCCATTTATCTGTCTATACATGTATACATCTACATGTCTGCTTTTGCTCTTCTAACTGTATCCGCATTCTAACTCTTTCTAATCTACATATGTATCTACCTGTACTATTTACATAAATATTGTTTGATAACTTTAATTATTTGCATATGGTTTTAACATGCCAGTAAGGATAAAAAGAAAGCAAAAGAGCTTAAATGAATATAACTCAATTTCCTTAAAATGTACCATATTATTATTTTATCTTATTGTTTTATGTTGGGATATTATGTTTGGGGTAAGCTCAAATTTTCCAAGGGCAAGTTCAATTTTTGATACAGCTTGCCCTGGGCAAGCTGAGTTTTATAAAATTTGCAAATCCCAGCAGTTGCTTGTATTTTATATTACAGTGGATGAGTTTGTGCATCAGCCTTCATCCTTGGGTGTGACCAGCTAGTGCGTGTGAGGATGACAGAAGCACAATATCTGATAGGTGGTGTCCACAACCCTGAACAACGATACAAGCATTTTAGACCAATCATCACAGAGTTGTTCCATGTGGATCAAGATTTCTTAGAGGTGACTGTGTATAGTAAAACCTCAAGGTTGAAAATCCTTGTGACCAAAATTAAGTTTTGGTGGGAGAGGTTTTGGTTTCATAAGTTAATATAAAAAAGGAACATTTACAACCAAAACTTTATTTTAGTTTCAAGGGGTTGCCCATTATCAGAGGTTTCAATTTTGAGAGATTTAACTGTGTGATAGTGCGTGTGCATGTTTATTATCTAGGTGTTTGAAGAAGTTTAGGTTCTTATTAATCTACATAAAAAGGTGAAACTTAAGGTGTATGGATTAATGCAGTTCAGTTGATTGTTTGGTTTGCATGTGTGTGTATAACATTTGTGGGGAGCAAACATTGCACTATTTGTTAGGAGCAAAATGTTCATATGGCTGATCACACACATTTGTAACACACCTGAATACATCACATGTCAGACATTTAACTCAAACTCACTATTTACCTTTGTTTAAATGTACATTATGCTTTTGTCAATACGGTAATTATACTAGATTTTATTGTTAGAAAATATGCTCTAAAAATTAAATTGAAATAGTTTGGAATTAGACTAATATCAAATTTGAAGCTGGAAAAGCAAATCACAATGATTTTATCATGTCTCATGTAGCAATCAGAGACTTAAAATAATGTATCTTTAATTTTTGTTTGTTTTTAGAAAATGGTGAAGAGGTTCTACAAGACTAATTCCTCTAGAGAAAAAAGGAGTTTATCAGATCTGAAAGAACTACTTAGAAGAACAAATGTGAACAGACAGGTAAAAGGAAAGTTCCAAGAACATGAGGATTTTGTACACAAAGTTGGTAAGGGATTGCTGCTTAACCTCTGCATGACCAAAATAGCAATGGTAAACACAGCAGACAAGCTCACAGTTCAAAACATTTCTGATAATGTTTCCACTATTTCCCCCCTTCTCATCAACATGAATGTACCAGGAATAAAAAACTCAACAGTATAAGTACCTGCATGTGTGTTGGACAGACAAGGGGTCATTCTGAATTCATGCTACCTGGAACAGATTGTCACAGTGGAGAACTCCAGTCAAAACCAGCAGAATGAACTTTACAATTATGCTTCACAATTTTTGAACTGGTACATTCATTTATGTGAATTTCAGGATGGAAATAGTGAAGCAGACCCTTTCCATACTATTGTAAACTTGAAACGACTTATACCATTCTTCTACAGCCATTCCAGCAAAATCAAAATATGCAGTGGAGTGCACTGTTTACATCTTAAAGACAGAAATCTTGCTTCCAGAATCACTAGCCTAGAGGGTTCGACTGGGTAGTTTTGTATCATATATTTATATGTGTTCATGTTCTATAATGGAATCAATCATAGCAAGATGCATGGAAATGGGTTAACTTGTTTTTATTCAAAGCCACCAAGAAAACATATCTATTATTCAAGTGATTTAAGGGTCAGTTATTGAGGCTTCCGTTTAAATTTATTGTTTAATCTTCCATACCTAAAACTTTGTTGTTACAAATTTTAATTGCATCATTTATGAATAATTGCATTTACAAGTATGACCCTTACATACATTGGTGGAGATATTACCTGCCCCTGATATGTATGCCAAAGGAACACATCATTAGAACAAAGAACTTAATAATATTAAAATTATAGTGTAGTGTATTTGCTATAGGAAAGTTCATATACATTTCTTGTTTGACAGTATATTTGGTAGATCCATAGTTTTTGCATCTTCATTTAGAAATGTAAGAAAGGAAAACAAAGCACTTTTCTGTTTTTGATCACTGTTTGTGACTATATACTGCAAAAAATCCATTATTTTTACTTTAAAAACTTATACATTAGTGGCTGCAATCAAGAATGACGTCATGCTCCAAGTAAGTAATACAATCTGATATCCAATATGGTCGCCAAAGCATCCATCTTGGAAATCTTGTTATTGCTGCTCCTCCTGAATGGATCGTCATATCAACATGCGGTTTTCACTAAAAGGCTTCTTATGGTGTCTTGTTGGACATCTTGGAAACCTTGTTATTGCTACTCCTCCTGAACAGAAAGTCATATTGCCATGGGGTTTTCACCTGAAGACTTCTTATGATGCCTAGTTAGTCCTAAATGAAAATGGTGCTGATTTAATTGCAATCTTGTTATGGCTACTTCTCTCAAATGAAAAGTAATATTACTACGGGGTTTTCACCAGAAGACATCTTATGATGTCTGGTTGGTCGAAAATTAAAATGGTGTCGATCTGATGTCCAGTATAGCTGCAACAGTGACAATCTTGAAAATCTTGTTATCACTAATGTTCCTGAATGAAAAGTAATATTGCTATGGGGTTTTCACCAGAAGACTTCGTATAATGTATAGTTGGTCTAAAATGAAAATGGTGTTGATCTGATGTCCAATACGAGCACCACAGAAGCCATCTTGAAAATATTGTTATTGCTACTTCTCCTGAATGGTTGGTTGTATCAACATGGGGTTTTTACTAAACAACTTCTTATTATGTCTAGTTGGTCCTAATGATGCCATCAAGACATTCAGTGTGAGTGCCACAGTGGCCATATTGAAAATCTACTTATTACTATTTCTTCTGAATGAATGGCCATATCAGCATGGGATTTTCACTGAAAGACTTCTTATGATGTCTAGTTGGTCGTAAATGAAAATGGTGCCAATTCAACTTCTAATATGCCTGCCACAATGGGCATCTTGAAAATCTTGTTATCACTACATGTCCTAGATGACTGGTCATATCGACATTATGCTTTCACCAAGATATCTAATTGTACTAAATAGAAATGGTGCCAGTCCGATATCAAATATGGCCACCATGGCATCCATTTGGGAAATCTTGTTATCGTTACTTCTCCAAAAATGAAAAGTCATATCAACATGGGGTTTCCATCAGGAGACTATTTATAATGCCTTGTTGGTCCTAAATGAAAATGGTACCAGCTGACATCCAAAATGTCCACTACAGCAGCTAATTGAAAAATCTTGTTATTGCTGAAGAATATCAAAGATGGTTTCAGTACTCAGCAGTTAAAAGGAAGAAATGGTCTTATCTTGATTTCCTGGGAATTCTTTTCAGCCAGTATAATAATAATAATAATAATAATAACAATACTACTACTAATAATAATAATAATGAGGACTTTGTATAGCGCCTAATCTTTCGAAGCTCTAAGCACTTCACAACATTATATAACACCTAAACAAACATATATAATGATATGATTACAAAAAGAAAGAAAAAACAAACACCATGAAATTAGAAAACAAAAACATGCTGAAAATAGTTAAGGTAAGAAAACATTAAGTCTGTAGGTCTATTCTTGCAGTCGAAAAAGGCGAGTTTTAAGAGCACTCTTGAATGAGATCACTGTGTCTTTGTGTCTAAGTTCAGTTGGCAATTCGTTCCACGTTGCTGGGCCCTGGTATGCAAAAGAACGTTGTCCGTATGACTTCATTTTGGTAGTGGGAATAATGAGAATACGGGTGTCGGAAGAGGAGCGTAAGTATCTTGCTGGTGTGTACACATGGGTGAGGTGAGATAGGTATGTTGGACTGGTGCCAGTCAGTGAAACGTAGCACAGAGAACACATTTTGTGTTTGATTCTGGATCAAATGGGTAGCCAGTGTAGGATACAGAGCAGGGGAGAGGTGTGCTCTGTTCGTGGTACTCTAAGAATGATCCGAGCAGCTGTGTTTTGAACTTTTTGAAGTTTCTGGAGTAGATACTGAGATGAACCAGATAGAATTGAGTTACAATAGTCCAGTCTTGAAAGTACTAAGGAACACACAAGTGTTTTAGTGGCATCAACTGAAAGATAATTGCGAATGGAGCTGATCCGTCTCAGCTCAAGGTATGCAGCCTTGCATATGTTCATGACATGTTGGTGCAATGAGAGTGTACTGTCTAGAGCAACACCTAGGTTTCGTACTGACTGTGTGAATTTAATATTAATGTTGCTGATATTTATTGTTTGAGGTAAAGGATGTGAATGAGAAAGTCTTAGTGTGGTAATCAGAATGGCTTCAGTTTTATCATCATTCATCTGGAGCTTGTTATATGTCATCCATGATTTCACATCGGAAATACACCTCTCTACACCTTGGATGGTAGCATCAACTTCAGTTGGGTGGCTAGATTTGTATATTTGGGTGTCATCAGCGTACAATTGGTGAGGCACTGGGTGACGATCTATGACACTTGAGAGCGGTTGAGTGTATAGAATGAAGAGAACAGGTCCAAGAACAGAACCCTGTGGAACACCAAAACATAGATCAACTGGGCTGGAGTGTATTCCATTTGCGGACACAATTTGTGTCCTGTTGACCAAGTAGGACTTGAACCATAATAAGGCTGTATCATGAATGCCAAATACATGATGGAGACGGTGAAGCAATATATCATGGTCTATTGTATCAAATGCTGCAGACAAGTCAAGGAGGGTGAGGACTGTAATCTTTCCACTATCCAAAGCAGAGAGAAGGTCGTTAACTACTTTCAGAAGGGTAGTTTTGGTACTCTGGTGAGGGCGATATGCAGACTGTACATTGCTAAAAAGACTGTTTGAATTCAGATGAGATACAAGTTGGGATAGAACAACTTTTTCTAAGATTTTTGACATGAATGGGAGGTTAGAAAACAGGGCGGTAGTTCTTTAAATCATTATGGTCAAGTGTTGGTTTCTTCAGCAGAGGCTTTACAATGGCAGTTTTGAAAAATGATGGGACTTCCCCGGATGAGAGAGAAGTATTAATTAATATCAGTTAGTGAAGGCAATATTGGATCTAAGCACTCAAGCAGCAGTGATGTCGTAATCGGATCAAGTTCACATGACTTTGGGGCACTCTTCATCATGATTGTACGCACTAAATCCATAGAGACCGGTTCAAATGCTGCTAATGGTTGCTGCTGAAATTCTGTATCGCAACTGTATGGTGACGACGACTCAATTGAAATTATGTTGTCAAGCTTATCTCTAATGGTTTGTACTTTGTCACGGAAGAAATTTGCAAACTGGTCTGGAAGGTCGACTGGAGAGAAGGTAGTTGGAAGTGGTGTACATTTGTTCCTTGACATTAGCTTGTTAGTAATTTCGAAGAGCTCTTTGCAGCTGGAACTTTCAGTGATCTTAGTACTGTAGTGGGCTGATTTCGCTGCATGGACTATGTTTGTGACATTCTTCTTAGTGGCTTCATAGATTTGCTTATGAATAGTGAGTCTAGTGGAAACCCAAAGCCTCTCAGCCTTACGGCGGTCTCTTTTAGCAGTGCGAAGCTGGTCCCTAACACTGCTATACCACGGAGAACACTGTTTAATTGATACTCTGCACTTGGTTGCTGGGGCATGTTTGTCAAGCATTGAACGCAGGCAGTTATCAAGTTGTTCTGCTGTAGGAGGTAGCAAAGTTGTTAGGATTTCTTGGATGTCATGCATTAGTTGACTTCTATTTATCATACGGAGGTTTCTCTTTGTAGCAAATAAAGGTGGAGGGTTAGGGACTGATACGTCAAGATGGCATATAATGCAGAGGTGATCTGATGCAAGTTCGTGGGACACCAGGCAGGACTGTAGAATATTATCATCAGGTCTAAAAAGAAGCCAGTCTAAAATGTGACCATCTTTATGGGTGGGTTGGCTAACTGACTGTTTGAGGTTGAAAACGTGAATGGAATCTAGCAGTTTTGATGTGTATGGGTTTCCAGGACAGTCAAAGTGAAAGTTGAAATCTCCAAGAATAATCAGGTTGCCACCTATCGAATTTCCATACTCTAGGAGATCCAGAAACTGCTCCAAAAAGAGAGATTCAGTCAGCTTGTTTCTTCTACTAGGAGGAGGGCGGTAGAGGCAGAAAAAATGGACTGACCTTTGTTCCAGTGCGAGTGTGGTTTGGACTAGTTCAAACGATGTGTGGTTGAAATTGAATGTTGTAGTGTGATTAAGACGGTCCATTTAGCGCCAGTCCATTTGAGGGACTCTTGTTAGCTGTTTGAAACACTGGGAAAATGTAAGGACAAAATAGTTTAAAGATGAAGAAACTATACTGCAGCCAGTCAATTTCACAAGCAAATTGCAAATATCTTAGATATGTAATGGTAGCTTGATCCTTTACATGTTGAAATGGTCAACCACATAAACAGACCATTTCATTTTGAAGGAATCATATTTGTTAATTTATTTGTTGCTGCTGAACTTTAAGACTTTTATGTCTTTGTACCTGGTGAAGTTTGTACCTGGAATCAGTGGATGTAATAAAGTTATGTTGCAAAAAGATTTTGTGTATTAGTTCCTTGGTTGTTGTTGCTTGGCATCAGAATCTGTTATATTCAGAATATATGCTTCATTAGTGCTCTGTTTTTTTCTGGCCTGGAATATCAGTAAAAGAAAACTTTTTCATCACAAATTGCTGTTAAATCATAAATTTCAGAAGTTAATAAGACTGAATGCTTCTTTAGTGCTTTATTATTTTCTGACCTGGAATATCAGTAAAAGAATACTTTTTCATCACAAATTGCAGAAGATAATTGGAGCAGTAGCTGCTAATCTCATATTTGTTTGGTACAGTCCCTTGTGAAGCTAAAAATATTAGTCAACTGCATATAGGTGGGACCAGGGCTCAAAATTAACTTTTTTCCAGTACTAACAGTATTTTGATAGTTGTAATATTTTCAAGTAGCAAAAATCAGGCTATTTTAAATGTTCACTAGCATATTTCATATGTATACAATTTGAATACAAAATATCAGTAATAAAAAACTTCTAGTTAATTTTTTTCAGTTAACAGTTTACTGGCATATCACAATTGTAACTAGCAAAATGCTAGCTTGCTAGTGTCAATTTGAAGCACTGGGGACCCATTATTGTTTTAACCCCTTAGTTTCAAGCCTGTAAGTTTGTGCTTTTGACAAATCATTAATTTATTCTACACTTCAAGAAACAAAACAGTAATGTTTTCTGTATGGGTGTTGCAAATAATCTAGCCCCCAAGATGGACAAATGCTTTATATAGTATTCGCCCATCCTTCCAGCAATTTGTACCCCTCTGCTGATTTTAAAAACAAACAGTGTCAATGATGATTTTAAAAACAAACAGTGTCAATGATATAAAAGAGCAAGCAAAATAAAAAGAGCAAGCAGTGTAACTCTTATATACATGGGTTCAAGACTACTGGCACATCAGGCCATTCAAGATTTCTGGCACATGAGGACATTCAAGGCTACTGGAATTTATTTGGAACATTCTATATTTTGGACTTGTGATTTGGACACTGAGGATTATTGGATTATTTGGATTTTTAATTCACAATATTGTAAGTGTCTTTTGAATTTTCACTTAAATTGTCTAGAAATAAATTGCTCATTGATTTTACTTATATTGTTGGTTTCACTTTCTTTCTGTTTCATATTGTTAGACACTAGAGGCGTAAAACCAGTTTTTTTTCCCAGGGTTATGCTGAGGTATTTTTATTTTATCATGAAAATTGATTGTCATACTAATAAAATTACATGAAACAAGAAGTGTTACATGATTACCTTGATTAGATTGATATAATACTTATTTAGATTGATATAATACTTGATTTGATTCATATAATACTTAATTAGATTGATATACTTGATTAGATTGATGCAATACTTGATTAGATTGATATAATACTTGATTTGATTGATACAATACTTGATTAGATTGATAAAATACTTGATTGGATTGATACAATACTCGATTAGATTGATACATAACTCGATTAGATTGATATAATACTTGATTAGATTAATACAATACTTGATTAGATTGATACAATACTCGATTAGATTGATATTATACATGATTAGATTGATATAATACTTAATTAGATTGATATACTTGAATAGATTGATGCAATACTTGATTAGATTGATATAATACTTGATTTGATTGATATAATACTTGATTAGATTGATAAAATACTTGATTAGATTGATACAATACTCGATTGGATTGATATAATACTTGATTAGATTGATACATAACTCGATTAGATTGATATAATACTTGATTAGATTAATACAATACTTGATTAGATTGATACAATACTCGATTAGATTGATATTATACATGATTAGATTGATATAATACTTGATTAGATTGATATAATACTTGATTAGATTGATATAATACTTGATTAGAGTGATATAATACTTGATTAGAGTAATATAATACTTGATTAGATTGATACAATACTCGATTAGAGGGATATAATACTTGATTAGATTGATATAATACATGATTGGAGTGATACAATACTTGATTAGATTGATATAATACATGATTAGAGTGATATAATACTTGATTAGAGGGATATAATACTTTATTAGATTGATACAATACTTGATTAGAGTGATTTATTTTATGCTAAGCAGTGAATTACTGGATTTCTAAGTAAAATAATATTGATATTTCACTGTAGTGAAAAAATAACAATATTTTAACTACAGGAACTACTTTTTTGGGTCAGAACATACTTACATTCCATTCATTTTCTGTCAGTGAACTACTTTATCCTTATGTACATGTTACTGTCCTGTCTGTGGCATCTGAAACCAAAATTAAAATGGAAAAACTGAGTACTGATGAAATTGCAGTAGAACTATTACTGACAGATGTGACAAATGATGATGAAAATCTTCAAGAAATAGATTTTCAAATGATACAGCCAAAACATTTCTTTCAATGTGACAGATTTAAGAAAGTGACTTCTGAAGATGTGGATGCCTTCTTGGAAGAACAGGCAAATATCAACACCAAGAAAAAAACTGAAGGCGACTTGAAATTGTTCATGGCTTTTCTTCAGAGTGAAGGGGAACAAAGATTCCCAGAGTTTATCCCACCATCAGATCTAAACCAACACATTTCTCATTTCATCTTATCTGTCAGGAAAAAAGGAGGTGATGAATTTGAACCATCATCACTTAGAGGTATGATATCATCAATTGGTCGCTATCTATGCTCAAATTCGTATGGTGTTTCCATAATAAATGCCATTCAATTTGACAAGAGTAGATCTGTTCTAAAAATGAAGCTGAAGGATCTAAAAAAGTTGGGAAACGGCAACAAACCGAGGACATCAGACCCAATTTCTGACCAGGACCTACAGAAGATGTATGAGGCTAAGACTCTGGGTGCTGACAATCCGACTGCTCTTTTACATTCAATGTGGCTCATCTGTACCATGCACTTTGGAATGCGGACAGGAAAGGAAACACACAACCTGCAGTGGGGTGACATCTCCCTGCAAGTAGATGACAGCAACCAGGAGTATATTGTGTATAATACTGAAAGACAGACAAAACAAGAACCGGAGTGAATGAAAGAAATATAAGGTAATGAATGTTCTGGATCCTTGCAAATACTTTGAATAATGTTAAAATAATGAAAACATAGAATTGCCATGAATAAGTGCATGATGTAAAAAGAATGTCATACATTTCTGGACATTTGCTTAGTGGAGAAAGTAAGCCAGTTTGAAAAGTTTTACCTGCTGGAAAACAAAAATAACCTTTTATTTTCTTTCGTCACTCTGATGTAACAAGAAGTGTCAAAACTCATTGGCAGTGCTGCACATTAAACACTATGATGGTTATTGAGTACCTGGTATACTTCAAATCAAATAGCAAAGTACCCAAAAAACTCAAGTTAGCAAGCATAGGTTTCAGTTCATTATCCTTGTAAAAACTGAATGAGTTGAAGAGATCTGAAAAGAAAATTATGAATCAACCTTGAATAAATCAAGTTTTTAATTTGTCATTAGCACAAATGATTGTACACGTGTACAAGTGAATAAAATCTAATAATGTCATTCATTCTATTTTTCAGACTAACAAAACCAAGAGCATATGCCATACCTGACATCCCTCAGAAAGACCCTGTAGGTCTTTACAAACTTTATAGAAACAAGCATCCTGCAGGGATGAATGGCCCTGAGAGTCCCTTTTTTCTCTCAATAAATGTGGCAAACCCCAAACCTGGACAGTGCTGGTACAAAAAGACACCAATGGGGATCAACAAGTCATATGGGATCATGAACAAAATGATGACTGATACAGGTCTCTCTCCTACTGACAAGCGTATAACTCCTTACAGGTAAATTCTAAATACTTACTTATCACACGCAAATGTCGTCACATTTAAGTAGATGCAATCTCATTGAAGTAATCCTGTTGAATTCAAAATATCATAGATAACCTTTCCTAATCTGAAATTCTCATCTGAACCTTAGCATAATATGAAGACAGTTGTAACAAGTTAAAAAATACAGTAATAATGCAGTTTACCTGTATCATAGCAAGTACTTTGGTAAAACTGAGTAAGTAAGTAAAGAAAAATGTAAAACTACTGTAAGCTATGAACACCTGCATGTACATACCACTTACATATATGTCAATGTACTGTTTACAGTTTACACTTTCTATTTATAGTGTTCAGAAATGCCTCATCCAGAAGCTCAATGATGAAGGAATTCCAGCGAATCAAATAGTTCAAATATCAGGACACAAAAACATCAACTCGTTAAATAACTACAGTAACTTAAACCCCGACGAAAGTAGAAATATTTCAAACATTTTGTCTAACGTACCTGCATTATCATATATCCTCCAGCCTGCCATACATGAAACAGCCACACCACTGGCACCAGCGATCCTCAGCTCCTCTACAAAAGAATGGCAATCAATTCCTGGACATGAATTCTCAGGTTTGTTTACAAATGCAATTATTCACGGCGACATCCATATACATCTTCAGCAAAGAAGCGAAACTCAGTCGCTTTCACAGACTGCCCAATACGTCAGTGGTACACATACGAAGAGCAGCGGGAGTGTGTCTTCACCACTGAGGAAATGGAGACGTATTATTTCCAGTGACACCGACAGTGAATAAAATACACTTGAAATGTCCACTAGATCCTGTATATATGTTTTAAAGTTTCTCACATGATCCTGTATTCTTGTTATTTTAGTCAAATTCAGCTTCATTCACTCACCGTTACCACCGATTCGAATGTTAAAAAATGGCGTCTCGTCAATTTCACTTCGGTTTAACTTTTTTAATATTTTCTTGCGTGCTAATAAAAAACAATTATACATTGATGAATTACTTCTGGTTGTTTTCTTATTAATAATCCCTGTCTGTTATCCTCGAAACTTGTAGTTTGTCACCCTGGAAATATCAGTTAATTTTTATCAATCTGACGTGGAACTAATTTTGGGAGCAGGTACACACAGCACAGCAGAACATGTACGGTAAACAGCTGACATTACCGTAAGAAATCTGCTAATTCACTGTGTCACAAACTTTAGGTAGCCAACGTATGTGAGCATACAATAAAAAGAATATTTGCTTGAAACGAGTGAATAATGGATATATTTCATCTCGTGGGTGAAAAACTAGAGTATTTTAACTCATGGCTTCGCCACTCGTGAAAATACTGAGTTTTTCACCCACTCTATGAAATATGTCCGTTATTCTCTCGTTTCAAGCAAATATCCTCTATATAATACTTGATTAGGGTAATATAATACTTGATTAGAGTAATATAATACTTGACAAGAGTGATACAATATTTGACAAAAGTGATACAATACTTGATTAGATTGATACAATACTTGATTAGATTGATATAATACTCGATTACATTGATATAATACTTGATTAGATTGATACAATACTCGATTAGATTGATATAATACTCGATTAGATTTATACAATAGTCGATTAGATCGATATAATACTTGATTAGATTGATAAAATACTTGATTAGAGTGATATAATACTTGATTAGAGTGATATAATACTTGATTAGATTGATACAATACTTTATTAGATTGATACAATACTTGATTAGAATGATATAATACTTGATTAGAATGATATAATACTTGACAAGAGTGATATAATACTTGATTAGATTGAAATAATACTTGATTTGATTCATATAATACTTACTTAGGTTGATATACTTGATTAGATTGATATACTTGATTAGATTGATGTAATACTTGATTTGATTCATATAATACTTGATTAGATTGATATACTTGATTAGATTGATATAATAGTTGATTTGATTGATATAATACCTAATTAGATTGATATAATACTCGAGTAGATTGATACAATACTCGATTAGATTAATATAATACTTGATTAGATTTATAAAATACTCAATTAGAGTGATATAATACTTGATTAGATTGATATAATACTTGATTAGATTGATGTAATAGTTGATATGATTGATATAATACCTAATTGGATTGATACAATACTCGATTAGATTGATACAATACTCGATTAGATTGATATAATACTTGATTAGATTGATAAAATTCTCAATTTGAGTGATATAATACTTGATTTGATTGATATAATACTTGATTAGATTGATATAATAATTAATTAGATTGATACAATACTTGATTAGATTGATACAATACTCGATTAGATTGATACAATACTTGATTAGATTGACACAATACTCGATTAGATTGATACAATAGTTGACTAGATTGATACAATACTCGATTAGATTGATATAATACTTGATTAGATTGATACAATACTCGATTAGATTGATATAATACTTGATTAGATTGATATAATACTTGATTAGAGTGATATAATACTTGATTAGTGTAATATTATACTTGGCAAGAATGATATTATACTTGACAAGAGTGATACAATACTTGATTAGATTGATACAATAGTTGACTAGATTGATACAATACTCGATTAGATTGATAAAAATACTTGATTAGATTGATACAATACTCGATTAGATTGATATAATACTTGATTAGATTGATATAATACTTGATTAGAGTGATATAATACTTGGTTAGAGTGATATAATACTTGATTAGTGTAATATTATACTTGGCAAGAATGATATAATACTTGACAAGAGTGATACAATACTTGATTAGATTGATACAATACTTGATTAGATTGATATAATACTTGATCTGAGTGATATGATACTTGACAAGAGTGATATAATACTTGATTAGATTTTAAAAATACTTGATTTGAGTCATATAATACTTACTTAGATGATATACTTGATTAGAGTGATACAATACTTGATTAGAGTGATAAATACTTGATTAGTGTGATACAATACTTGCTTACTGTGATATAATACTTGATTAGAGTGATATAATACTTGATTAGATTGATACAATACTTGATTAGAGTGATAAAATACTTGATTAGAGTTATAAAATACTTGATTAGGGTGATATAATACTTGATTAGAGTGATTACAATACTTGATTAGAGTGATATAATAATTGATTAGAGTGATACAGTACTTGATTAGATTGATACAATACTTGATTAGAGTGATACAGTACTTGATTAGAGTGATACAATACTTGATTAGAGTGATAAATACTTGATTAGAGTGATACAATACTTGATTAGAGTGATACAATACTTGATTACATTGATATAATACCTTGAATAGATTGATTGGAATAATAATTGCTTTGATACTTTCCAGTGCATTTGCACTAACTGTTATTCTTTTATGATATTTTCAATATGGCACCTGATATTTCATGTTTTTAGTATAAAATATGACAACATTCTTCGTTTTTCTCCCTGGAATATTTCTGTATTTTATTCCCAATAATTCACTCAAAATCCAAAATAAGTGCTTAAAAGCTGTGATCTACTATATGTGGTGACAAAGTGGCTTTTTGCCTGTATTTTATTCACTACACAAAAGAGGAAAGCTTTCTATTCATGTTATAGAGGGGATGGGGGAGGCTACCCTGTGTGTGAGAACTGAGGTTAGTGACAGTGTATCTGCAGTCAGTGAAAAGTGTTCAAAGCCTATACTTTGTAATAAGATTGGCTCATGTACACCAGTCCCAGATATTAAGTTATGTGTCTACTACAGTTCGTTTAGTTCAGCATTGTGAATTTTCATGTGAGCGTCTCAAAATGCAGATAAAATTGCCTGATTTGTTTCGCACATGAATGATTTCAACACCATTTGTATTCACATACATCACAACACCACTCATTCAATACATTCTGAAACAGTTGATGGTATCAAGTCCATAACTTTTTTCAAAACCTAATGGTCCTTTTCAGGACCATCCAATTCTCTTAGAAACAGAAGTACTATTCAATCATTGTCAATCTATATGTTTTATGTTTGTGTATGCCTATGTCTGCCACAAAAATAGTGAAACTTAAACCCCTTACCATTTTGTGTGATGGTATATAAGTATTTTTGTAGATATAGTGTGTGTAAGCACTCCTCCCCTGCATGTGTGTGACAAGTATTTTTACAGACAGAGGGGAATTTTTTAAAAGTATTTTGTTTATCAATAGATTCTCTGTGGCATATTTATAAATAGTACGTGCAAAGACATGAGCCCCAGGAATTTTATCTGTGCCAAAAAAACATATTGTGTTAAAAATTTTGTGAATAGTGGTGAATGCGAGTTTTGTACCTTCGTGTAAAGAAGACATTCGTTGTTCTTAATCTACTCTTCATACTTACCAAGAAGTGTGTATAGCAAGTTGGTTACACCACCAGATTTAGGACTGGAAATGTGTGCGTGACTGGAAAAGTCTTGGATTCGATGCTTGGATCCAAGAGGTTGTTGATTATGCCAAAGACATTGTCTGTGACTGATGAAAGAAAAGAAATACATGAACTTTGTTTTTGAAATGTGAAATATTTGTTTTTTGTTGCTGTTACATAATGAAAAAAATGAAATATCAGAGTTCTAAACACAACTCAAGAGTTACACTACATCCTCCATTCTCAAAGTTTTTGACGAAAGCTCTGCTTGTCAAAGTTGTGCAGTCCTGTATCTTAGCCATCTCTCTAATATGTTGATTGTTGGACCTAGTGGTTTAGGCAATGCCGAATTTCTCAAATGTGTAATCGAACACCAATCACTTTTGTTCTAATGATGATGGAGTAAAGCAAAGTCAATTGCATGAGAAAAGAAACTGATTTTAAATTAACTGATGGTTCACAATTCTCATACAATACCTACTTCCTGAAAATAGGATTTTTCCATATAAATTTCCATGGACTAGACTTTTCGCGTATCACTTCTTCACTATGTTTTTTTCTCCATCTACAGTCCCTCAGTACTTTAACCACTAACCAGGCTGCCAATATATCTAACTACCTCTGTCTTGAAAACGGACAGTAAAGAGTCAGACAATAAAGAAATGATGGCTCTTTGGAACTGATACCAGTAAATTTCTCTTTATATCATTAGATGTTCTTGAATAAATGTCGACTATGCAATTTTAAGATACAAAAGTTATTCCTTTTCACAAGTTTTTTTCCAATGGTATACTGATGCTGAGAAAAAATGAAGGTAATTTACATTTTTTCCCGATAAGTGGCGTTCTGTTGAGATAGGATTCCCCTATGTACTTTTATATAAACAATAATGTATTCATCCACCTTTCTTTCCATGAATGGATTTCTAAATATAAAGATATGTCTGTTTGTAACAAAAGACTAATAAAATCTGTCTGACTTAACACTAAATATATTACTGACTATTTTGAGTTTTGCCATTGACCCTCTTAAAAATGATGACAATCTCACAGCACACAATACACGTACGATGTGCCCATGTGTCTATCAGGCTACTGACATTATTACAAGATACTGATGAATACAGGTTTTTTAAAATCTTTCTGACCGAAATGAAATTTAGCAGTAGCCAGATACAGTCGCTATTTCACTCTACACCTTATGTAAACTGATGTAGGTCATTTTTTTTTCTTTTTTAAAATAAACAATCTCTAACATATTTTAGATTTGTGATGAATGAGAAAATTCTGCCAGCTTGACAAAACCAGCTTGGAACCTCAAAACCAGCTTGGAACCTCAAAACCAGCTTGGAACCTCAAAACCAGCTTGGAACCTCTAAAAAACTGAGTTGTTTACTGCGACACAAAATAGTTGCAATGGCGTTGTTTGCTCTGGCGGTTATCCTTCAAGCATCGAAGACTCCCATTTAGGAGCTTGGGCCTACGAACATCGCAAAGAGCTTATTTTGAGTTTGCCAGTGATCCAAAAAGTCATGGCTACCAGTACAGTGATAAACAAGGAGAGCTTCATACCACTAGAGCAATCTAGAGCAAAACACTTCATCACTCATTGTAAGTGATTTCAATGGCTAAAAAACAATTTGTACCACCTTAGCTTTGAATTGGTGGCATTTGCTATTCATCCAGTGAGAAAATTAGATGTGTTTTTCTGTGCCTGATTGTTAGTCGCTTTACAAAAATCTAACGCACAACCTATCGTACGCTTTGTGATGAATGAACATTTGCCCGCCTAATGCGACGAAAAACACCCTGGAGTATTTGGATGTGATTCGACTAGCTTCCTTTGATAAGTTCAGAATATGATCCTCATGTCGGCTACTTTAGAAGTGAGAGGATTCGTATTTTACCTTTGGAGCTGCGAGAACTCGTTTGCAGAGAGTTTGTCAAGATTCAAGTGAAACGCAAATAACAATTGCAACCTGTACGACATAGACGTTTTAACTACTGATATCTGAATGCTACAAGAATAATTATTAGTTTGAAAGTGTTCAAATGGTCAGACTTTGATCAATGGCCCATATCCATAACGAACACTTTGGATGTCATGACTTATAGCTACAAGATTGGCGTGTTACACAGAATTCTATAGAATGAAGCCCAGGAAAAAGTAAAAACTTACAGGAACACAAAACAATTTAAAAAGAAGTGTCGCCTCAAGAAGAGACTTCTTCACGACGTATTGTGTGTGGTGAGCTCATGACTGAATATCAACGATATAATTATTCCGTTTGGCAAACGTGCGACTATTTCATCAAAAAGACATTCCTATGAATGGACGGTTTATAAGAACCCCTTTCAGAATCTACCCATGGAGATGCAGGAGGGCATTTACATAGAGTTTGTTCAGATTCAAGTGAAACATAAAGAACCATCAAAATTTATTTGTGTTGTTTGGCTGTGCCTTTCACTGTGAAATATTCATGAT
Organism: Margaritifera margaritifera; assembly: GCA_029931535.1. NCBI lineage: Eukaryota > Metazoa > Mollusca > Bivalvia > Unionida > Margaritiferidae > Margaritifera > Margaritifera margaritifera. The sequence goes on from JAQPZY010001367.1 coordinate 1,999,155, forward strand.
TTAGTTTGAGACGCCTTTTCTTGGGTTTGTGAAAGCAGTATGGTAGAAGTGCACATAAAGTAGGTGTGAAATATGAACCAAAACTGTTTTAATTGACCCGGAAAAGGAACATGACCCCAGTAGACTTTGATGAGCTATTATTCATAATTATGCGGGGCAACAACTGACAAGTCTTGGTGTGTGTAATGGACTAAGATGGCACTGTCACCCCATGGAATCCTTTGTGTGATTGGAATGTTGGTCTGAGTTCAGCTTCCAGAAATGCATGTATGTAATATATAGTAAAATTAATGGTGGTCTGACCCCATTTGTTAATGAGAGATGCATTGGTCGGATCTGTTGAAAAACGATACAATTTGCTATATTTGTTGATTAACTATGCATGATTGTATCCGTTGACGAACAATACCATTTGTTATATATGTTGATGAACTTGGTGTGCATGTGTAGGCTAGGTGTTTTCAATCGTTTACTTTTATTTGCGTGTGTAAGATTGATGTAAGGTTGTTTGTCTAGGGTATTCATGTGCTTGTTATGTATCTTCATTAGATCCAATCAATCCCACTTGGTTTCATCCTGTTACATTTATCAGCTGAGCTGGCAGAGCTTAAACGAATAAACGAATATTCGAATCTGAATACTTGTATGCGGTTATTCGAATATAAAATCATTATTCGAATATTTTTGTTGTTGTTTTTTTACTTAATGGCGGTATTTTGTAAAGTATGCAACGTTTAATTAGTATAAAAGTGAAAAACTTAAAGTCACTTGAGATTCAAACTCCCACTCAAAGGGAATCGTGTCAAAATTCTGAATAATCACATTGCTCTCAACATCGCCATTTATATTCATTGTCATTAGGCTCTCTTGAAAAGATAACGTGTAATACGTCACGTTGCTAAAAGAATAGGGGTCATCTCAAGTCAATAACGCCTTTACAAATCGATCAATATATCCAAATTTAATTAAATTGTCCACATCTGTGCGATATTCATTGTGAATAAATCACTTATTAGAGACATTTTTTGAGAAAGTCCTCACAATTAACTGAACAGTTAATGTAGGGTCGTTGCCCTTCTTTACCTATAACCTGTCTTCATCACTAGAGAAACGTTTTTGGTCACACTTAGTTTGAAGATTAACATGAAAAATATCACCCAAATACACTTGATTTTTAGTCTATGTCTGACCAAAACTGACGCAATACCCCTCAATTGATGTTTACTGTAATTAGATTTAGATCACTTTGTTATCAGTGTTGTCAATGCAACTTGGTAGTGGGTGGGGTCGGGTGTTATGACTAAATACAAAGGTAGACATGGAAATGGGATGGATTTTATAGCTTTATTAGCATCGACGAATATTCCGATTCTATCCAAATAAATGGCACGACTATTTAAATAGGAAAGTTTGGAAATCTTTTCAGCTCTGTCAACTGTATCCATAAAATGCGCATTAGACTGGATGATTGACCCATGTATTAAATATTAAATATTTTGCAAACGTTTAGCTTGATGTATACACTGTATATAGCTGTAGAAAGAACTTGTAATTTTGCGTCTATCTGTACCAAACACCACTTGTTATCTTTACAAATGAAGACGTGGGACTGTCGTTGAATACAGGAACAATTCCATTGCAATGCCCAATATCTTCCAGAATTGTAGGTTGATTTATGACCTGTAGCTAGCTACGGATAGGTCTTTAAAATCCACGCCTTTTTGTACCAACTACCACTTGATATCTTTATAAATAAACACGTGGGAATATAGCCTTTTATGCTTGATATAGCATATGAAAAATTATTTTCATACAATAAGCAAAAACTGCGCATTTTAGATGATTGACATATTTTTTAGCTTTAATATTTTCCAGAGTACACGTTTCATTTTTAAACTGTTGCTAGCAATGGATAGATATTAAACTTCCGCGTCTTTCTGAATCAGACAACACTTATTTTATCTTACAAGTGAAGACGTGGGACTATAGCTAACGATAAATCATATCGTAGGAATAGTTCCCCGGCAATGCCAATTATATTTCAAAATAGATAGCTATAGATACGTCTTCAAATTTTGCGTCTTTTGTACAAACTACCACTTGTTATCTTTATACATAAGCATGTGGGACTATACCCGATTAGACATGATATAGCATCGGAAAAACAATTCCCATTAAATGAGCACAAAAGTGCTCATTTTAGATCACAAACTTATTTTGTTGGTAAAAATTTTTTCCAAAGTACACGTTTTATTTTAAATTGTTACTAGATATCGATAGATGTTTTACAGCAGCGTCTTTTGGTACCAGATACTACTTTTTATCTTTATAAATGAGCACCAGGGACTGAAGCGGACTCTACATATTCAGTCAATTATGTTATTATAATCTAATTTATTCGTAAGAATGAGCAATTGGTTAGAAAGAAAAAAGAATTTTATTTAACGTTTATGTGCAACGGCTTTTCTCTCTTCGCAGATACTTCGACAATTCATGTAATGTTGTGTAGATATATTCACTGATTAAAAATATTAATGTACTTTTTTAACAAAGTAAGGTGACCCGGTGGTTAGGAGAAGCGGATTGTGTGATTTCCCATTTGACTTTGATTGGACCTCTTTGTGCTGGTAACAGTCTGGCTTGTGCATCGAATACATGGACACTGTACAAACACATGGCCAAAATGGAGTATACATATTTTAAAGATCAAAAATGCCTTCTCGTAAAATATATAATGTGATTTTGTTCATCCGGTTTGAATACAATAATTATACATTTTTGGCTGACAACTCCCAAGAAATAATAATCTTGCGGGGAATCACTGCCAAGTGCCTGTGCTGTTACTAGTTTTGCTTCTGCCACAGCAATATCTGCAACTTTGGAATATGGCAACATTTTTTTAAACATAGTTTTCACCGCCTGATCTGCCACTGCAAGGTGAAACCTATTTTCAGTTATAAACTCTGTAAAAGAACATGTATCTTTAACGACAGTTTCCTCCTCTGCAACGCTGAAAAATGAAGCTTTTTAACGTTACCCCTACTGCCTTTCTGTGGAGAAATGTTTACTTGTATCGGTTATTCCTCCATTTCCGCCCTACCAGCGTTCAAAAAAGCGTAACTCTTTTCTAATCGGGAACTGTCTGTGACATCAGTAAACAAACTAACGTACTCTTCCAAGTATTTCGGCAGAACCTTAGCCGTCACACGTTTTGCTCTATGCCAGTAACACGATTATCAGAGCGTAAATAAAGCAAAAATAAAAATTACGTTTTGTTTGCACAGAGGTTCATGTGTAAGATACATGAAAGTCATGTAACTTCTTGCAAAGCAGGTTTATAAAGTGAGTACAAAGTATTTGTAGCGACATTTTGACAGTAGTTACGGCTGCGCCTAGGAAAATAAACGCGTCTTTGCATGAGGCTCATTTTGTTATCTTTTTATTGGAATGGTCATTACAGAACTCAAATTCTGAATTTCGGGTTTTTAATTCAGAATTCAGAATGCTGGATGGAAAATCAGAATGATTCAAACCAAATCGGAATGGTTGACAGGTATGAGGTATATTACATACCTCATAAACATTACTTGTCTGAATGACAATCGGATTCGTTGTGGTGTATACTCGTAAGGTAACATGAGCTTTACTAATGTTAGTGTGGAATGCTTGGCCAGCCAAACTAAATATCTGAAATGACAAAGCCAATTTACTTTCAATTCCTTGAATCAACCAAATATTTATACTTAACTTTTTCATTAAAATAAAATATTTAATATTCTTCATGTATGTTCAATTCAAATTAAATGTATGAATAATAATTACTTGTCTATTTATATTTTTTTGACACACAGACAATGAAAATACTGAATATATAATATAAGGTTGGTGTCATTGAACAGTTTATTTGGTCGATGGTTAGAAAACATGCCAGATATCTAAGTGATGTTGAATATCGGCCTCCTTTTCACGCATGCGTCTCATAATTTTGACCTGGCGGTCTGTAACAATAGTTTTGATGGTGTTGCCTCTCTCTTAATGTGTAGAATGCCTCGCTTCAGATCATCTAGCTGTATATGGGTGGACCTCTTTATTTCGTTTGAATGAGAAAGCAATGTATGTGCACTGAGGTATGTCTTCTATATTTTGTCAGAATTGCATAGTCAATTGAATAAAGATGCTATGTACATCGTATCCTACACTGAATGCCATTTCTGACCAATGCGGTTGGAAGAAGGAATTAATCTGGTCATGTTTTTTAAAAATGGTAAATCTTCTATTGTAATGACTATTCATTGCATATTGTGATAGGTTACCTGCATCAGGTTGACTGTGAATGGCTATACGAGTTATATGAGTGGACTGCGTGTTTTTGATGTGCGTCTCGGCTGTAGTGAATAATGAAAGTAATTACTGATGCACGAATTTGGTTCTAATATTGACTGTAACTCCAAGTTTACTTGAAGATAGTCGTACATGATCGAATGGCGGCACACGACTATAATTCAAACTCAATCAGTTACTCGAAGCCTGCAACTTTGATCCAGTAAAATCTGGCTTTTCTAGGGTAGGACAATGTTAATAGCTTCTAAAGCAAATTTTAAGAGCAATTATTTTATACAGAAAAAGAAAACAAAATTGATCTGTTTTGTATAAACACAGTTTAGAACTTCTATTTTGATAGCATAAAACAAAGCTATTTGTTTTATTGTTTTATGTCTTTTATGCCTTCTCACAGTTCCTGAACTGTGTAAACTTAATGTCAATGCATTATATATGAACAAAACTGTACTCGAGTTTCGTTGCCGCGTACAGCGTTACCCGAGGGTGGTTTATTTTCGGCTTAGTTGTTTCAAAATACTGAGTTCGGTTCATCCAATGCTGCACGAGCAAAATGCCTGCAATGAGAAACCCCATTCCTCAAGTTCTCTGACTGTGGATTTCACCATAACTAGGGTACAACGAGTTTTGTCAAGAAGCTGTACATTTTACGGGTGACTTCCTGATGGATGATTCTCGTCTGGAAGTCACTCAGAGTTATTGATATCTGAGTCTATCTCAGTAAGTTGGTGGACTCGTGTATCAGGGATTCTGCGGAAAAAAACTTCAGAATTTACATCGGGCTCTGCACAACCAAAATAAGGTTTTTTGACCGTGTATCTGAAAAGATGAACACAAATTACCACTTTACGGGAGAAATCTTCAGCTGCAGAGGTATGTCAACTATAAATTGTATTCTCTCTTGCTATCCATTTTATGTGATATAATTGTTTTATATATTTAATGTTTGGGAATTTATTCTAAATTTTACGGAGTGAGATCTATGTCACATAACGCCATGCTATCAGATAGAGTATGGCCTGTTTCAAGTTGGCCATTGCTACAACTGAACAGACATATTGAATTGAATAATACATTGCATGCATTGAAGGACGAGTAATGTTTGAGTTCTTATAATTCAGTGAGATTATTGTTATCGGACACAGATTCATGTACAAACGTGGTTATTATAATAATATTCTCGTTCAGTAGCGTTGATGAAATGATTTAATGTATAACGAAGTCAATCCATGTGTAATGTATATTATTGTATTCGTACTTAACTGTGTCTCATGTACTACATGGCTCAGTCATTATATTTTTAGCTGTGTTTGTGACAGGAAGTCGCAGAAGTGTGTGGGGTTTCGCTGGGGTGATGGTGACGTTGGCTCGGAGGGTGGTATTGGTTTTCTCGCAGTGAGACGAGCGGGCCTGTATGGAATAATGATGCTCTTGATGGATCCTTCAGCAGACTAGGAATGGCAGGCCATGCGTGCTGGCTCCTTGACCATTCAATGAAAGCTGTGAAACCGAAAATACATTGTGATTGTCAACTGTACGCCACGAGATACCGTGTTCCATTTTTGAATCAATATTATTCAGTATCACTGTATGAGTGAAATAAATAATTCAATATCGCTATATGAGTAAAAATCAATAATATATCCTACTTCTGTATGAAACGAACATTATTCATACTTTTGTACAAATTCCATACTTTGATCACCCTTGGTGATAGGATCGTACATTGTTCGTATTTGTGTATAAATTCTATACATTGATCATCCATGGTGATAGATCCATATATCAATTATATTTGTTTACAAGTTCCATAAGTTGATTCTTGTTTGATTACTCGTTGAAGTTACATGTTCTGATTTGTTCCATTTAGGAACCATATAATTTCCTGATATCAGTTGTTGAACTCGGTGCCCATCACTGTTAAATCCATTGTTGGACTTTATTCGCACAAGTATGGTGTCAGAATCATTCATCGTTCAATTACATTATAAATAAATATCCCATTCACGAAATTGCTCTTAGAGTCCTCGCTAAATCTAATCTCAACTCGGCTTTCCTCTGTTACACACAGTATGCATGTGTGTTTGTATATGACTGAACGGCATGGCAGCACACTACTGGTTTAAAAGTGCCGATTAACGTTTTAAAACTGTAACGATTGAAAACTAAAGAAAACAAAAAATTAAAATGGGGAAAACATTTCATTGTCGAGATCATTTTAATCTGAATTTATTTTCTGCATGATGATGTTTACAATGGTTGCTGGAGACTAGTGAAAGCATTATAGAGGCGAGCTATATACTCCTTGATTATGTTCTGGATTAAAGAGCACTTTCCAGCCCCTACATTTTGTAGTGGCCCATAACAAATTTTGGGCGTATATTGCAACTTTTTTTAATAATATTTTTAATTCTACCGTTACATTTTATATTATATACAGTATACACAATTTTAACATCTTTGCTTTTCATTTTGTTGTACTTATGTTTCAATTTATTTATTTAGAAGGCTTTATCTTCCTAAAGTTTTTGTGCAGATTTTTTTAATACACATTGTTACAACTTTTGATTGACAACGAAAGTCCATATAGCCGTTACTGTGCTGGGGTGCCGTTAAATGCTAATACTTGGATTGTAGGGACCCTATAATAAGCTATTGTTTTGGTTTGTCTCTAATGCTCGATACTTCTATAGTTGATCTTGTATTTCAGTCTGCGTGAATTCTCTCATTTATTCCAATAACTACATCTGCTCACCTTGACACTGCTTGGAACAAAATCAGTATCGCTTTCATCTCCCTGATTCTCAGATTCATCTTTGTGATTAGAGTGAACTTCTTCTAATATATACGAATTTGTTCTTGTTTCCATAGCTTCTCCAACCAAATCAGGTGTTTTGTTTTCATTATCGTCAGCATCTTGCTCCGACGGGAGCCCATTCGCAATCGACTCGTACACTCCAAAATGTTCATTATGCAACTTGTCTAGTTTCTAATATAAATAAATGAATATCGCGTCATTATGAGCATTGATATAAGTGCTGATATTAGAAAAGCAGACAGCCTTAAAGCCAAGGCTGCAAAATGTAAACTTTATGATCTTATGATAGTGCGGAATTTTAATCCTTCACTTGGCGAAGACGAACGTGTAACTTTTTACTATTTTAGTAAAACGTAAATGCATCGGCCGGGAATAGAACCCGGGCCGCCCGCGTGGCAGGCGAGCATTCTACCACTGAACCACCGATGCTTGATGTACAACAATGTGAAGGCTACAGCTATGAAATGAAAATTATGGAAGCGTTGTGAAAAGTGTTGTCCTTTAATATCTCGTATGTTATATATATTTTGGGCTAATCTTATAGCTTTCATACAAAGAACACACAACCAATACTGTGATACATAGACCTTGAACTGTCAATATAATTTTCCTAATCGGGAATATATCTTTTTAAACAAATTTGGATCCTCGACTATCAATTCACAGAGAAACTTTGAATTCAAAAAGGCTTACTCTCTAGTTTCTTGCATATAATTCCGTCGAATCCACTAAAAGAACACTTTTGGTTACTGTCTATATTATTCTGCATTTGTGAATGAATGTTTGCTCTTTTCCTTCCCTGCTTCAATATAAAGACAAACCTAGTTTCACATTCGGCTCATAAAATAACTAGAAAGGTCAGAAAAGCGCCTCGAGCCACCTCCGTACTGTCTTATCCATGAGTTTGATTGATAAGACAGCTCATGTTTTGGAGAATCAATAGTTTCACTGTGTCGTTCGATAAAAGTCACCTGACTGTTTAACCTTATATGATTGCTCGTAGATAGTAAAACGTCCCGAAACTGGAGACTGCTCGGACCTAAATGTGTAGCTTTTGTACAGAGGTGGCTGGTTCGTACCAAACCAATGAAAAGTCTGCTGACATCAGCGCTTTGTTAACCAAGAAAACCTGCTAACCTTGTGGTAAAATACTTACACGGCCTGCTGACCATTGTAAATAACCTGTTCATTTCATCCAGCTATGGACCAGTTGGTAAAAATGTAAACCTTCAATAATTTGCCATTTCTGATAAAGGAACGTGTACATTATTATCATTATAACGGAATTTTAAACCCGTTTAAGGAAACAGTCGCGGAAACAGCTGACCAGATGCGATTGGAGTGAGGATCGTGAGATTATTACAGAAAGGTTTTAATACGCAAGTATATCGCCATAAACATTGTTCAGTTCGCCATGTTAATATACTCTAATTTACTGTATTCATATCGTCTAAGATATGCATCATTTGAATGATCAACTGATTAGAAACAAATGTGCTTACACTTTCAAATTATAATGAAGGTTTATAGTTCTAAACTTTTTGCCGTCAATCTCCTAGATACATATGTATTATTATTATTAGTAGTAGTAGTAGTAGTAATAATAATAATAAGAGCGATAGTAGTAATGGTATAAATCCATGAAATACTAGTCAGGTGGAAAACAGTTTACTTTAAAAACCACACTTGATAGAAGTTTGCATTACCGTGAGCACAATTTCGCTAATAGTTTATTAGACATCATCTGCGATCTAGGTTAACCTAATTTACTAAGTGTTAATTTACCAGATGCATATCTGAAGAGAATTGTATTACGTTAGATTATTACGCCAAAGAAGAATGAAAATACAATAGACACAATTTCGTAATCGGTATAATTGGTATACACCTTGTTTATTGCTGATCAGCTCTCATAATTAGTATTAGTCTCGCCAGTGGTCACCGTTTTTTGGGAATAATTTTCTTGAACGGGCTTGAATTTCCTTTCTAAAAATTACAACTTTCTTTATCCAATAATGGCAAATTGCTAATTTGTTTATTTTTTCAATCAAAAAGATCTGATGTTGGATGTATTTAACGGTTATTTATATTTAAACCAGGTCAGCCGGCGTTAGTGCTCAGCAAAGCGCTGACGTCAGCACACTGGTCATGGTTTAAGCACAATCCGAGGTGACCAATAGAGAATTAGTATTAGAATTAGTATTAGAATTAGTATTAGAACACACGACTATAATAGAGGAAAGGATTGCGATATGGGGTTCATTTTTAACGTTTATGTGCAATGACTTTTCTCTCTGAGCACATACTATGACAATTCATGTTATTTTCAGAGGATATATTCAAAGATTAAAGAATATGAATTTACTTTTTAACAAAACGAGGTGACTAGGTGGTTAGGAGAAGTGAACCGTTCTATTTCCTATTCACTTTCATTGGACCTCTCTGAATCAGTTTCGTTACCTCATATGAAGAGCTCAATGTCAACAACAGTTGCTGCGAAGACCCCATTTTATTCAAAAACAATGTTGGTGTCAAAGACTTTCGCTCAAGGTACAGTCTTTTAACAAGTGAGTATATGTGCTTGTTGACTGACAGACCACTCAATCTCCACTAGTTCAGCGAGGACCGAAGCCATCTTGGACCCATGAAACGGTTTCCACCCATGTACAAGTCTTGTAGGCCATCCGTTTGCAAATGCCGACATAACAGGTTTATATTGCTGGTGAAATGTGATGTATTCATATGTTTTGTAACGACAAAGTCTGAAATTGCTGAAGAGACAACAATTCAGAAATTTACAGGTATCTTGCATATTGGTTTACGATGCCGGGGCGTGGTGGTAGAATGCCCACGGTTTGGGGAAGGACTTTTGCGGGCTGGACCAGCGGATAGAACAGTGGCTGTTCCATTCTATGTCCGGCAACACCGATGTGACTGACGTAAAAGCCATATAGTTAGTTTTTGATTTAATAAAATTAAATCCGTTTTCTTCTGGACACGTCTTAACTTTCTTTATGATTATTTGTAGTTGTCGTAAAATATTATGCATGCTCTTTGATCTATAGCTGATCAAAAAGTCGTCAACATATAATGAACAGTCAGATCCTGGATTAGGACAGTTCGCTGTTAATTTGTAGGTTGAATAGGGTGACTGTCAATATGCAGCCCTGATGTACACCCGCCTGATTATAGATTTCAGAACAGGTGCTGTCTACTTTAACTCTGATGTTTCTATCTTTCAAGAAATTGGAGATAAAATTGGGTAGGTTAGACTTAGGTTGAAGAGGCCATTCATTATGCCGTACTTCCACGTGGTGTCGTAAGCTTTCTCCAAGTCGAGAAAAGTTTCTCTAATAGATGCTTCAAGTCTGACAAGATAGTCTATTGTGCTGCTCTGGCGTTTGAGTCCACATTGAACGTCGGATACTGTAGTATCATTACATTTCGTGGTGTATCAATTTTAGTGGATTTCTTTCTTGCCCCGAACCATGAATTTAAAGACCCAACAAAAAATAGCCATAGATGATAAAAAGACACCCTCCACCCTTTTCTTACCGTGTTTCATTCCTAGAGGTAAACAAAACTATTTAATAAATCAACGTCATTTCTGTAATCTGGTAATAAACATTAGCTTTTACATATGTTTGTTTTATGTTAACCCTTTAAAAAGAATTATAAAGCATTTAATATTGTTTCAATGTACACTTATCAAGACGGTATCTGGTAACTGTAATTTCCACACACTGCCTTAAGTCGATATCTAGTGACATAAATAATGATAAAGCGTAACGGGAAAAAGCATAAGGTATTCAAACACTAGTATTAATGAAAATGAAAGAAAGAATAATAAATGATACTAGTTTATGAAAATTAGATTTAATACTTATTCAAGTCAATTCTTCATTCAAGTAAAATTGTTGGCGAAATATTTAAATCTTCGTGAAAGCATGTCTCATTTTATCCACGCATGCTTAATCCCAATAAACACATGACTGTAAAATGCTAAAAATATTGCTTAAAGCACATTTATTAATGAAACATTAGGAATATACACTAATTACTACAGAGTATTGAAGCTCACACTTCACTGGTTTTTGGATAAAACCACTGATTCAGCCTTGTCTCTAAAGTCTGCTGGTATACTCAACTGTTTGTCAGGTAAATAATCCTGAAATTGTTGAATTAAACAAGTAGTCTAGAGCATTCTCAAAGTCACGGATAATTAGGTCCCATCTTCCACGCATTTTCGCGTGAGCCGCAATTATCCATTCAGCATAAATCGGCTTGATTCATAAAGTTTTAAGTAAAGCAAAGTCTAGTGGTTTAAGTTCGTTCGTATATGAGGCAGGATCAAACAAATAAGTGATTCCATTGTTTTTCAATTTAGTTAGCATCTTCGCACTTTGATGGGCTCGGAAAATATCAAATGTTGGCTCTGCTTGCTAATTGCATTGTGCAAGAGACAGATGGTCACGTCTTTGGTTCACATGTGGAATAATGAAATTATCCGAACCGACGAGGATCGAAGTTGAATTTTACCACTCTTAAACCACTGTGTTAACGCCATGATCGTCAGAAAGTAATTGATGGTGAAACTTTATGACAGTGTTTTAAGAAAGAGATCATACACATGTACTTTAATAACTGATTAACTTAGTGTCGTTCCCTTTGATGTTGAGTATAAGTGACTGATCTTGACAGGTGTTTGATTTGTGCTAATACAGTTGGTAGTATTATTTTAACCATTGAAGCGACAGCCGTTATAGTAGGCATGGTTTTATTCTTTTGTATTTTTTTATTTGGGATATCTGTAGGGGTTAATCTACGAAATTAAATACCTACAAAAATGCAAACTTTGACAGGTACAACCACGAATTTAAGTACCCACGAAAATGTCATTTTGTATAGAAACCACGAAAATTGAGACCCTAAAAAATAAATGATACTACAGTAGTAGTTTATCATCCGTTCCATGATTTTGCAAATACAGCTTGTTAATGCTATGTGACGATAGTTGGAAGGGTCGGTTTGGTCCTTCCAGGGTTGGGTAATGGTATCACCGTAGTTTCTCGTCAAGAGTGCGGGAAGTCGTCAGTTCCCAAATTTTATTAAAAATGTTTAGCAGTATACGTAGAGCTGTATCAGGTTAAGTGTTTCAAAAGTTGAAAGTTGTGTAACTCTCTAGCAGATTTGAAATTTAGAGGAACACTTTCTTGACACAGCGGAAGGTTTTAGAGTAATTGTCTTGCTAGGAATTCATTGTGGATGTTTTATCCAATATATTTGAGCTTTCGGTACGGGCGTGACCATATCATCAACTTTCTTTAAATGATTGATTCAGCTGTTTTTATTTTGTCAAAATACCATATGCCATACCGATTTACTAGAGGAGCGAGAGTTCAGTCTAGAGATACGTTTTCCTCTTGCTCTCTCTCTCTCTCTCTCTCTCTCTCTCTCTCTCTCTCTCTCTCTCTCTCTCTTATGTGCGACGAGATTTAGCACGGTGTACATGGTGTTTATTTAGATTTTCAGTTGTTCGATAGGCATTGAAATATTGAAGGACATTTTTTTCGTTCCCTGACGGCGTCTTTGCATGCATCATCAAACCATGGTTTGTTGACCCGTTAAAGAATCGCTGAAAAGTGTATCCCCAGCAGCATCCTGGAGTATCTTAGTAAATAGGAATATTGGGTCCACTTCTTTGTCGAAACAATTATTTGTCAGATTTAACTCGCAAATGGATAGAAACGTTTCCCAATCGGTGTTGTTTAATTTCCATCTCTGCCAGATCTCTTGAGGTTTGGGAATATTACTGCTTAAATACATGGAAATTGATCACTACCACATAGGTGGTCACCAACTTCCAAGAAAATTCAAGTAAAAGAGATGGACTGCAGATAGTTAAATATAAGGACGAAAAGGCCCATATGGCAGGATGCAGGCAGGTATACGACTTATCATTAAGAAGGCAAAGATTGTGTTTTAAAAAACGTTTTCTATCTTCTTCGCTCTCTCGTTGATAGATTTACAGTCCTCAAGTGTAAGGAGTCCGTTCAAGGCGCCAACTGAAACAAAAGGCAGCAGCAGCAGCTGTTCAATAAGATCGTCCGTTGGATTGATGTTAGTGCGTGGAGGGATATATACTGAACAGAGTGAAAGAGTTTCATGGAATGACACACGAACGGCTACGGCTTGTAAAGTAATTTTGAGATTAATTTGGCTGTGAGGAGTTTTATTATTTATGATGATGGACACTCCTCCACGGCCTTACCTTTATTTCTTGGAAAACAAATGTACGTGGTGACGTTTTTAAGACTGAATCATCTTTCGTTTTCTTGTAAACGTTTTCCTGAAGATAAACAGCTATTGGATCAAATACAATACTAATTTCATCAATATTTACCTTTAATTCCATTGTATTATGGTGTCGGACATATTTATGAAATCGGTGGAAGTACGGGACTTCTGTGAGTTTTCCCTGGTGCGTTATCGAGGGGTTCTTCAGTGTCGATACTCTCTTGACTCCAAAATATATTAAAGAGGTTGATAGGCCCGTCATATTCTTTGGAAGTATAGCAGATTCTTTAGTCATCTCCTTGTTTGGTTTAGAGCATGCATTACCACTGGCACCAGTGGTCTAATGCTTTTTCGATGGACCGGATTTAATGGGTGTCTCGGTAGGAGAGTTTTAATTCTTCTGTGGTACACTGATTTTACGTCCACTGGGGCCAGTGGTGTGCTGATCTTTTCTTGAGCTGAATTTTGGTGTTTTTTTGTAGCATTAGATGACCTAATTGCAACATTATCACACTTATTATTTTAGTTATCTACTTCGCGATAGGTCTGGGTAGCTGCTAGCACGGGTATTGGGATGTCAAGACTGTGAATTGAATTTGGTTTGACTTTTGTGGCCAAGTAATCTCTGTCTGTGGGAGATTTCTTCTACACTAGGTGTATCATTTAGCAAGCAAGTAGGGCATGTATGCGATATAGATACTTTATTACATTTTTTAACAAAGGCCACCATGAACAAAGAGTACACTGCATCCGATCTAAACTTTTAATCTATGAAGTTAAAACTTAGAGGCCAGACATATCATAGCAGCATAAATACATGCTTAAATTTTGATTTCTCTTTTCAAAGGCGAAGTAAAAAGATATGGACATCAACAACATACAAAACCACAGGTACACTTCATGTATTGGTCTAGTAGGATCTGCAGTCAAAAAGAGTCTGCAAAAGAGTTTGTGTACAGATGTAAGTTGCACGTATTCTTGAAGGTAAATCTCTAAATAAATAAATGATCATATCCCCATTTCTATTTCATATTTCTATATCCTTCACTGCCTGTGACCACTATCTGTGCATATTCCCGTGGCAGGACACTATCTAACCACAGTCTCTTGGCAGGTCACTATCTGACCACAGTCCCTTGGCAGTCCACTATCTGATCACAATCCCCTGCCAGGCCTCTATCTCACCACAATGCCTTGGGAGGCCACTATCTGACACAGTCCATTGGCAGGGCCTAAGATCATCTAGAGGAGTATATCTTAAATAACTGGAACACATATAGTTTCCGGCTTTTTGCATCATTGTATATTTGTTTTCATGATTTCACGCTTTGGCTACGGAAACAAACGAAAGTAAATATTAATCTAAAGAACACTGTATTGCTCATATAAAATCTAAATCAACAAAATAGGCCTCTTCCAGATGACCCTCCACCCCGCCATCAGATTATGCACATACATACGTAAACCAGCTAACAATGTAAACAAAGACCACTAAATATACATAATAAAGATTATTAAATCTAGGTATACGTACACCAGTATATATAAAGGAGAGATGTTAAACTTGAACTTTATACACAAGTGGTCGGCATATGTAGACAATCTCAGAGTATAATTATGTAGATATATGAATTATATACATAAACTGTTATATCATCCCTCTGAAACAAATACGAGTCTCAAAATGTATGAATTGGCTGCTCATTTGTTAGATGCTATTCAGCTGGCATCGGTCTAACCTCCATGTATACCAACGGAAAGCACTTCATCCCGGTCTGGAGGACCATTTGTTTGTGCCCAAATCTTGAAATCAGGTAGAAAAATTGTATGCCTACCCAATTAGACTACAATGGAGACTCAACTTCAAGTGTACATGAAATAGCAGACATCTTCAACCATAACTTTACGAACGTAACAAATAATTATGTCAGAGAGGGCACCGAGACCATTGATAACAACAATCTTCTCAATTATGTAAATGCTAAAGTTTCAACTGATCCTTCTTTATAATTTTCTATAGTTAATGTAAGTGAATGTGATGTACCGTTATGACACTAAATGTTAACAAATCCACTGGGCTTGATTAAGTAAACCCAATGGCCCTAAAACTTTCTGCACGTGTGATATCTCAATCTATAGCTTACACCATTAATAAGAGTATCCAGTCTGGTGTTTTCCCAGATAAACTGAAACCAGCAAAAGCAACCCCAATAAACAAAAAGGTTCTAAGTTGGACCCAGGAAACTACAGACCTACTTCTATTCTCCCTACATAAATAAAATATCTTTGAGAAACTGATTGCTAAGCTAGTGTATGATTATTGCAAAACATTCTCACTCTTTCACAAAGAACAATTAGGTTATCACAAGGGTCATTCATGTCAAACAGCTTTAACAAAACTCACAGACTGTTGGCTGAAGGAATTCAACAAGGGGAAACGAATATGAGTATTATTTCTAGACTTCAGGAAGGCTTTTGATTCAGTCGATCATGATGTTCTCTTATCTAAGCAAAAATGCTGTAAATTTGACACTAATGCTTTAAATTGGTTCTCATCCTATCTATGTAATAGGACGTATAAAATCTCTATCGGAACTGTTCAATCTAGCTCATTGGAAATTACTCTCGGTGTTCCCAAGTGGTCTATTTTAGGCCCATTACAATTTATATTTTCAGAAATAACCTTTCTCTATGGACAAAGCACACAAAAACAGACTTATTTGCAAATGATTCTACTCAAACAGCTTCAGGTAGTAATGTAATTACTGTAAAATCATATAATAATACTAATACTGGACTTTGAATCCCACACAATATTGTTGTACCAAGCTTCTAAGAATTCTGTAAAGTTTAGCTTTATTCTTTTGTGGCGTGACATCTTTGAGACTGTTTGTCTCAAATGGGAGGAAACATCCCGATTGTTTAAGTCAAATTCGTAATTTGAAACCATTCTTTGAATGTCATCATTACCTCAGTTTAAACATTTGGTAAAGTATTTTCATGAATCAATATGAATTGTGAAAGTCACAAATCTCACATAAAATCCTTAACGGTTGTATCAGGCTGTCAAAACTGTTGTTTTGTATATTAAAACTGTCAAACATTTTGTTAGCTCACCCTTTTTATGATACATAATAAAAACGTTAACCACCACACTTGGAGTTCTGGTTGGAAATTTGCCTCATCGCACCTTTTATAAACAATATCAATTCATCAAGTTAAGAAATCTATATAAACATCTTTCATTGAAGGTCAGTGAGAATTATAAAAGTAAAGAGGGACCTATCTAAGACAACCTCTTTGAGAATACCTAGTTTAGATTGAAATATTTATGTGAACCCGCAAATTGTATTTCTAATAGTAGATTGATACTAAAGAAAGTGATTGAAAGTTAGATCTAATGAAAACTAATTACTATACATTTCCCAGTTAAGGAGTCTACAATTACCTTTGACTTTAATTTTCAAATCAGATAATACCCATATGAAAGATATTATTAATTCAAGGTTGAGAAAATATTCGGACTAATATAGCCTATCAGAGCCGGGCAGGATCAGTGGGTAGTGTACCAAACTCGCGACCAGAAGTGTTTAGTGTTGAATCCTGCCTAGACCAGGACGTGTAGGCCATTGTAGCGTGTAGGTTGCACATACCTGACAGCCTTGTGAACTGCTTTCTAGTCTATTTCCATAATCTGAATTCATCTCATTATTTTCTTTATGGTTTAGCATCTTTCTTCGTTTTTATTTTGTTCTAAAATAAACTTCACAGCAAGATCTAATCCCCAGACCAATTTATCAACCATAAACCTGACTCGACGTAGTGACTTCACATCTATACACATGATTGCGACTTTCGTAGCCTAGACAATTTGATTACGTCGTTTGTCTTTGGAGTCAATCCGTAATGCCTGGATGAAGGAGATCTTTATCTTTATATTGAATAAGTGATTGTCGTTTTCAGGATTTGATTGTTATGGTAAAGGGTTCCTGTTGTTTGCTGCTTTTGATGTTGCGGTCATTAAAACTGGCACACCAAGCCATCATGTGTTCACCATATTGCAGCCGGTTATCCACTTCGTGTATCGAGTCAATCTCATTATGTCGCCGATGAATAAAGCGCTTTGTTTGTATCTCTAAATAAATATATTTTGTTTGTGGGTGGGTTAATTCAGCCCTTTGATCAAAGCGCTACAGTGCAATTCATACACAGGATGAGTAAGTGCTAACATAGTTAAGTGTGCAAATCTTATGTTACATTTGAAATAACTCTGGCATTTATGGATATGCAAAGTTAAATGATTGACAGGATACATAAATATTACTTGAGTTAATTTTGCAATTCATATCCTAGCTCGTGTATATGTGATCTTCAAATATAAATGTGAATGTTTTATGATAAATGTATATTTTCATAGATATTTTAAAATTATTTTGAGATAAAGATATTGCAATATTTTAACAAGAACTATGCATAAAGAATAAAATTCTTACACAGCAGTTGTGGGCATATGTTCCTTCTTCAACCCTGTTGAATTTCGACCTTGAAAATTGGTCATCGTGCATAGAACGCACACGTAAGGAACGATACTGGATACTACAATTGAAAACTCATAAGGATTTCGGACTAAATGAAAAAAAATTAACATTCCCGTTGCAGTTTTATCAAAATTACAGAAAGTCATTACTTTTTCATGTAATTACATGTAGTATCTTTTATTATTTTAGTATCATTATACTTTTTATTATTATTATTATTATTATTATTATTATTATTATTGTATGATTCTTGTCCATTATCCCGCTACACAATTCTCTCGACATCTAACCTTTAGAACCTCCATGCATAACTCTACTGGGATATGATTTCTTTAGCAAATTTTGTAGATGGCGCTGATTTTTCGTCATGCAGTGTTTCCGTCCTTTGTTCACAACCTGGAATTATGTAAAAACATGTTGGTTCTGTATGTAATGGACACAATAACCCACTAGTTTATTACTATTATTGTTAGACAATATGTTATTATGATATCTCTTGTTGTATGTTTCCCCTAGTGATTCTAACATGTTGGAATCCATAATTTTTCTAACATTTTGTGTTTAGTGTTTGTTTTGTATATGTGAGCTATTCATTACCCTAACTTAGAGCTTGTTTAGCTCGAAACGATGAGAAACCATTTTAAATTAGCGCCGTTATCAATGTTTGTGTCAATATATATATATATATATATATATATATATATATATATATATATATGGAGAGAGAATTGATGTGTGCATGGTCGAGATGGCATAGAGGTTTGTGCTTAGAATCAAGGCGATGGGTGCCGTACTCCAAGGATCCGGGTTCGAATCTCCGTTGAGTACGAATTACAAATCTCTAGCCTGTTTGATAATATTATTTATTCGTATATATATATATAATATATATATATATATATATATATATATATATATATATATATATATATATATATATATATATATATATATATATATATAATTTCCGTGTGGTTTTAATTATTCACGTGTGTGTGGTAATGGTAATGCTAGGTTTAATGATTCAATTTTGTTTTAATTTTAAAAAAAGAAACAAAAGTTCTTATCTTCTTTATGTTTTACAGGTCCACACACAGCAGTTGCTAAGATATAAAGATATTCAGATATAATATTGTTATGACAATAGGGTACATCTTAATGGTTGTTCCAGCGTACTTGGTTTCGGTTTAGGAATTCTATAACATTCAGGCCACATGGACGGTATACGTACTGAATTTCCTATCTATGTCTAAGTATGTAATGTACTTGAACTCTTATCTGTAATGAAATTTTAACTTCATTGCAGCTTAAGTTAGAAAATAACAACAAATATTCTCAAATGCTGGGTTAAAATTGTATATTTTTGAGTTGTCACTTATGTTGCCATGCATTCAGGAACTCATACACAGACAACCTTGCTAGAATTCTCAATTATTGTACTGTCTTTCTGTCTGTTTTGATCATTATTTAAAGAAGTTGTCAACGCACACACTTGTACACCACATCTATTCCCACCGACAAAAGAATCACCAATCTGACTAGAGTTAGTGAGGCACATCCTGATGAACAAGCACAGTGTCAATAACTGTTACACGTTATAATATAAAAAAAACTTGAAAAAGTCCAATGCAGTTTATTACTTGTCATGTCTCGTAAATAACTTTCTTTTCTCTTTTTTAAAATTTGAGCATTCTTTTTAAGGCTTATTTATTAAAAACAATATAAATGAGCAGTCAAAGCATGCAGTGTAGAATATCGAATCGTCGACTTACAGTGCACCTGAAGCTTTCCCTTCCCACAAGCCATGAAGAAAACAATAAAACTAGATGCAGTAATTTGTTTATGATTAAAAGTATCTAATGAATTGTACCCATTTGTCCTTGCAAGGTACAATGAAATATTACAATCAAAACAAAAAGGCTGATATTAAAGGTCAATTTTTTTTCTCCAATTCAAATCGAAAGACTGAACAATTCTTCAGTAAGCAAAGAAAAACTCCATACTATGACTTTTCGAGAACGTGGATGGCATCTTAGAGCTTAATAATAATAATAATAAAATAATAATAATAGTTAATTATGGACAATCAGATAGGATTGAAAAGTCTTTTCAAAAATAAATGCAACTGCTCTTGATGATTCATCACAACGGACTATACTGAATAGGGGCCATTTTCTACACACTCTGAAATTCTTATCATGTGACGTATACTACATAAGGTTGCATCGATTTAATTTCTGTTGTAAATGTTGTGTTCACGTGTTAGTTGCCATGGAAACAGTTTGTTGAGAAAATATAAGGTATATACGCAATGTCATACAAACATTTCCGTGTTGTTCTCATTGATACCGCCTATCTATAAACTATTCACTAAATTAAAAACTACAATATGTATTTGCATTATTTTTCATGAGTATTTGACTTATTTTCCAATATGTATTTGCATTATTTTCACAATATGTATTTGCATGATATTTACAATATGTATTTGCATTATTTTTCATAAGTATTTGCATTATTTTTACAATATGTATTTGCATTTTTTTTCATAAGTATTTGCATTATTTTTACAATATGTATTTGCATTATTTTTCATAAGTATTTGCATTATGTTTACAATATGTATTTGCATTATTTTTACAATAAGTATTTGCATTATTTTTACAATATTTATTTACATTATTTTTACAATATGTATTTGCATTATTTTTTAATATTTAGTTGCATTATTTTTCATAAGTATTTGCATTAATTTTACAATATGTATTTGCATTATTTTTCTTAAGTATTTGCATTATTTTTACAATATGTATTTGCATTATTTTTACAATAAGTATTTGCATTATTTTTACAATATGTATTTGCATTATTTTTACAATATGTATTTGCAGTATTTTTCTTAGGTATTTGCATTATTTTTGCAATATGTATTTGCATTATTTTTCATAAGTATATGCATTTTTTTTACAATATGTATTTGCATTATTTTTCATAAGTATATGCATTATTTTTACAATATGTATTTGCATTATTTTTCATAAGTATTTGCATTTTTTTTGCAATATGTATTTGGATTATTTTTACAATAAGTATTTGCATTATTTTTCATAAGTATTTGGATTATTTTTACAATATTTATTTGGATTATTTTTCATGTGTATTTGCATTATTTTTCATAAGTATTTGCATTATTTTTACAACATGTATTTGCATTATTTTTCATAAGTATTTGCATTATTTTTACAATATATATTTGGATTATTTTTCATATGTATTTGCATTATTTTTACAATATGTATTTGTATTATATTTCTCGTATAAAACTGCGTAAAATAAGACTTTAGTTTACTAAACTAAATGCTCCTAAATGGCCCCTAGTAGCTAATGATAATTAAATCTAACTTACAAGTCAACTTCGAACTGTAGCTAATGTAGCTAATGATGATTAAATCTAACTTACAAGTCAACTTCGAACTGTAGCTAATGTAGCTAATGATGATTAAATCTAACTTACAAGTCAACTTCGAACTGTTTTAAGTTCCGTTCCAACAGAAGGACAATCATTCCGAAAATAAAAACTGTGTCTGTTTAAAATATTGTTTAATACTCCTGGCTGATATGTTTGTTAATGAGGCTTTTCTATAGGCTTCTCAGTTCTATTGTTAACAAAAAATATTGTTATGTATTCATTTGTTGTCTGAAAACGTTCTTTACACAATATTTCCTTTGTTTCGTTACTATTTACACACACACACACACACACACACACACACACACACACACATACACAAGCGCGTGCGCACACAATACAAATCTTCATTACAGTTCTGTCTCCTCGACCTTGAAAATAAATGCCAAATTTAATTAGCCTGTTTGAACAAAATAACAATGGGGTGGCCTCTCCTGTATTAAAAGAAATATATTTGTTGGTACCTTACATCTAATACCAAAGAAGATGTAATATTTGTTGCTACTAAACATTAGTATTGTTTGTTTATATTAGTATATAATATAAAGAAAAATGCAAAGTTTAAAGAGGTAAATCAACCATGCCATGACCTGGATTGTTTATTTTATGACGCAATCGCAGGAAACTAAGATGGCGTCCATTGTTGTTCATTCAAACAGCATGCCACTGCTATAATAAGTTTCAAAATCTAGCCGTTTGATTTTAATCTGCTGTCTTCTGGATGGGAAGGGGAAGCTTCACAGGATTGTTACCTCTAAATACGTTCAAGCCACATCTAACAAACATACTCGTGGCACTTAACTTTATATATATAACTCGGATCTACAAGGAGAATTACATAGACTTAATAAAAGATGGGCAACGAAAGTCGCACAGACTTTATCAAAACACTACAAAGATAGAATTTTGCAATTAATGGGGATGAAAGTTGGTTTCGGCTTTTGGGGTTTTACAATTAAGACCCTTTCGAACCAGGCACTTGACAGTGCGAAGAGTAGTCTTTGGAAGAAGTTACGGATTGAAACGATTCGTGAGTACCAAGCGATATTAGATTTCTTTTGCCAGCAGCACCCAAGCAACATATTGAAAATATTGCGGTATCATTCTCAGTCACGACTCCACGCCCTCCATCAGAAGCGAAAGGGAACCAACGTAGAGCGAGCCCCAAAAGATACCCAATTGAATCAACAGTGATTACGATTCAGGTAAGTAATCGGTTTCAACATGAAAAAAAACAAAAAACAACAACAACAAGACACTAGACCTGTAAACGTAAGACGGTCGTTAGGAAAATGTTTCACAAAACCTAGACCATAAAAAGCGAGTACGGAATCATTCCTTTCAATGAAACCATTACAAAGTAGTACCACATTCCTGTCCGTTGCGTCGATCCCAATTTTAGATTCAATGTTGAGGCGGAGTAACTCCCCAGACCGCCGTTCCCTATTCCCAGACAGGTCACCATCAGTTTATCACCTACTTCTACAAAACTTACCTACGTCGCTGTTCTGAAATCTCCTAGTAAACCAGGTGTAAATAAAAGACACGACGGCAATAAGACTGATTGGACCATCCTTAAAATAATTTGATAATCGAGGATTCGAATCGGGAGCGTATTACAAATCCAACCGACAAATCAATCCAGTTTGAGTCGTACCCGGGGGGCGAACATTTCGCACATGATCGATTTATTGCGTGTGTATAAACACCAGGAAAAAAAAAAAGAAACCCAACAAAAAACAAATTTTAACGTAGGGATAAACGAGAGAGAAAACATAATTACAAACCGGGTATTTGAATCATAGAAAGCTCTCCTTAAGGCAGCACTAGACAAATTCCCAGTCACTGAAATTTATGTGACTAAAGTTCCAATTTCAGAACATCTAGAATTAAGAAAACAATAAAAGCCCTGCAATGTAGAGAAACTAAATGAAAATCTATATATGACCCTGATGAAATGGGTGACTGTGCTTACTAGCTGGGAAGGCAAGACGCATCATTCCATACGGACGGGATCCATTGGACGCCAAGGTCCGCAGTTTGATACTAGACAGATGGTGCAAACAGGATATTCAATAAGGCAAGATGATGAAAGGCAAAAGCTCAAGGGACAACCAGGGTGAACGGTAATAAACCTTAGCTCTAGGGCATTGTCCGAGAGCGAAAATAAAGTTTTAAGTAGGGGGTTGAAATTTAATCCAACACCGAAATATGTAGATGTAGCGTCAATAATGCAAGCGGTGAAATAATTTACCAGCAGATTGTTCATCAGGATATTGGTTCATTCTAGAGGCAATTTCAATAAGATCTCTCTTGTGGATCAAAGTAATTGGTGCCCGCCGCCCTCAACACTTACTGTCAGTGTTATAAACATAAGAGATATATATATATATATATATATATATATATATATATATATATATATATATATATATATATATATATATATATATGTAGAATATATGTAAAGTATGTACTCTGTATCATTGATATACCACGAGATGTATAAATTTTTCATTAAAAGGAAACGAGTGGTATATCAAAGATACAGAGTACATACTATACATATATTTTATTTATATCACATACAAATACACATACTTGCATTTCCAACGGAGTTTAGATTGAATACAGGAAACTGTGTATTGACGGAGTGAACTCTCAACATCCCTGCCAAGTGTGTCCGCTACATAATATAGTTCTGTACCTATTGCGGCTATTCACAATTCTCTTTGCAAATTGATAAGTTACTTCTTTTATTTTTTTAGCTTCTATTTTCATTTATATTGATTAAATAAATATAAGACACACTTATGATTTAAACATGAAAGATGGTTTAAGTGAAGAAAGTAGAGCACTACAAACATAGCATTGTTAGCTTCTTGAACACTGAAAGCGAAGCCATTCAGTCACCATCGTGTATATTAAAACGAGTGTGGAATATAGACAGAGCTAAATGACGAGCCAGCAAGAGGTAATTCAACATTTAAATGTATTTACATTTGATCCAAGTCATTATTATGCTTTAATTAACATTGCTACCGAACATAAGATTGTTTTTATCCTCCATCTCTCTCTTTCCCTTTTCCGTTGGTCGGTTTATCTGTAAATTTTACCATCATTCACAGGTCCAGAGACATCGTCGCATGACAGGCAAAAATCACAGATTTTCGCACGTATCTTGCGAAGATGGTCCAGAGAGAAATAGAGAGAGACTGTGGTAGAACTGATAAACTGATATGCTGAGCCAGATCAACCAACAGAGAGAGAGAGAGAGAGAGAGAGAGAGAGAGAGAGAGAGAGAGAGAGAGAGAGAGAGAGAGAGAGAGAGAGAGATAGGTGGGGTGTGGGTTTGGAGAGACTTAGCATAAGATATTTTATTAATCGTCCATCCCTATGTTTCTCTGTGAGTCGAATAGCCTTCTGCCTGACCAACCAACACAGTTAGGGTTAGGGTTAGGGTTAGGGTTAGGTTAGGGGTTAGGGTGAGAGAGAGAGAGAGAGAGAGAGAGAGAGAGAGAGAGAGAGAGAGAGAGAGTTCTAACTGATAGTTCTAATTGAAATGAGGCACTTTCCTGTATGATGACTCTTTACTTGGATTGTTTTGGACACGTGAGAACAATGCCAACAGCCCTTTTCCAGTTCGCTAGCTGTAGCCTCTATCAGTGACTACTGCTCTTATATTTGCAACTCCAGCAATACACATTCCAATAATGACGTCATCGTGCTGTGAATCATAGGAGAAGGTAGGACTTGGTTGAGTAACCTAGGGTTCTTTTGGTTTTTATTATACAGTTATAAATGAGCCATTGGCTGATGGAAAAATTCCACCTTGTTAAAAAGAAGTTGACCTTTCGGAAACACGTAGAAATCAAGAATATACATATTATAGAGAACCAGTGCTTTTATCTTCCACCTAACCCTAACCTAACCCTTTCGCATTGTTATCCACCCAGATTACTCCCTGCTCGAGTAGACCTGAAAACGAGGTAATTGGATTTGAGGGGCATTATTAAAAGCGGCTATGAAGCATCATTTTTTGGTGATGTGGGGTAGCCGTGACGTTATGCGTGCTGGAACGAGAGGGCAGACGGAGTTGTCTTATCTCGACTATAATAAGGAGTTCTTTATGTTCGAGTCCCGTAACCAATTCCAAAAAATTAATAAATATCTTTCCTAATATTTACATAAGATCCTAGTCTGCAGAGTAATTCTCCTTAGGCCAGTGCATGGAGTAATGAAATATTACTCTCTAATATATATAAAACCTAACCCTTTCGCATTGTTATCCACCCAGATTACTCCCTGCTCGAGTAGACCTGAAAACGAGGTAATTGGATTTGAGGGGCATTATTTCAGTCAATCTCGTTGAGTGAAAGTGCAAAATGAAGGAAAGAATGAAATGAATAAATATATATTTCATAAGAAAAAGCAAAATGTTTCCATTTTTTATAGTAAACGTACAAACAAATAAAGATCGGTCCAAAGGACGGTGTAAGCAATTGATAAGAAATATTTTAACCTGCAACTATTCTATCAAAATGATAGATTTACTTTCTCGCTCTCAGAGAAAAAAGTAAGATTTTGTATGCGTGAATTACATAGTTTTTGCGAAATGAGATAAATAATTTTTCATCTCGTGTCATTTATATAAAGAATATTTGAAACAATTGTCGACCATTCATGAGACGAACAATACAGCGTCGTCCCCAATTAGTCATGTACGAATCGGTTTTATTACATAAATGTCCCGTCGTTAGCGACCACCCGCAGAACGCGACCAGCGACTACGATTTTTCGGCAAAATATGCGTTTCGCCACAGTTGTGAAAGACCGCATCACAAAGCATCGTCGAGATGGTATAGTTGTTGGTGCTTGCAATTAAGGCGATGGGTGCCGTAACCCGCGGATCTGGGTACGAATCTCCGTAGAGTACGAATTAAAATTCTCTAACCTCTATGATATTATTTATTCATATATATAAATATATATATATATATATATATATATATATTTATATATATATATATATATAGAGAGAGAGAGAGAGAGAGAGAGAGAGAGAGAGATTGTGTGATTGTGATTATGCGCGTGTGTGTGGTAATGACAATTCTAGGTTTAATGACAATTTTGTTGGAATGTTAAAAAGCAAACCAAGGTTCTTATCTTTATATTTTACACGTCCACGCACACCAGTTGCGAAGATATAAATGTTTATGGTCAAGAGTTCACCCCTTCCAGCCTGTTACCCGCTTACCACAAACTATTCTGGGGGAATGCCTTACGCAGGACAACGTGTATTCGACAGGCTGAGTTGGGTAAACGTTTATGCTTAACATTTCATGTTAACTGTATTTAAGTTAAACTGCCTTTGAACCCACTTGTTCTGGTTCAGTAATGTTACGACAATAGGGTACATGTTAATAGTTTTTCGAGCGTACTGTGTTTTCAGTTCCGCAATTTTATAAATAACATTCAGGCCACATGCACGGTACACGTACTGAATTTCCTATCTATGTCCAAGTGTATGGTGTACTTGGAATCTTATCTGTCATGAAATGTTAACTTTCTTGCTGCAGAAGTTAGAAAATATTAACAAATATTCTAAATTTCTGTGTTAAAATTGCATTATAATTTTGAGTTGTCACATGTTGCCATGCATTCAGGAACTGATACAGACAACCTTGCTAGAATTCTCAATGATTGTACTGTTTTTCTGTCTGTTTTGATCATTATTTAAAGAAGTTGTCAACGCACAAACTCGTACACCACACCAATTCCCACTGACAAAAGAATCACTAATTTTACTAGAGTTAGTGAGACACATCCTGATGAACAAACACAGTGTCATTAACTGGTACACGTTACAATATATAAAACTGGATAAAGTCCAATGGAGTTTATTACTTTTCGTGTCTCTAAAATTACTTTCTTTTCAATTTTGTTTTTCATTTGAACATTATTATTAAGGCTTATTCATTAAAACAATATAAATGAGCATTCAGATCGTGCAGTGTAGAATATCGGATCATCGACTTGTTCATCTGAAGCTTCCCCTTCCCAGAGGCCATGACGAAAACAATAAAAATAGATGCAGTAAATTTGGTTCTGATTAAATGTATCTAATGAATTGTACCCATTTGTCCTTACAAGGTACAATGAAATATTACAATCAAAACAAAAGGCTGACACTCTAAGTCAATTTTTATTTTGCAATTCAAATCGAAGGACTGAACAATTCTTCAGTAAGCAAAGAAAAACTCCATACTATGACCTTTCGAGAACGTGGATGGCATCTTAAGAGTGTAATATTAATAATAATAATAAAATAATAATAATAGTTAATTCTGGACAATCAGATACGATTGAAAAGTCTTTTGAAAAATAAATGCAACTGCTCTTGATGATTCATCACAACGGACTATACTGAATAAGGGCCGTTTTCTACACCCTCTGAAATTCTTATCATGTGACGTATACTATATAAGCTTGGTTAATTTCATTTCTGAGATAAATGTTGTATTCACGTGTTAGTTGCCCTGGAAAAAGTTTGTTGAGAAAATATAAGGCATATATGCAATGCCATACAATCATTTCCTTGTTGTTCTCATTGATACCGCCTATCTATAATCTATTCACTGAATTAAAAACGACTATGTATTTGCATTATTTTTACAGTATGTGTTTTGCATTATTTTCACAATATGTATTTGCATTATTTTTCTCGTATAAAACTGCGTAAAATAAGACTTTAGTTACCTAAACTAAATGCTCCTAAATGGCCCCTAGTAGTTAATCTGATTAACAAGTCAACTTCGAACTGTTTTAAGTTCCGTT
This sequence comes from Margaritifera margaritifera, assembly GCA_029931535.1. NCBI lineage: Eukaryota > Metazoa > Mollusca > Bivalvia > Unionida > Margaritiferidae > Margaritifera > Margaritifera margaritifera. The sequence goes on from JAQPZY010001367.1 coordinate 2,027,452, forward strand.
CCAACAGTAGGACAATCATTGCGAAAATAAAAACTGTCTGTTTAAAATATTGTTTAATATTCCTGGCTGATATGATTGTTAATGAGGCCTTTCTAGGGGCTTCTCAGTCATCGTGTTAAAAAAAAAATATTGGTATGTGTTCCTTTGTTCGCTGGAATCGTTCTTTACACAATATTTCCTTAGTTTCGTCACTATTAACACACACACACACACACACACACAAGCGTGTGCGCATACAAGAAAAAAAATCTTCTTTACAATTCTGTCCGCCCTTCCTTGATAATAAATGCCAAAGTTAATTAGCCTGTGTGAATAAAATAACAATGGGATGGCCTCTCAGGTTTAAAAATAAAATCTCTTTAAAATCAATAAATTTGTTTCTACCTTACATCTAATATCTAAGCTGATGTAATATTTGTTGCTTCTACACATTAGTATTGTTTGTTTATATTGGTAAATAATATAAAGAAAAATGCAAAGTTTAAAGAGTCATGTCTAAACTTGGGTTGTTTATTTTATGAGTTGTATATATAACTGACCATTGTGTTCATTTTGTCTGTGATTCCTATTTGTTTGTAAAGGAATACTCCAGCTAATTAGTGATACATAATAATACAGTTAAACATTAAATAACAGTTTTAAAATCTATGTTGTACATGGTACGACAGGTTTCCTCTGAGACTTTCATTAACATTCAGCCCCGGCTAACATTGAGTTTTTTTAATTTGTCTCAAAGACAGCGAGTATGCATCTTTATTTGCCCAAAGAGATTCAATGGAATTGATCTGAAGAGAAATATATATATATTCATTAAAATCTTTTAATAACATTGTATAGAATGTAAAAGAAGTTTCAATATTAATACAATTGAACAGCTGTATGCATGTATCTGACCCGTTTCTTTATCTCTCGCATGTATGCACACACAGAGCATTAAATACCACTATAGTAGAAAGGAAGTTCGTACATATACTATATATCTCGTCTGGAAAATGTTCATAACACTGACAATGACTATATTTAAAACATGAACACAGTCATTAATGCCTGATCCAGACCATCTCTGCTGTGTAATACCTGTATCTTACCTGACCTACACAGGCGAGAACATGCACTGCAAAAGACTTAAGTGAAATGACTAAACAAGTGAATATAGTTTTTCTTTGTAAAAAGGATATACAATAGTTTCGTACCAAAAGCATCTCTCGCTCTCTCTCAAAATAAACTATTACATCCAACATACATGGTACCTATGCAGAATAACAGTTGGAGATATAGTATACAAAAGGAAAAAGAAAGAAACGAGCTATTAACGTTCGTAATCTGTTAGACTTGGAACTAAAAACGAAGTGAAGTGTGCGATACTTTTTAAACAGAAGCTGCTTGGCAAGCAGCAATTTCAAACGCTAAATAGGACTCATGAACACACGTGCAGTCCTCTATGTTAGAAGAATACCCTCAAATATCTAATACCCATCATTTGTGAAAATACCATCATTTGCAAACGAATTTAAAATTTGCACTTGCATAAATGAATTCACATTATATGGCAGTGATTGTCTACATTTTTCTTTGTCCAAATATTTTATATCATTGACCTTCTTTGTTAAGATTCAGCAATTAGTTAAACTTAGTTTCTAACCTGTAAATAGATAATAGTGGAGATTTAGTGTATTTGTCAGATTAGAAATTTGTCAGATTAGAAATGTCTTTATTTCGTTTTGCAAATTCAGTCCAAAAGGAATTAATGCTTTGAATGTTTGTATCCAATAATGTTCTCTTCTCGTAAGTTTTCTTCTATCTTATACCAATTCGATTGGATTGATCGAACAATAGTTTATAGAATGATCGGCATGAATGCAAATTGGAACAGCAGAAATACCCTTACAGGTGTAGACTTCAAGGTTTTAAATCTGAATAGAGAATTATATTTACAACTCATGTGCTTCAGTATCCTACTTTGTTAACTTCTTGTAAGCGATTTTTGAGCTGAAATTTGGCTAAAAATTAACAACGACTGTATTTAGGGGTATAAAAGTATGTTACACAGAACATAACCTTTACATACGGACCATTAAACAGTTTTGATCAATACACTTTAAAATGTCATACACACTTGGTACATTTTAATTTCAATGCAATAGATGTATATTATGAATACATAAATAAAACAAACCTCTCTCTCCTTCACCCCCTCTCTCTCTCTCTCTCTCTCTCTCTCTCTCTCTCAGAAAAGTTCAGTGACTCGCATGTTCGTAAAGTAGGGTGGTAAGATTGATTAAATCACACGAAATGCATGTAAATACAAGGAAAACGGACTTTTATTCTCCCATGTGACTAGAATAGTATTCTAAGCGAATGTAAATATACACGATATTGCTATTGAAATAAACTGGGCAGCTTTAAAGATGCGGCTGATAGATTGCAAACATTCGTGTCGATAGTCTTGGCTAGGGATGTCGCATTGATGTATATATTTGTGACGTAACTAAGACGAGTCGGGTTTATGGTTGATACATTGGTCTAGCGAATCGATGTTGACGTAAAGTTTATTTTAGAACAAAATCGAACCGAACAAAAATGTTAAGAAAGATAAGATCAGAATTCTTTATTTCGGACTGCATGGTCAATACATCTAAATTAAAATATAAAATACAGAAGTATTTTAAACATAAAAGTTCATAGGTGTCTTATGTACAAATATTCAAACCCATCTACAACTACAGAATATCATTGTTAAGAACAAAATTATGTAAAACATTTAATGAGTAATTTGTTCCATCCGTCTATAATCTGAGAATTTAAACGAATATCATAGTTGCATACAGATTTCAAGATACAGTTCTAACTATTAGATATTCGTGTCATCATCGAAAACACACACTTTCTCATCAAGTCTTCAAAACTGAATATATTATAGTTTACAAACATGGTAGAGGCATTATTCCATTTCGGAAGGCTTAATAGTAAACGAAGACTATTATTATAGTTAATAACTAGTTTTCTTTTCATATATTTACTAAAGTTTGTCGACAGAGGAGCGCAATATATTGTACAACATTAGGATCGGAATAATATAAACTTGATATTCAAAGAACAATTTCTAAATATACGTAAAAGCATTTTCGTTCTGTAATGTCTCATCATATCTTCAGCAACTGACTGATTGGATTTTAAAGTATGACTTAAACTACGTATATCTTTTGATATATACAAGAGTATGGCCGTTAAGAATTACAGAGGGAGAAGATGGTAATTTGAGAGAAGTTACCTGAAAGACCATGCATACCGATTTTTGTGTATTATATATGATATCATTCTCAACTGCGTAATGTTCACATATCTTTAATGATTTCCTTAAACTTGCGATAGAATTACTTATCAATGACATGTCAGCAAAACTAAAATTGTTAAAAAATGACGCATTTAGTGTCAAATGTATCTCCACGTGACACTGTCCCAGCTTACGATTTAAATCGTCTACGTATATATTGAATAACAAAAGCGAAAGAACATCTCCCTGCCTCACCCCATTGGTTACATGGAACGAATTGGACACTGCACTTCCCCAAAACACATGGTACAACTGTCTGCCATACCATTTAACTAGAGTATGAACTATACAGACGGGTATTTGATTGTGGAGCAACTTTCTAAACCGTGTCCAATGATTGACCCTATCAAATGCACAACTAGCGTCTACAAACCATGCAAACACGGGGCTACCATGTTCTAAATAATAGTTGACAGGTTCCTTAAAGGAACAGAGGCATAAGTCTGTTGAATGTTGTTTTTCTAATAACTAAACTGATTATCGGACATTTTGACTTCACATCATTGTAGTACAACAATACATTCAAATATTTTCATAAGAGCTATCGGTCTATAATTGTTGTTTTTCTTTGTCTGCCAGGTTACCAATTTTACTTTTCAGTAGCGGGATAATTGTAACTTTTGTGAAATCATCAGCAACGAAGTTATGTATAAATATGCAATTAAATGAAATGATCGAAATAAGATGGAGTCTATTATCTGAAAATATAAAATGTTCTTCATAGAAAAAATCTGATCTTGAATATTTACCCTCGTTTTCATTAGCTATGGCACGTTGGATCTCAGACAGTGAGATTCGTTCAATAAGACTATAAGGGGCCTTGCATGCTGAAAGAACATACTCCTTATTCGAAACGTTTTTAACACTATTGAGTAAAACTTCAAAATGATTTTTCCACAAGTTGCATGTTATTTTGGCCATGGTTCCAATCAATACAAATTGGTAGCCTATCAGACGTTGTAGTAGTATTCTGTTTAACCTGCTTCTAGAATTCACGTTGGTCTAAATTTTCAAATTTATTTCAAGCGTGTCTGCTCTATGTTTTAATTCTTCATTCTTAGATAGTATAATGGCATACTTAAATTGAGTTCTAGTTTGGCGCATTTGGTTGCTGAGAGGCCCATGACGAGGTTTACCGTTATCACGCCACATAAGGTAAGCATTTCGTGCATAGTCGTGCAGTTCTTTGACAGTCATTCCAGCCAGGTATAACGCGATGACTAGTTTTGGATTTTTTCGCCAAGTATTTACCACAGTTGTACAAAATTATTACTATATTTGTAAAATCCATTAATCTGTTTCATATGCACAGGTTTACTACAGCCATTATGATCACAGACCGCTACACAATATGGGATCTCTATCTTGCTGAATAAGAATGCAGATGTTTGAGTATAATTCAGTTTTTCGTCGGCAGTGAGGTCTGATAAATTGATGTTGTATTTCAAATTTAAGAGTTCAATGGGGGATGAATCAAAACCAGGAATTAGGCCAGCACTGATAGCCATTAAAGTAGGGCGATCGTCGGACCCAACTAGGGTATGAATTATTTTTATATCACATAAAGCGGAATGAGCAGATTGTTTCGAGACAAGAGACAGTATTATGCGAATCACTGAGAAAAGTAAAATTTGTTGTGTGGTCTACTATATGTTTTAAGTCCGATATGATATTACCATATACATTACAAAATTGGCAAAGTTCAACTCGAAAGGGAGTGGAGTTGAGCGTATCAGCATTCCAATCCCCTAATACGTAAACATTTGGTATACTAGCATTTTCTACAACAGAATTAACTTTACCTAATTAATCGACAAATTCTCCATAAGTTTCAACAAGATCACAAGGTAAATAGACATTTACAAAAAACAAAGAGGAATCACCTGTCTTAATAGTAATACATATTAATCTGGGGTTATCAACGTGTTGTACTTCTATAACACTTGCAAGAGATCTACGATATAATGCACCGACACCCCTTAAGACCTACCAATGTGGATGTACATTGTAGAATGAATCGGTGATACCCCTGAACCATACAAAATCCTAATGCCCTGATGAGAGAGAGTCTAACTCGCTGTCAAAAAGCCTAAATTCTTGTAGAAAACAAAATGTCAGATATATCGCATAAGGTTCTTACATTTTGGATATTTCTAGTTATAGAGCGACAGTTGTAGAAAGAAATGCGTAAATTAGCCATTATCTTTAGTTGTGTCCAATAAAGTAAAATTTCGAAACTCCGATAGCAGTCTCAAACCAAGTTATTCATTGGCCACGTTCATTATCGAATTGTGATTTTGAAGCTGACATAAGTATCATATTTCGTTTGTAGCTTCTCTGCCTTAGTTGGCTTAACTAGAGAATAAAGCCCAATATGAGATGAAATGTCTGAATCTAGAGTTTCGGGGGCATGTCTTGTCACAAATATACATCTCTGTCGCATTGGACGCACTGTGCGCAATGAGAGGACGCTGCATTTCCTATGATTATACTACCACTCCTTTGCGAAAACTGGTATGTTGATGGGACATTTGCAAACTTGTTAGCACGTCGCTGATAATGATTTATATGCGATGGTTTCAGTGCAAATCCAGCCCTACTGAAATCGTTGTTCCGCAGAGAACTAACCACCTTAGCAAAAGTTATATCATTTTCCAAATCCTTGTCTGGGGCATTGGTGTCTTCTGAAGATGCAATCAATTTTAATGCAGTTATGGTGCAATTTAAGTCACTCTCCTCTGTATTATTATTATTCTGGGTTTCTGATGTTGTACCGTAAACAGCAGAGCAGGTCTTGTTTACACCAATCCGAATATTTACTGTTGGAGTTCGTGCATTGCATATCCTCGTGTACGTTCCGATTAACGGTTCTTTCTGTTGAATGACTGTCGTCAGGTTTTTTCGTTGTCGGGATACATGATTGATTTAACAGCCCTGGATTTCTTTTGTTGTAGCCTCTGTTTTCTGTGAATTCTTGTTGAATACAATCTTGGACTGAGCTGTGTTCGAATTATCAACATGAGGTAGCTATGTACTTGTGAATGAGGACGATGACTGAGTTTGTTGACTTGAACGTTGCATTGCTCTTAGAGTCCCCGCTTAGAATGACTTTAGAATGTCCACTGAATGTTTTACATTTTCCATATCCTTCAATACAACTGACATGTCAACATAATTATATGATACAGGTTGCAACTTTCATAGATCCAAGGCACAAAAGCTTGGTATGTCAATTGCGTCAGTGGACAGAATTATAGTCAATATATCTTTCATGTTATTTGGATATTTATTATTACCCTTCCGCTTTATCATTCTCTCGTCTGTTTGTACCATTGAAAAATGGCCTGTGTTGGTGCATCGATATCATTGTCACACTATGTCCACAGAAAGTTTTAAAATATGATCAAGCTCAAGTTTGCAATGTACTTCCCCTCAGGCAAGTAAAACAAAATGAAAGGGGGATTAGGGTTGAGGGTGGGATCATATTCAGATCGTAATGCTTTATATTCTGCAAGTTTAATACTCTGCGATCTCGCCATAGTACACACGCCATCACCTTTATTTCTTGTTTATATGTACAGCATTCTTCAATTGTATAACTGCCCGCAGGTCTTCTCATCTACCGATCCTTTATTTTACACGATATACTGTCAATGTCCGCCATTTCCTTTGAAGAAGGAATTGTTAATCGTAGTGTAGATTTCATGACCTCCGCACTACAATGACATTTAGTGACATGTACTCAAGAGGAGAAAACTCAGTATAGCTTTGTTTTTTTGTTTTTTCTAAAAGGAAACTATCTAATAACAAGGAGAGAATTCAGAATATTTCGACTCTTATCGAAAGATAGTATTGATTGCATGGTAGGGAATGATATTATTTGAAATAAATATAAAGGATATTGCTGTATTATTTATTTATATATATGCGTTTTTGTCGTCATTAAAGTGTTTGTAACCTTGAAATATTTGCTTTTTTCATGAAAAATTTATTGCGGGTTGAATGTTTTCTAAGGTGAATGTTTTCAAAATGTCTCAATAAGTTTTAATATTTATATCAATTCATGTATATCATTGCTTATATTTTACATTTTGTACAAGAAAAAGAAAAACCCAATATATCTGCTGCTCAAATACTATCATTTGACGGCTCAGATACGAAAAATTCAGACTAACTTAATCAAAAATCGGATGACAGGCACTCTTTGATGCTGGGTTCTCCTATCCCAATGATCTTTTATGGGTTATGATCTCTGAATAACGGACCTATATATCTGGTATTAGTTGTTTAGGCCAGTTCATAAACCTAAGAAGTCTATCTTCACAAAATATCTTCATATCTCGAGCAAATCGGAAGCATTTTATGCAATGCAAGGAAGTACCGACAGACTGAACTTCCAGATCCATCTTCGTTTAAGTTTTCTTCTAAAAATGATTTTAAATGTTGAACTCTTGTATTTAAATGCCAGATTGCTTCAGATATACCAGGTGGATTTTTTTTATTGATTTCAAACCGTCTCGAATAACGATCGTGTAGTTGTTTATCCTCCTTTTTACAAGCATAGACTATTTCCTATTCAAAATAGAGGTGATTTTACGCTGTTCAAGTGCCCATTATACACCACTTATTCCTTCATCACAAATATCTAAATTAAAAATAACAAGGTGGAGTTCTTTTTAAGGCATGGGAAATATAATAAAGCAAAAGTAACGACTATATTCATATGTCATAGGTAGGAAGCCATGAAAATCCCTTCATTAAATACAGACCACGCATGTTAGAAATGAAGCCAGCCTAAAACGACCTGATGACTTCACACTTTATGCGAACCAAACTCCATTCGGGCGAACTACATTACACTTTATGATCTCAGATTCCTAAAGGTCCTATAATCCGCCAAGATGGCTGCCGATGGATTGGCAGGTTAGAACAACAACGATTCGCGAGTACCAAGCGATTATTAAATCCAGCAACACCCGAGCTGAAGAATTGCTCAATCCTACCTATCGAAGCGGTTACAAAGAAAGAAAATCTCAAAAAATGGAGGAATACTAGATTAGAAAATTGAAAACGATAACCCCATTTGGACTTAACCTGCACAAAGAGATTGTATAAATGATACCGTTCGTCATCACATATAACACAAAGGCAACCAGGACGGCGAAATTAATAAGAGATAGGTACACAAAAATTCAAGAAAAGTTTCACCCTATTTTTCGGCAGAAACTTGTAACAACGTTTCGTAAAAATAAGTGATATATTAATTAGAAACAAGACGAAGAGCGCGAGTAATTCCCCCTAGGCCCGTGCATGTGAGGGTTCCATGAATTCCTTGTTCAGTATGAAATTGGACCGGCTAATGCCAGGATTTTTCGCTCTTTACAGGATATATTGTTTTAGTTTCAACCTATAACTCTAACGCTAAAAAATCAAAACATCAATTCTACTCTTAAATCTTCAACTCTTAAATATTCAACTCTTAACCCCCAAAAACCTTATACCAAGTATCAGATTAGTCTGTACTTATGGTAATCTCCTGGAGTTCTGTGTCAGGTTGTAACCACACTTCATTGTAAAGTAAGTGCTCCGCTAACTCATTAATAATAGTTATTGGCTACTATCCAGGGGATGTACCATAAAGCAAAAGGCCAAGGATGTATATGAGAAATACTATACAACTTAATTTCAACTGAGTATTATTGATATTATGATTATCATTATTATTATTATTATTATTATTATTATTATTATTATTACAGTACTGGTGCGCCTTAGTACCACAATCAATCAATCAATCAATTATTATTATTATTATTATTATTATTATTATTATTATTATTATAGTATGATTGATAATGTAAATCTAACACTTGCTACAGGAAAATTAAACTGAGAGTAAATATTGGTCTTGAGGAATGTTTAAAGTAAACAATACAGATCTGGTTTTACGCACCGCGCCGTTCATTTAATCATAGGTGGGGAGCGCTTAATACCAGCCATCTCTATTGGCTTCAACTGGATAATATATGTTTTTATCACTGCTAAAGTTCCGATTGTTCACACTAGCCCGTGAGCTCCTTGCTTTCTGCTCTGTGTAAACTAGCAACCATATGTTTGAATTGTTAAAAGGAGAGTAAAGAATACCACTACTCAAGTCGACATCCTAGGCTTTACTTGGATAATAAATGCACCTTGTATAAATATCCGATCAACATACACAGCCCCTCAGACTGCATAATCATCTGACGAAGGCATTTAGCCGAAAGGTTTTTGATTGCGGATAATAAATGATTTAAATTCTGTTTATATAGATAAGAACAAACTTAGATTTCGTTTTATCTTCCTTTTCACATTTTCATTGCATCTTACTAAAACAATTGTTTTAAAAGTATTAAAAAAAAAATAAAAAAGTGTTATTGAGTTTGAGGTGTTGGTTTTAATTTTCATTTGCATGCACATTTTTCGATTTTATATTTAATTAACTACTAATATCAAATATTTTCAGATCTACTTTTCAAAGGCGGCATTATTCCCGAAGCGTCGCGGATTCGAACTATGGATGGAAAAAGGAGTTAATTCTCATATGCGCGATCCTTCCCTAAAAGCCGGAAGCTTGTCTTACGAAAAAATAAAAAAATTAATAAATCGCCGTTTTTCCAGGAACATCGGACTACGGAAGGGAAGAAAAAGATATTAATTATTAACGGAGTCCTTCTTCGATCAACACCGGGAAGTTTAGACTACTGACGAAACAAATAAGTCTTTCTACATTTGTTCAGGGGTTCACCCTGGGGTAGAGGTTTCGTTCAGGAGCCCCAAAATTTGAATGTGCATTTGGAATAAAACACTTTTACTAAATCCTACAAACGCTGCACCATGTTGCATACTCTAAACCGCAGACACTGAGTAAAGATAGACCAAAGATGTTTGAAACACAGGTCCAACTAAAGGTCAGATTTCTGAAACCCGCCAGTACGAACTCGGATCTACAAGGAGAATTACATGGACTCAATAAAACGTGTGCAACCAAAAAGGGGCACAGACTTTATCAAAACACTACAAAGATAGTATATCGCAATTAATGGGGATGATAGTTGGTTTAGGCTTTTGGGATTTTACAATTAAGACCCTTTCGAACCAGGGACTTGACAGTGCGAATAATACTCTTTGGAAGAGATTACCGATTGAAACGATTTGTGAGTACCAAGCGATTATTAGATTTATTTTGCCAGCAGCACCCAAGCAACATATCGAAAATATTGCGGTATCATTCTCAGTCACGACTCCACTCCCTCCATCAAAAGGGAAAGGGAACCAACGTAGTTCGAGCCCCAAAAGATACTCACTAGAACCAACAGTGATTACGATTCCACCAAGCAATCAGTTTCAACCGTTGCAAATACTAGACATTGAGCCGCTGCTGACTCATAAAAACGACGCATCTAAGATTTAAACACCAGGGAACATAGACAAAAACAACAAAGAGATAAAAAAAAAAAAAGAAAAAAAAGAAAGTAAAACAAGACACTAGACCTGTAAACGTAAGACGGTCGTTAGGAAAAAGTTTATTAAAACCTAACCCACAAAAAGCGAGTACGGAAACCATTACAAAGTAGTACCACATGTGTTGAGGCGGAGTAACTCCCCAGACTGCCGTTCCCTATCCCCAGACAGGTCACGATCATTATAACCTACTTGTAAAAAACTGGCCTACGCCGCTGTTCTGAAATCTATTAGTAAACTAGGTGTAATTAAAAGACACGAGTGCAATAAGACTGATTGGACCATCCTTAAAATAACGCATAATAATTTGATAATCGTGGATTCGAAGCGGGAGCGTATTACAAATCCAACCGACAAATCAATCCAGTTTGAGGCGTACCCGGGGGCGAACATTTCACACATTCTTGATTTAGTGTACCAGGTATTTGAATCCATGAAAGATCTACTTAAGGCAGCACTAGACAAATTCCCAGTCACTGAAATGTATGTGACTAAAGTTCCAATTTCAGAACATCTAGAATTAAGGAAACAATAAGAGGCCTGTAATGTAGGGAAACTAAGTGAAAATATATCTATGACCCCAATGAAATGGGTGAGGGTGCTTACTAGAGGGAGGCAAGACGTATCTTTCCATACGGACGGTATCCATTGGACGCCAAGGTCCCCAGTTTGATACTAGACAGATGGTGTGAACAGATAAACTCGTGCAAACAGGATTTTCAATAAGGCAAAATGATTAAAGGCAAAAACTAAAGGTACAATCAGGGTGAACGGTAATAAACCTTAGCTCTAGGAAATTGTACGATAGCGAACATAAAGTTTTAAGTAAGGGGTTGAAATTTATCCCAACACCGAAATATGTAGATGTAGTGTCAATAACGCAAGAGGTGACAGAATTTACAAGCAGATTGTTCATCACGAAATCCTTTCATTCTAGAGGCAATTTCAATAAGATCCGTCTTGTGGATCTCAGTAATTGGTGCCCGCCGCCCTCAACACTTCCTTTCAGCGTTAGAAACATAACAGATATATGATATATATCATGTTTATTTCCATTTAACCGATTGGCCATCAGCAGGTATATACATATACATTTAAATTTGTTACATAAAATGATGGTGAAACATTTAATACATACATCAAAACAAATCTATCTCGTGTACAAACATTTAATCAATACTAAAGATATATACTTGCGTAAACATACCCATACACCCTCATACATGATATGTACATTAATACATTATATATGTATATACATATATCCATGCACACATGCGTACATATACGTACACATACATATGCATACAAATACACATAAAGACATATACACGCACATAAACGTACATACTGCATGCATGTATACATAGAGTATGCTACAAAGTAAGTATAGAACACGTTAATGTGTTACCTGTAAAATTAGCTAGAATATGTTTATTCAATCACACGTCTGCCCTTAAAAACATGCGCTTTCGGGAGTAGACACAAAAAGTGTTTTCAATATATATCGGTATTCAAAATGCTTTTCTTAGTACTATCGTAAGAACATTATACATGAAATATGAGAGATAGGAATGCATGTATCAACCTATGTAACGGAGATGAGATGAAAGTAACAGTGAACATAAGAAAATCAATAACAATAATTAATAGAGAATTAATTTAAGCATGTAATTTTACGTAATTTTAACTAGCAATCGTCCTATCAGATTTTCAGTCAAGTCTCCGATGTCAGTTTTGCCAGAGAAAAACCCAATCTCCAAATGAATGAATTGAACTACATTAAAAACCGTTAAGCAGAATCAGAGCATTGTTATCAGGAAGGCCGATAAAGATACAGCTACAGTCATCGTGAATAAAACCGATTATGTTTGGGAAATAGAGCGCCAACCAGCTAATATTAGATGAATCAATAAGAAGCAAGCGGAGGTATACATCAATTTATTTAACTGTTCTCGTCTATTCCTCCCGAAATACACGTTCTAAATTCGGTCTTCTTTTTATATCCTGTATAGTACAAATCGTAGTCATAACCGTGCTTACCGCATGTGACGGATACAAATGACAGTTTCGGAGTTTGTTTTATATCCTGTATAGCACCACTCGAAGTCATAACCATGATATTCGCATTTTAACCCCGGATGACAACATGGTTCCCAGTGTTTGACTGAATCTACAAAGCACGAATAGTAATCCTGTTTGCTTTGTTCTTGGTGCATTCCACAAGGAAATTCTTGAGAACAATCTCTTCCGCTGGTACTTGTATTACCAGCGTCTCCACAATACTGCCATTCATTTCCAGAATCACACCACAGGTAGCCGTCATTATGATAGTCGCAGTCGCCAGTGCAGCAATAATCCCAGTTTCCGGCATAGTCAACGTAGCAAAAGCTGTACGATCTCCCATCATGAAATCCGCAAACGTCGTCAGGCCGACACCTGGAGTTTCCAGCGGTGTACTTCCCACTTCTATTTTCCTCGGGTAGATTTTGCTGGAAAGCCTCATAACTTTGAGTGTTAGTCTTCTTGCTTTCTGATAGATTTTGTGGCAAAGATACACCATATTCCGTGGAAGTCATCTTGTCGGTAGTTTCATCTAGTATATGAAGAGCAACATACTTTACATTCAGCACTAGACCGAGTAGGAGTATTGTGATGTATGTCATCATTCTTCAGAGTAAGATCTAGAATAGAACATAAATTAGTTGAGCAGGCCTTCGACATTTGTTTTGCTGTTTACATTCTATTTTGAGAGTTTACTTGCGAACGGGAAAGTTAATTGCATATTTGTCCTTGTCTGTTTCAATTTTATTTGGATCTGAGTATTTGCTTGCTGGTGTTAAACTTGCTATGGTTAATGGAATTTCGAATGCCTAATTAATAGCATAATTGATCAGTATGTATGGATGTATGTATGGTTGTATGTAGATATGTAACTAGCTTCCTATCAAACCCACTTTCTGTCGCTACTTTGAATCCCATACAATATTGTTGTATCAGGATTCTAAAAATTCTGTAAAGTTTAGCTTTATTTTTTTGTGGCGTGACATCTTTGAGACTATTTGTGAATGGGAGGAAACTTCCCGATTGTTGAAGTCAAATTCGTATTTTGAAACCATTCTTTAAATGTCATCATTACCTTAGTTTAAACATTTGGTAAAGTATTTTCATGAATCAATATGAATTGTGAAAGTCACCAATCTAGCATGTTATAAAATCTGTAACGGTGTAACAGGCTGTCAAAACTTTATATATTAAAACTGTCAAACATTGTTAGTTCACCCTTTTTATGATACATAATAAAAACGCTACCCAGCACACTTAGAGTTCTGGTTGGAAATTTGCCTCATCGCACCTTTTATAAACAATATCATTTCATCAAGTTAAGAAATCTATATAAACATCTTGCATTGAAGGTCAGTGAGAATTATCAAAGTAAAGAGGGACCTATCTAAGACAACCTCTTTGAGAATACCTAGTTTAGATTTAAATATTTATGTGAACCCGCAAATTGTATTTCTAATAGTAGATTGATACCAAAGAAAGTGATTGAAAGTTAGATCTAATGAAAACTAATTACCATACATTTCCCAGTGAAGTAGTCAACAATTACTTTGACTTTAATTTTCAAATCAGATAATACCCATATGAAAGATATTATTAATTCAATGTTGAGAAAATATTCGGACTATTATAGCCTATCAGAGCTGGGCAGGATCAGTGGGTACGTAACCGACTCGCGACCAGTAGTGTTTAGTGTTGAATCCTGCCTAGGCCGTTGTAGTGTGTAGGTTGCACATACCCGACAGCCTTGTGAACTGCTTTATGGTCTATCTCCATAATCTGAATTCATCTGATAATTGTCTTTAGGGTTTAGCATCTTTGTTCGTTTTTATTTTGTTCTAAAATAAACTTCCCAGCAACATCGAATCTCGGGACCAATGTATCAACCATAAATCTGACTCGACTTGGTGACCTCACAACTATACACATGATTGAAACTTTCGTAGCCTGGACAATCGACAGGAATATTTCAGATGTATCAGCCGCATCTGTAAAACCGCCAAGTTTTCTTGAATACCATTATCGTATATATTTCCATTAACATAGTATTCTATTATAAGCACATAAGAAAATAAAACTTCGTTTCCCTTGTATTTAAATGTAATTCTTGTGATTTAATCAATCTTACCAATCTACTTTACGAGCATGCGGATGGCAGGGCTTTTCAGTATAAGCTATTTTGGGGATGTAAGTTGTTTTTTTTTCCCCTGACGTATAGCTTGTTTGGTTCGAAACTTTGAGAAACTGTTTTGTATTTGCGCCGTTATCAATATTTGTGTCATTATACCTAACATTGTCGTTACCACACACACGCGCATAATCACAATCACACAATCTCTCTCTCTCTCTCTCTCTCTCTCTCTCTCTCTCTCTCTCTCTCTCTCTATATATATATATATATATATATATATATATATATATATATATAGAGAGAGAGAGAGAGAGAGAGAGAGAGAGGGCGGAGATTTGTTTTATTTAATTAAATATACAAAGCGTATGGATTGTAGCTTTCAGCCAACCGATCAACTGTATAAAAAATTAACTATGGGACAATCATAAACTACATAAAACAGTGATTCTCTTGTTCGCCATGAAAAGAGCATAACATGTCTAGTCTAAGTCTCATTTTGTTCAATGGAACATTTCCAGGTAGAACTCGATGATATACTTGCAATTGAAATTATTCAAGATAAATATATTTTTTGTACACTTATGTACCAATGAAGATTGTTCATTATCCAGTCAAAACACCAAGCTAAGTTGAAATCACGTTTCCAAATATCTTGTGCCTTTCGATATATTTTTATTCTCAATGAAAATAGATACATGCTTTGACATTTGTGAGAGCATAACTTATGCTTCTAATTTGTTGTACCCGCATATAGTCCCCGATACCACCTACAATACACTCGTATTGGAAAAAGTTTATTCCACGTGGTTAAACTATTAAAATGCGCTTAGGGCATTGCGAGGACAAGTGTTATTTGTTCAATTTTGTATTGCTAGGATATAAAGAAACTAAAACACAGACAGCAACATTAGTATATGTTATCACTTTTGCAAAGGTTATTTCTAGGTGTCCGATGTATCTGGAAAAACTCTTATTTGCCATATGATTTGTATTTCATAGACACGTACACGCATACATACATAAAACTCTTCTTCATTTGTCAACACGAAGATACAAGATACTCCTCTCAATTGTGAACACGAAGATTACGAAGTGAGCACCAAAACAAATCTAATAGAGATTTTGTTAATGCTTAACATCGGGCAAATTTAAGCATAAATTTTACATTACAATATAGTAGATAAGTCAAAGTCTTGGAATTCATCATTTGTGCAATCTTACCTTTGTTTCACTGTAGAAGCCTATCTGCTTCGACCACTTGAAGTTCGCTGGCTGTAGTCTCTACCAGTGACTACTGTTCTTATATTTGTAGCTCCAGCAATATACATTCCAATAATAACGTCATCGTGCTGTGAATCATAGGAGAGGGTAGGACTTGGTTGAGTAACCAAGGATAGGTTGTTTTATTATACAGTTATAAATGAGTCATTGGCTGATGGAAAACTTCCAACTTGTTAAACAGAATAAAGCTAGAAAATAAATATTATTCAGAACCGGTGCTTTTATCTTCCATCTAACCCTAACCTAACCCTTTCACATTGTTATCCACCCAGATTACTCTTCTTTCAAGAAGACCTGAACACGTGGTAATTGGATGTGAGGGGCATTATACCAATCAATCCGGTTCAGTGAAAGTGCGAAATGAAGGAATGAATGAAATGAATGAATAGATGTTTCAAAAGAAAAATAAAAGTTTATTTTTTATAATAAACATACAAACAAATAAAAATATGTACAAAGGAAGGTATAAGGAATTGATAAGAATATTTGAACCTGCAACTATGCTATCAAAATGATAGATTTACTTTCTTGCTTTAAGAGGAAAAAAAAAACCAAAAAATAAAACAATGCGCGAATTACATAGTTTTAGCGAACTGAGGTAAATGATTTTCATATCGTGTCATTCATATAAGAATATTTGAAGCAATTGTCGACCATTCATGCGATGAACAATACAGCTTCTGTTAAAGAAAAGTTGTAACAAATACTGCTTTCGCTATCGGCATTATTCTTTCATGTAAAACGTACGTGCTGGGAAAGATTGACCATAAAGTAAAATCTGTATTAAGCGACATCTGCTATGAGCGACCACCTGTTTTGCACGAATCGATTTTATTACATAAATGCCCTTTCGTGAGCGACCAACTGCGGAACGCGACGATCGACTACGATTTTTCGGCAGAATATGCGCTTGGACATTGTTTCGAAAGACCGCATCACAAATAACAGAGACAAACACCTTTATTTAATCATTTGTAAACACGACCACTTAGGCCGATCTGAAGGCAGATTGTGCTAAACAACAGTGTTATTAATGACCGTTTCACAAAAACAGAGATAAACATTTTTTCTCCATAATTCTTTGTAATCATGACCATTCATCAGGATGTCCTCTAAACAAATAAAGGTTAGTCTGGCTAGCAGTTTCTTAAAATCTGCATGTCACGCAGGTAGCGTCTTATGCTACATACCGTAAACCAGACTAGAGTATGTCACTAACATCATTGTAGTGACGAGGTCATACAAGTCCCCAATATTATTAACCATTCCTTCTTCAAAGGGATCTTCAAAGTGAGCAGTCAGGGAAGTGCGTAGTCAATTGAAATATTCGTGTTGTTTTTTTTGTTGTGAAAAACCGTACAACGCTGATAATGTCATAACGAGAAAAGTTCTTAAAGGGTTTCACTATAGCTGTTGAGTACGTCGTTTGTCTTTGGAGTCAATCCGTAATGCCTGGATGAATGAGGCCTTTATCTTTATATTGAATAAGTGATTTTCGTTTTCCGGATTTGATTGTTAATACATACATCAAAACAAATCTATCTCGTTTACAAACATTCAATCAATACTAAAGATATATACTTACGTAAACATACCCATACACACTCATACATGATATGTACACTTATACATTATATATGTATATACATATATCCATGCACATATGCGTACATATACATACACATACATATGCATACAAATACACATATAGACATATACACGCACATAAACGTACATACTGCATGCATGTATACATAGAGTATGTTACAAAGTAAGTATAGAACACGTTAATGTGTTACCTGTAAAATAAACTAGAATATGTTTATTCAATCACGTCTGCCCTTAAAAACATGCGATTTCGAGAGAAGACGCAAAAAGTGTTTTCAATATATATCAGTATTCAAAATGCTTTTCTTAGTACTATCGTAAGAACATTATACATGAAATATGAGAGATAGTAATGCATGTATCAACCTATGAAACGGAGATGAGATGAAAGTAACAGTGAACATAAGAAAATCAATAAAAATAATTAATAGAAAATTAATTTAATCGTGTAATCTTATGTAATTTTAACTAGCAATCGTCCTATTAGATTTTCAGTCAAGTCTCCGATGTAAGTTTTGCCAGAGAAAAACCCAATCTCCAAATGAATGAATTGAACTACATTAAAAACCGTTAAGCAGAATCAGAGCATAGTTATCAGGAAGGCCGATAAAGATACAGCTGCAGTCATCGTGAATAAAACCGATTATGTTTGGGAAATAGAGCGCGAACCAGCTAATATTAGATGAATCAATAAGAAGCAAGCGGAGGTATACATCAATTATTTAACTGTTCTAGTATTTGCTTGCTGGTGTTAAACTTGCTATGGTTAATGGAATTTCGAATGCCTAATTAATAGCATAATTGATCAGTATGTATGGATGTATGTATGGTTGTATGTAGATATGTAACTAGCTTCCTATCAAACCAACACTTTCTGTCGTTACTTTGAATCCCATACAATGTTAATGTACCAGGATTCTAAAAATTCTGTAAAGTTTAGCTTTATTTTTTTGTGGCGTGACATCTTTGAGACTATTTGTGAATGGGAGGAAACTTCCCTATTGTTGAAGTCAAATTCGTATTTTGAAACCATTCTTTAAATGTCATCATTACCTCAGTTTAAACATTTGGTAAAGTATTTTCATGAATCAATATGAATTGTGAAAGTCACCAATCTAGCATGTTATAAAATCCATAACGCTGTAACAGGCTGTCAAAACTTTATATATTAAAACTGTCAAACATTGTTAGTTCACCCTTTTTATGATACATAATAAAAACGTTACCCACCACACTTAGAGTTCTGGTTGGAAATTTGCCTCATCGCACCTTTTATAAACAATATCATTTCATCAAGTTAAGAAATCTATATAAACATCTTGCATTGAAGGTCAGTGAGAATTATCAAAGTAAAGAGGGACCTATCTAAGACAACCTCTTTGAGAATACCTAGTTTAGATTTAAATATTTATGTGAACCCGCAAATTGTATTTCTAATAGTAGATTGATACCAAAGAAAGTGATTGAAAGTTAGATCTAATGAAAACTAATTACCATACATTTCCCAGTGAAGTAGTCAACAATTACTTTTGACTTTAATTTTCAAATCAGATAATACCCATATGAAAGATATTATTAATTCAATGTTGAGAAAATATTCGGACTATTATAGCCTATCAGAGCTGGGCAGGATCAGTGGGTACGTAACCGACTCGCGACCAGTAGTGTTTAGTGTTGAATCCTGCCTAGGCCGTTGTAGGTTGCACATACCCGACAGCCTTGTGAACTGTTTTATGGTCTATCTCCATAATCTGAATTCATCTGATAATTGTCTTTAGGGTTTAGCATCTTTGTTCGTTTTTATTTTGTTCTAAAATAAACTTCCCAGCAACATAGAATCTCGGGACCAATGTATCAACCATAAATCTGACTCGACTTGGTGACTTCACAACTATACACATGATTGGAACTTTCGTAGCCTGGACAATCGACAGGAATATTTCAGATGTATCAGCCGCATCTGTAAAACCGCCAAGTTTTCTTGAATACCATTATCGTATATATTTCCATTAACATAGTATTCTATTCTAAGCACATAAGAAAATAAAACTTCGTTTCCCTTGTATTTAAATGTAATTCTTGTGATTTAATCAATCTTACCAATCTACTTTACGAGCATGCGGATGGCAGGGCTTTTCAGTATAAGCTATTTTGGGGATGTAAGTTGTTTTTTTTCCCCTGTCAAGGAGCTTGTTTGGCTCGAAACTTTGAGAAACTGTTTTGTATTTGCGCCGTTATCAATATTTGTGTCATTATATATATATATATATATATATATATATATATATATATATATATATATATATATATATATATATATATACAGAGAGAGAGAGAGAGAGAGAGAGAGAGAGAGAGAGAGAGAGAGAGAGAGAGAGAGAGAGAGAGAGGGCGGAGGTTTGTTTTATTTAATTAAATATACAAAGCGTATGGATTGTAACTTTCAGCCAACCGATCAACTGTATAAAAAATTAACTATGGGACAATCATAAACTACATAAAACAGTGATACTCTTGTTTCGCCATGAAAAGAGCATAACATGTCTAGTCTAATTCTCATCTTGTTCAATCTAACCCTAACCTAACCCTTTCACATTGTTATCCACCCAGATTACTCTTCGTTCAAGAAGACCTGAACACGTGGCAATTCGATGTGAGGGGGATTATACCAATCAATCCCGTTCAGTGAACGTGCGAAATGAAGGAATGAATGAAATGAATGAATATATGTTTTAAAAGAAAAATAAAAGTGTTTCTTTTTTATAATAAACATATAAACAAATAAAGACATGGATGAATGAGGTTTTTGTCTTTATATTTAATAAGTGATTTTCGTTTTCCGGATTTGATTGTTATGGTAAAGCGTTCCTGTTGTTTGCTGCTTTTTTATGTTACGGTTATTAAAACCCACACACCAAGCCATCGTAGTGCAGCCGGTTGTACACTTCGTTTATCGAGTTAATCGCATTATGTCGCCGGTGAATTAAGCGCTTTGTTTTTATCTCAAAATAAATATATTATGTTTCTGGGTGGGTTTATGCAGCCATTTGATCAAAGCTCTTATGTTACATTTCAAACAGCTCTGCCATTTATGGACATGCAAAGTTAAATGATGGACAGGATACATAAATACTACTTAAGTTAATTTTGCAATTCATATGCAACCACATGTATATGTGATCTTCAAATATAAATGTGAATGTTTTATGATAGATGTATATTTTCATAGATATTTCAAAGTTATTTTGAGATAAAATTAATGCATTATTTTAACAAGAACTATGCATTAAGAATACAATTCTTACACAGCAATTGTGGGCATATGTTCCTTCTTCAACCCTGTTGAATTTCGATCTTGAAAATTAGTCATCGTGCATAGAGCGCACACATAAGGAACGATACTGGATACTACAATTGATAACTCAGTGATTTCGGACTGAATGGAAAAATCTAACTTCACGGTTGCAGTCTTATCAAAAGTACAGCTAGTCCTCAGTTTTTCATGTAGTTACATGTAGCATTGTTTATTATTTTATATTCATTATCATTATTATTATTATTATTATTATTATTATTATTATTTTGTATGGTTCTTGTCCATTATCCCGCTACACAATTCTCTCGACATCTAACCTTTAGAACCTCTATGCAAAACTCGACCTGGATTTAATTTCATTAGCGAATCTTGTAGATGGCGTTGATTTTTCGTCATGTTGTATTTCCGTCCTTTGTTCACAACCTGAAATTAGATCTAAACATTGGTTTTCTATGTAACAGACACAATAACACGCTCGTATATTACTATCATTGTTAGGCAACGTTTTATTATTATATCCTTGTTGCATATTTCCCCTAGTGAAGCTATTCATTTCCCTGACGTAGAGCTTGTTTAGATCGAAACGATGGGAAACCATTTTAAATTGGGGCCGTTATCAATTCTCTCTCTCTCTCTCTCTCTCTCTCTCTCTCTCTCTCTCTCTCTATATATATATATATATATATATATATATATATATATATATATATATATATTGAGAGAGAGAGAGAAAGAATTGATGTGTGCATCGTCGAGATGGTATAGGGGTTGGTGCTTGGAATCAAGGCGATGGGTGCCGTAACCCGCGGATCCGGGTTGGAATCTCCGTAGAGTACGAATTAAAATTCTCTAACCTCTCTCTCTCTCTCTCTCTCTATCTCTGTCTCTCTATATATATATATATATATATATATATATATATATATATATATATATATATATATATAGAGAGAGAGAGAGAGAGATTGTGTGATTGTGATTATAGATATAAATGTTTATGGTCAAGAGTTCACCCCTTCAAGGCTGTTAACCGCTGACCACAAACTATTATGGGGAATGCCTTACGTGGGACAAAGTGTGTTCCACAGGCCCAGTTGGGTAAACGGTTATGGTTAAAATTTCATATTAATTGTATTTAAGCTAAACTTCCTTTGAACCCACTTGTTCTGGTTCAGTAATGTTACGACAATAGGGTACATATTAATAGTTTTTCGAGCGTACTTTGTTTTCAGTTCCGCAATTTTATATACAACATTCAGGCCACATAAACGGTACACGTACTGAATTTCCTATCTATGTCTAAGTATATGGTATACTTGGACTCTTATCTGTCATGAAATGTTAACTTCCTTGCTGCAGAAGTTAGAAAATATTAACAAATATTCTAAATTGCTGTGTTAAAATTGCATTAAAATTTTTGAGTTGTCACATGTTGCCATGCATTCAGGAACTGATACACAGACAACCTTGCTAGAATTCTCAATTATTATACTGTCTTTCTGTCTGTTGTGATCATTATTTAAAGAAGTTGTCAACGCACAAACTCGTACACCACACCAATTCCCACTGACTTAAGAATCACTAATCTTACTAGAGTTATTGAGACACATCCTGATGAACAAACACAGTGTCATTAACTGGTACACGTTGCAATATATAAAACTGGATAAAGTCCAATGGAATTTATTACTTTTCGTGTCAATGATATTACTTTCTTTTCAATTTTGTTTTTCATTGAACATTATTATTAAGGCTTATTTATTAAAACAATAAAAATGAGCAGTCAAATCGTGCAGTGTAGAATATCGAATCATCGACTTGTGCGTCTGAAGCTTCCCCTTCCCACAGGCCATGACGAAAACTATAAAACTAGATGCAGTAAATTTGGTTCTGATTAAATGTATCTAATGAATTGTACCCATTTGTCCTTACAAGGTACAATTAAATATTACAATCAAAACAAAAAGCTGACACTCAAGGTCAATTTTTATTTTGCAATTCAAATCGAAGGACTGAACAATTCTTTAGTAAGCAAAGAAAAACTCCATACTATGACCTTTCGAGAACGTGGATGGCATCTTAAGAGTTCAATAATAATAATAAACAAATAATAATAATAGTTAATTCTGGACAATCAGATAGGATTGAAAAGTCTTTTGAAAAATAAATGCAACTGCTCTTGATGATTCATCACAACGGACTATACTGAATAGGGGCCATTTTCTACACCCTCTGAAATTCTTATCATATAACGTATACTATATAAGCTTGGTTAATTCCATTTCTGATATAAATGTTGAGTTCACGTGTTAGCTGCACTGGAAAAAGTTTGTTGAGAAAATATAAGGCATATATGAAATGCCATACAATCATTTCCTTGTTGTTCTCATTGATACCACCTATCTATAATCTATTCACTGAATTAAAAACGACTATGTATTTGCATTATTTTTAAAATATGTATTTTGCATTATTTTTACAATATGTATTTGCATTATTTTTCTCGTATAAAACTGCGTAAAATAAGACTTTAGTTACCTAAACTAAATGCTCCTAAATGGCCCCTAGTAGTTAATCTGATTAACAAGTCAACTTCGAACTGTTTTAAGTTCCGTTCCAACGACAGGACAATCATTTCGAAAATAAAAACTGTCTGTTTAAAATATTGTTTAATATTCCTGGCTGATATGATTGTTAATGAGGCCTTTCTATGGGCTTCTCAGTTATCTTGTTAACAGAAAATATTGGTATGTGTTCCTTTGTTCCCTGGAATCGTTCTTTACACATTATTTCCTTAGTTTCGTCACTATTAACACACCCACACACAAGCGCGTGCGCATACAAGAAAAATCTTCTTTACAATTCTGTCTCCTCGACCTTGAAAATAAATGCCAAAGTTAATTAGCCTGTGTGAACAAAATAACAATGGGATGGCCTCTCCTGTATTAAAAGAAAATCTCTTTAAAATCAATATATTTGTTTCTACCTTACATCTAATATCTAAGCTGATGTAATATTTGTTGCTTCTTCACATTAGTATTGTTTGTTTATATTAGTAAATAATATAAAGAAAAATGCAAAGTTTAAAGAGTCATGTCATGACCTGGATTGTTTATTTTATGACGCATCGGCAGGACACTCAAGTGGCGTCCACTGTTCATTCAAACAGCATGCTATAATCAGTTTCAAAATCTAGCCATTTGATTTTAATCTGTCTTTTGGAGGGGACGGCGCGTGTTGGATGGGAAGGGGAAGCTTCACGGGATTGTTACCCCTAAATTGTTCAAGCCACATCCGACAAACATCCTCGTGGCGCTTAAAGTTGTATATATAACTCACCATTGTTTTCATTTTGTCTGTGATTCCTATTTGTTTGTAAAGGAATACTCAAGCTAACTAAAGATACATAATAATACAGTTAAACATTAAATAACAGTTTTAAAATCTATGTTGTACATGGTACGTCAGGTTTCCTCTGAGACTTTCATTAACATTCAGCCCCGGCTAACATTGAGTTTTTTTAAAATTTTGTCTCAAAGACAGCGAGTATGCATCTTTATTTCCCCAAAGAGATTCAATGGCATTGATGTAAAGAGAAATATATATGTTCATTAAAATCTGTTAATAACATTGTATAGAATGTAAGAGAGGTTTCAATATTAAAAAAATTGGACAGTTGTATGCATGCATCTGACCCGTTTCGTTATCTCTCGCATGTATGCACACACAGAGCATTAAATACCACTATAGTAGAAAGGAAGTTCGTACAAATAGTATATATCTCGTCTGGAAAATGTTCATAACACTGACAATGACTATATTTAAAACATGAACACAGTCATTAATGCCTGATCCAGACCATCTCTGCTGTGTAATACCTGTATCTTACCTGACCTACACAGGCGAAAACATGCACTGCAAAAGACTTAAGTGAAATGACTAAAAAGGTGAATATAATTTTTCTTTGTAAAAAGGATATACAATAGTTTCCCACCAAGAGCATATCTCTCTCTCTCTCTCAAAATAAACTATTACATCCAACATCCATGGTACCTATGCAGAATAACGGTTGGAGATATAGTATACAAAAGGAAAAAGAAAGAAACGAGCTATTAACGTTCGTAATCTGTTGGACTTGGAACTAAGAACGATTGAAGAAAAGTGTGCACTACTTTTTAAAAAGAAGCTGCTTGGCAAACAGCAATTTCAAACGCTGAAGAGGACACAGTGATTGTCTATATTTTTCTTTGTCCAAATATTTTATATTATTGAGCTTCGTTGTTAAGATTCAGCAATTAGTTAAACTTAGTTTCTAACCTGTAAATAGATAATAGTGGAGATTGGGTGTATTTGTCAGATTAGAAAGGTTTGATGACTTTATTTCTTTTTGCAAATTCAGTCCAAAAGGAATTAATGCTTTGAATGTTTGTATCCAATAATGTTCTCTTCTCGTAAGTTTGCTTCTATCTTTTACCAATTCGATTGGATTGATCGAACAATAGTTTATAGAATGTTCGGCATGAATGCAAATTGGAACAGCAGAAATACCCTTACAGGTGTAGACTTCAAGGTTTTAAATCTGAATAGAGAATTATATTTACAACTCATGTGCTTCAGTATCCTACTTTTGTTAACTTTTTATGCGCGATTTTTGAGCTGGAATTTGGCTAAAAATTGTATAACGACTATATTTAGGGGTATAAAAGTATGTTACAGAAAATAACCTTTACATACGGACCATTAAACAGTTTTGATCAATACACTTTAAAATGTCATACACACTTGGTACATTTTAATTTCAATGCAGTAGATGTATATTATGAATACATAAATGAAACAAACCTCTCTCTCCTTCACCCTCTCTCTCTCTCAGAAAAGTTCAGTGACTCGCATGTTCGTAAAGTAGGTTGGTAAGATTGATTAAATCAAACGAAATGCATTTAAATACAAGGAAAACGGACTTTTATTCTCCCATGTGACTAGAATAGTATTCTAAGCGAATGTAAATATACACGATATTGCTATTGAAATAAACTGGGCAGCTTTAAAGATGCGGCTGATAGATTGCAAACATTCGTGTCGATAGTCTTGGCTAGGGATGTCACATTGATGTATATATTTGTGACGTAACTAAGACGAGTCGGGTTAATGGTTGATACATTGGTCTAGCGAATCGATGTTGACGTAAGTTTATTTTAGAGCAAAATCGAAACGAACAAAAATGTTAAGAAAGATAAGATCAGAGATTTTTATTTCAGACTGCATGGTCAATAGATCTAAATTAAAATATAAAATATAGAAGTGTTTTAAACATAAAAGTTCATAGGTGTCTTATGTACAAATATTCAAACCCATCTAAAACTACAGAATATCATTGTTAAGAACAAAATTATGTAAAACGATTAAAGAGTAATTTGTTTCATCCGTCTATAATCTGAGAATTTAAACAAATATCATAGTTGCATACAGATTTCAAGATACAATTCTAACTATTAGATATTCGTGTCATCATCGAAAACACATACTTTCTCATCAAGTCTTCAAAACTGAATATATTATAGTTTACAAACATGGTAGAGGCATTATTCCATTTCGGAAGGCTTAATAGTAAACGAAGACTATTATTATAGTCAATAACTAGTTTTATTTTCATATTTTCACTAAAGTTTGTCCACAGATGAGAGCAATATATCGTGCAACATTAAGATTGGAATAATATAAACTTGATATTCAAAGAATAATTTCTAAATATACGTAAAAGCATTTTCATTCTTCTAGTACACACAAATCTGTAATGTCACAACATATCTTCAGCAACTGACTGATTGGATTTTAAAGTATGACTTAAACTACGAATAACTGTTGATATATGCAAGAGTATGGCCGTTAAGAATTACAGAGGGAGAAGATGGTAATTTGAGAGAAGTTAACTGAAAGACCATGCATACCGATTTTAGTGTATTATATATGATATCATTCTCAACTGCGTAATGTTCACATATCTTTAATGATTTCCTTAAACTTGCGATAGAAGGACTTATCAATGACATGTCAGCAAAACTAAAATTGTTAAGAAATGACGCATTTAGTGTCAAATGTATCTCCACGTGACACTGTCCCAGCTTACGATTTAAATCGTCTATGTATATATTGAATAACAAAAGCGAAAGAACATCTCCCTGCCTCACCCCATTGGTTACATGGAACGAAGTGGACACTGCACTTCCCCAAAACACATGTTACAACTGTTTGCCATACCATTTAACTAGAGTAGGAACTATACAGACGGGTATTTGATTGTGGAGCAACTTTCTAAACCGTGTCCAATGATTGACCCTATCAAATGCACAACTAGCGTCTAAAAACCATGCAAACACAGGGCTACCATGTTCTAAATAATAGTTGATAGGTTCCTTAAAGGAACAGAGGCATAAGTCTGTTGAATGTTGTTTTTCTAATAACCAAATTGATTATTGGAAATTTTGACTTCACATCGTTGTAGTACAACAATACATTCAAATATTTTCGTGAGAGCTATCGCACCATAATTGTTTTTTTTTTCTTTGTCTGCCAGGTTACCAATTTTACTTTTCAGTAGCGGGATAATTGTACCTTTTCTGAAATCATCAGCAACAAAGTTATGTATAAATACGCAATTAAATGAAATGATCAAAAGAACATGGAGTCTATTATCTGAAAATATAAAATGTTCTTCATATGAAAAATCTGATCTTGAATATTTACCCTCTTTTTCTTTAGCTATGGCACGTTGGATCGCAGACAGTGAGATTGGATCAATAAGACTATAAGGGGCCTTGCATGCTGAAAGAACATACTCCTTATTCGAAACGTTTTTAACACTATTGAGTAAGGCTTCAAAATAATTATTCCACAAGTTGCATGTTATTTTGGCCATGGTTCCAATCAATACAAATTGGTAGCCTATCATAAGTTGTAGTAGTATTTTGTTTAACCTGCTTCTCGAATTCACGTTGGTCTAAATTTTCAAATTTATTTGCAAGCGTGTCTGCTCTATGTTTTAATTCTTCATTCTTAGATAGTATAATGGCATACTTAAATTGAGCTCTAGTTTGGCGCATTTGGTTGCTGAGAGGCCCATGACGAGGTTTACTGTTATCATGCCACATAAGGTAAGCATTTCGTGCATAGTCCTGTAAGTTCTTTGACAGTCATTCCAGCCTGGTATAACCCGATGACTAGGTTTGGATTTTTTCGCCAAGTATTTACCACAGTTGTACAAAATTATTACTATATCTGTAAAATCCATTAATCTGTTTCATATGCACAGGTTTACTACAGCCATTATGATCACAGACCGCTACACAATATGGGATCTCTATCTTGCTGAATAAGAATGCAGATGTTTGAGTATAATTCAGTTTTTCGTCGGCAGTGAGGTCTGACAAATTGATGTTGTATTTCAAATTTAAGAGTTCAATGGGGGATGAATCAAAACCAGGAATTAGGCCAGCACTGATAGTCATTAAAGTAGGTCGATCGTCAGACCCAACTAGGGTATGAATTATTTTCATATCACATATAGCGAAATGAGGAGATTGTGTCGAGACACAATCATCTAACCAAGAGACAGTATTATGCGAATCACTGAGAAAAGTAAAATTTTTTGTGTGGTCAACTATATGTTTTAAGTCCGATATGATATTACCATATACATTACAAAATTGGCAAAGTTCAACTCCAAAGGGAGTGGAGTTGAGCGTATCAGCATTCCAATCTCCTAATGCATAAACATTTGGTATATTAGCATTTTCTACAACAGAATTGACTTTACCTAAATAATCGACAAATTCTCCATAAGTTTCAACAAGATCAAAAGGTAAATAGACATTTACAAAAAACAAAGAGGAATCACCTGTCTTAATAGTAATACATATTAATCTGGGGTTATCAACGTGTTGTACTTCTATAATACTTGCAAGAGATCTACGATATAATGCACCGACACCCCTTAAGACCTACCTATGTGGATGTAGATAGAAGAATGAATCTGTGATACCCCTGAACCATAAAAATCCTAATGCCCTGATGAGAGAGAGTCTAACTCGCTGTCAAATAGCCTAAATTCTTGTAGAAAACAAAATGTCAGATATATCGCATAAGGTTCTTACATTTTGGATATTTCTAGTTATAGAGCGACAATTGTAGAAAGAAATGCGTAAAGTAGCCATTATGTATAGTTGTGTCCAATAAAGTAAAATTTCGAAACTCCGATAGCAGTCTCTAACCAAGTTATTCATTGCCACTCATCCACGTTCATTATCGAATTGTGATTTTGAAGCTGGCATAAGTATCATATTTCGTTTGTAGCTTCTCTGCCTTGGTTGGCTTAACTCCAGAATAAAGCCCAATATGATATGAAATGTCTGAATCTAGAGTTTCGGGGGCATGTCTTGTCACAAATATACATCTCTGTCGCATTGGACGCACTGTGCGCAAATGAGAGGACGGTGCATTTCCTATGATTATACTACCACGCCTTTTCGGAAACTGGTGTGTGGATGGGACATTTGCAAACTTGTTAGCACGTCTCTGATAATGATTTGTATGCGATGGTTTCAGTGCAAATCCAGCCCTACTGAAATCGTTGTTCCGCAGAGAACTAACCACCTTAGCAAAAGTTATATCATTTTCCAAATCCTTGTCTGGGGCATTGGTGTCTTCTGAAGATGCAATCAATTTTAATGCAGTTATGGTGCGATTTAAGTCACTCTCCTCTGTATTATTATTATTCTGGGTTTCTGATGTTGTACCGCAAACAGCAGAGCAGGTCTTGTTTACACCAATCCGAATATTTACTGTTGGAGTTCGTGCATTGCATATCCTCGTGTACGTTCCGATTAACGGTTCTTTCTGCTGAATGACTGTCGTCATGTTTTTTTGTTGTCGGGATACATGATTGATTTAACAGCCCTGGATTTCTTTTGTTGTAGCCTCTGTTTTCTGTGAATTCTTGTTGAGTACAATCTTGGACTGAGCTATGTTCGAATTATCAACATGAGGTGGCTATGTACTTGTGAATGAGGAAGATGACTGAGTTTGTTGACTTGAACATTGCATTGCTCTTAGAGTCCCCGCTTGGAATGACTTTAGAATGTCCACTGAATGTTTTACATTTTCCATATCCTTCAATACAACTGACATGTCAACATAATTATATGATACAGGTTGCAACTTTCATAGATCCAAGGCACAAAAGCTTGGTATGTCAATTGCGTCAGTGGACAGAATTAGAGTCAATATATCTTTCATGTTATTTGGATATTTATTATTACCCTTCCGCTTTATCATTCTCTCGTCTGTTTTTACCATTGAAAAAGGGCCTGTGTTGGTCATTGTCACACTATGTCCACACAAAGTTTTAAAATATGATCAAGCTCAAGTTTGCAATGTACTTCCCCTCAGGCAAGTAAACAAAATAAAAGGGGGATTAGGGTTGAGGGTGGGGTCATATTCAGATCGTAATGCTTTATATTCTGCAAGTTTAATACTCTGCGATCTCGCCATAGTACACACGCCATCACCATTATTTCTTGTTTATATGTACAGCATTCTTCAATTGTATAACTGCCCGCACTACAATGACATTTAGTGACATGTACTCAAGAGGAGAAAACTCGGTATAGCTTTGTTTTTTGTTTTTTTCTAAAAGGAAACTATCTAATAACAATGAGAGAATTCAGAATATTTCGAGTCTAATCGAAAGATAGTATTGATTGCATGGTTGGGAATGATATTATTTTAAAAAAATATAAAGGATATTGCTGTATTTTTTGTTTATATACAGAGGCGCCTCGTTAATCCGGACACCTTCGTTCCCAGTGAATATTTGCGGATTAACGAGTTTTCCGGATAATTGAATCACGCACATTTTTATTTTACGATGTCATCATAGCGTATACATGTACATGTATTTGCTAGCTGTAGATGTACTGTATATGCAATAATGGTTGAAATATATTAATGAATACATATATTGACTTGTGTTTATTTCACATTATTATAACATGCACTTGTACGGCCCGCACTTTGTTCATGTCGGCACTATCTGCGTCTCACTCATACAATTTTCGTTTGATGCCACGCCGATTCTTGAAGCGTTGTAGCCAACCACGAGAATAGGCAAAGTCAGCGATGCCGAGTTGTTCTCCGAGTATATTTGCCTTGTCAATGCGCATTTCATCGTTGACGGCGGCGTGGTGGGCCGGCATGTCTGAGAACCACATGAATACAGCATCATCGTCTTGTTGATATTTGGCGTGGCGAGCGCGGGTTAGGTCTGCTGAGTCGGCAGGTACGGACGACCATTTGTCCTTGTTTTTTATGATGTCCGCAATTGTCGACTTGCCAATGTCTAAGGATGAGTAAGCTATAATATGCTGGCGGATATCTTGAATGGTAGCTTTTGGGTGATCTTCTTTGTGCTGGCAAATCTTCTGGCAAATCTTTTTTATGCTGGCCGATATCTCTGCTCGTCTACGCTTGGTTAATGGTGTCGCCATACTAATATAAAAAGAACAACGAATACAAACTGATATCTCGCAGTTAAATGCGTTATGCTAAGCTTATAAAATGCAGTCATTTCTATAAGTCGTATTTCACAACTGTTATTGTTAGGCTAATGAGCCTATAATTGACGTCCCCTTGTATTCTGAAATGAATCCCTACACTGTCCACAGCTTAAGTCAATCCACTTTATTTGTTCAGCCATCAACAAACTGTGATTGTTACGTACAATTGGTAAACAACAAAGAGACTTAATGACACACTTTGTTTATTAACCATATGTTCCGTCAAAAAGTGTGGACGATTTGATCCCAGTGTGTTTATTTAATTATTAACACCCCTGCCGGCAACTAGCTAGAACAGACATTGTTTATACAGTCGCTGGTTACAATACGGTCACGCTACTTGAAGTTTTTCCAAACACATGATCACGTGATCAATTTATAGCTTTAACTTGCCACTAGAATTTGACCATTCAGAGATTGATACATTGACACAGCTCAAATTTGCGTAGGTGAATCGGTGTTATCCAACTGACTGTATTTTCATATACGATTGTTTGAATTTTCTTATTTTTGGACAGATTATTTCCGGATTATCGAGGCAAGTTTTATAGTAATTTTACACTTTGGTCCCCGACTTTGATTTCCGGATCCGGAACGCGGATTTCTTGATTAACGGAGCAAAATAACGTTTAGAAAATCCGTTCCCATTGAACTCTGTCCGGATAGCGAGGTTTCCGGATAAAAGGAGTCTGGATTAACGAGGCTCCTCTGTATATGTGTTTTTGTCGCCAATGAAGTATTTGTGACCTTGAAATATTTGCTTTTTTCATGAAAAAATGTATTGCGGGATGAATGTTTTCTAAGGTGAATGTTTTCAAAAATTCTCAATAAGTTTTAATATTTATATCAATTCATGTATATCATTGCTTATATTCTACATTTTGTACTAGAAAAAGAAAACCCAATATATCTGCTGCTCAAATACTATCATTTTACGCCTCAGATACGAAAAATTCAGACTAACTTAATCAAAAATCGGATGACAGGCACTCATTGATGCTGGGTTCTCCTATCCCAATGATCTTATATGGGTTATGATCTCTGAATAACGGACCTATATATCTGGTATTAGTTGTTTAGGCCAGTTCATAAACCTAAGAAGTCTATCTTCACAAAATATCTTCTTATCTCGAGTATATCGGAAGCATTTTATACAATGCAAAGAAGTACCGACAGAATCATCTTCCAGATCCATCTACGTTTAAGTTTTCTTCTAAAAATGATTTTAAAAGTTGAACTCTTGTATTTAAATGCCAGATTGCTTCAGATATACCGGGTGGATTTTTTTTATCGATTTCAAACCGTCTCGAATAACGATCGCGAAGTTGTTTATCCTGATTTTTACAACCATAGAATATTTCCTATTTAAAATAGATGTGATTTTACGCTGTTCAAGTGCCCATTATACACCACTTATTCCTTCTTCACAAATATCTAAATTAAAATAACAAGGTGGAGTTCCTTTTAAGGCATGGGAAATATAATAAAGCAAAAGTAACGACTATATACATATGTCATAGGTAGCAAGCCATGAAAATCCCTTCATTAAATACAGACCACGCATGTTAGAGATGAAGCCAGCCTAAAACGACCTGATGACTTTACACCTTATGCGAACCAAAGTCCATCGGGCGAACTACCTTACACTTTATGATCTCAGATTCCTAAAGGTCCTGTAATCCGCCAAGATGGCTGCCGATTGATTGGCAGTTTAGAACAACAACGATTCGTGAGTACCAAGCGATTATTAAATCCAGCAACACCCGAGCTGAAGGATTGCTCAATCCTACATATCGAAGCAGTTACAAAGAAAGAAAATCTCAAAAAATGGAGGGATACTGGATTAGAAAATTAAAAACGATAACCCCATTTGGACTTAACTTGCACAAAGAGATTGTAGAAATGATACCGTTCGTCATCACATATAACACGAAGGCAACCAGGACGGCGAAATTAATAAGAGATAGGTTCACACAAAAAAAATTGTAACAACGTTTCGTAAAAATAAGTGATATATTAATTAGAAACAAGAGGATGAGCGCGAGTAATCCCCCCTAGACCCGTGCATGTGAGGGTTCCATGAATTCCTTGTTCAGTATGAAATTGGACCGGCTAATGCCAGGATTTTTCGCTCTTTACAGGATATATTGTTTTAGTTTCAACCTATAACTCTAACGCTAAAAATTCAAAACATCAATTCTACTCTTAAATCTTCAACTCTTAAATATTCAACTCTTAACCCCCAAAAACCTTATACCAAGTATCAGATTAGTCTGTACTTATGGTAATCTCCTAGAGTTCTGTGTCAGGTTGTAACCACACTTCATTGTAAAGCAAGTGCTCCGCTAACTCATTAATAATAGTTATTGGCTACTATCCAGGGGATGTACCATAAAGCAAAAGGCCAAGGATGTATATGAGAAATACTATACAACTTAATTTCAACTGAGTATTATTGATATTATGATTATCATTATTATTATTATTATTATTATTATTACAGTACTGGTGCGCCTTAGTACCACAATCAATCAATCAATTATTATTATTATTATTATTATTATTATTATTATTATAGTATGATTGATAATGTAAATCTAACACTTGCTACAGGAAAATTAAACTGAGAGTAAATATTGGCCTTGAGGAATGTTTAAACTAAACAATACAGATCTGGTTTTACAAACCGCGCCATTCATTTAATCACAGGTGGGGAGCTCTTAATACCAGCCATCTTTATTGGCTTCAACTGGATAATATATGTTTTTATCACTGCTAAAGGTCCGATTGTTCACACTACCCCGTGAGCACCTTGCTTTCTGCTCTGTGTAAACTAGCAACCATATGTTTGAATTGTTAAAGGGAGAGTAAAGAATACCACGACTCAAGTCGACATCATAGGCTTTACTTGGATAATAAATGCACCTAAATATCCGATCAACATACACATGACTGCATAATCATTTGACGAAGGCATTTAGCCGAAAGGTTTATGATTGCGGATAATAAATGATTTAGATTCTGTTTATACAGATAAGAACAAACTTAGATTTCGCTTTATCTTCCTTTTCACATTTTCATTGCATCTTACTAAAACAATTGTTTTAAAAGTATAAAAAAAGTAAAAAAGTGTTATTGCGTTTGAGGTGTTTGTTTTAATTTTCATGTGCATGCACATTTTTCGATTTTATATTTAATTAACTACTAATATCAAATCTTTTCAGATCTACTTTTCAAAGGCGGCATTATTCCCGAAGCGTCGCGGATTCGAACTAAGGATGGAAAAAGGATTTAATTCTCATATGCGCGATCCTTCTCTAAAAGCCGGGAGTTTGGATTACGAAAAAAAAATCGCCGTTTTTCCTGGAACATCGGACTACGGAAAGGAAGAAAAAGGTATTAATTATTAACGGCGTTCATCTTCGATCAACACCGGAAAGTTTAGACTACTGACGAAACAAATAAGTCTTTCTACATTTGTTCAGTGGTTCACCCTGGGGTAGAGGTTTCGTTCAGGAGCCACACAATTTGAATGTGCATTTGGTATAAAACTCTTTTACTAAATCCTACAAACGCTGCACCATGTTGCATACTCTAAAACCACAGACACTGAGTAAAGATAGACCAAAGATGTTTGAAACACAGGTCCAACTAAAGGTCAGATTTCTGAAACAGCCCGAACGATCTCGCATCTACAAGGAGAATTACATAGACTCAATAAAACGTGGGCAACAAAAAAGGAGCAAAGACTTTATCAAAAGACTACAAAGATAGTATATCGCAATGAATGGGGATGATAGTTGGTTTAGGCTTTTGGGATTTTACAATTAAGACCCTTTCGAACCAGGCACTTGACAGTGCGAATAATACTCTTTGGAAGAGATTACGGATTGAAACGATTCGTGAGTACCAAGCGATTATTAGATTTATTTTGCCAGCAGCACCCAAGCAACATATCGAAAATATTGCGGTATCATTCTCAGTCACGACTCCACGCCCTCCATCAAAAGGGAAAGGGAACCAACGTAGAGCGAGCCCCAAAAGATACCCACTAGAACCAACAGTGATTACGATTCCACCAAGCAATCAGTTTCAACCGTTGCAAATACTAGACATTGAGCCGCTGCTGACTCATAAAA
The DNA here is from genome assembly GCA_029931535.1 of Margaritifera margaritifera. Lineage (NCBI taxonomy): Eukaryota > Metazoa > Mollusca > Bivalvia > Unionida > Margaritiferidae > Margaritifera > Margaritifera margaritifera. Next base: position 2,063,438 of record JAQPZY010001367.1, read on the forward strand.
ACGACGCATCTCAGATTTAAACACCAGGGAACATAAACAAAAACAACAAAGAGATATAAAAAAAATATTTAAAAAAATAATAAAACAATACACGAGACCTGTAAACGTAAGACGGTCGTTAGGAAAAAGTTTATTACAACCTAACCCACAAAAAGCGAGTACGGAAACCATTACAAAGTAGTACCACATGCCGGTCCGTTCCGTCGATCCCAATTTTAGATTCAATGTTGAGGCGGAGTAACTACCCAGACCGCCGTTCCCTATTCCCAGACAGGTCACCATCATTGTATCACCTAATTTTACAAAACTTCTGAAATCTCCTAGTAAACCAGGTGTAATTAAAAGACACGAGTGCAATAAGACTGATTGGACCATCCTTAAAATAACGCATAATAATTTGATAATCGTGGATTCGAAGCGGGAGCGTATTACAAATCCAACCGACAAATCAATCCAGTTTGAGGCGTACCCGGGGGCGAACATTTCACACATTCTTGATTTAGTGTACCGAGTATTTGAATCCATGAAAGATCTACTTAAGGCAGCACTAGACAAATTCCCAGTCACTGAAATTTATGTGACTAAAGTTCCAATTTCAGAACATCTAGAATTAAGGAAACAATAAGAGGCCTGTAATGTAGGAAAACTAAGTGAAAATATATATCTGACCCAGATGAAATGGATGAGGGTGCTTACTAGAGGGGAGGCAAGACTTATCTTTCCATACGGACGGTATCCATTGGACGCCAAGGTCCGCAGTTTGATACTAGACAGATGGTGTGAACAGATAAACTCGTGCAAACAGGATTTTCAATAAGGCAAGATGATTAAAGGCAAAAACTAAAGGTACAATCAGGGTGAACGGTAATAAACCTTAGCTCTAGGGAATTGTACGATAGCGAAAATAAAGTTTTAAGTAAGGGGTTGAAATTTATCCCAACACCGAAATATGTAGATGTAGTGTCAACAACGCAAGAGGTGACAGAATTTACAAGCAGATTGTTCATCACGAAATTCTTTCATTCTAGAGGCAATTTCAATAAGATCCGTCTTGTGGATCTAAGTAATTGGTGCCCGCCGCCCTCAACACTTCCTTTCAGCGTTAGAAACATAACAGATATAGGATATATATCATGTTTATTTCCATTTAACCGATTGGCCATCAGCAGGTATATACATATACATTTAAATTTGTTACATAAAATGATGGTGAAACATTTAATACATACATCAAAACAAATCTATCTCGTTTACAAACATTCAATCAATACTAAAGATATATACTTACGTAAACATACCCATACACACTCATACATGATATGTACACTTATACATTATATATGTATATACATATATCCATGCACATATGCGTACATATACATACACATACATATGCATACAAATACACATATAGACATATACACGCACATAAACGTACATACTGCATGCATGTATACATAGAGTATGTTACAAAGTAAGTATAGAACACGTTAATGTGTTACCTGTAAAATAAACTAGAATATGTTTATTCAATCACGTCTGCCCTTAAAAACATGCGATTTCGAGAGAAGACGCAAAAAGTGTTTTCAATATATATTAGTATTCAAAATGCTTTTCTTAGTACTATCGTAAGAACATTATACATGAAATATGAGAGATAGTAATGCATGTATCAACCTATGAAACGGAGATGAGATGAAAGTAACAGTGAACATAAGAAAATCAATAAAAATAATTAATAGAAAATTAATTTAATCGTGTAATCTTATGTAATTTTAACTAGCAATCGTCCTATTAGATTTTCAGTCAAGTCTCCGATGTAAGTTTTGCCAGAGAAAAACCCAATCTCCAAATGAATGAATTGAACTACATTAAAAACCGTTAAGCAGAATCAGAGCATAGTTATCAGGAAGGCCGATAAAGATACAGCTGCAGTCATCGTGAATAAAACCGATTATGTTTGGGAAATAGAGCGCGAACCAGCTAATATTAGATGAATCAATAAGAAGCAAGCGGAGGTATACATCAATTATTTAACTGTTCTAGTATTTGCTTGCTGGTGTTAAACTTGCTATGGTTAATGGAATTTCGAATGCCTAATTAATAGCATAATTGATCAGTATGTATGGATGTATGTATGGTTGTATGTAGATATGTAACTAGCTTCCTATCAAACCAACACTTTCTGTCGTTACTTTGAATCCCATACAATGTTAATGTACCAGGATTCTAAAAATTCTGTAAAGTTTAGCTTTATTTTTTTGTGGCGTGACATCTTTGAGACTATTTGTGAATGGGAGGAAACTTCCCTATTGTTGAAGTCAAATTCGTATTTTGAAACCATTCTTTAAATGTCATCATTACCTCAGTTTAAACATTTGGTAAAGTATTTTCATGAATCAATATGAATTGTGAAAGTCACCAATCTAGCATGTTATAAAATCCATAACGCTGTAACAGGCTGTCAAAACTTTATATATTAAAACTGTCAAACATTGTTAGTTCACCCTTTTTATGATACATAATAAAAACGTTACCCACCACACTTAGAGTTCTGGTTGGAAATTTGCCTCATCGCACCTTTTATAAACAATATCATTTCATCAAGTTAAGAAATCTATATAAACATCTTGCATTGAAGGTCAGTGAGAATTATCAAAGTAAAGAGGGACCTATCTAAGACAACCTCTTTGAGAATACCTAGTTTAGATTTAAATATTTATGTGAACCCGCAAATTGTATTTCTAATAGTAGATTGATACCAAAGAAAGTGATTGAAAGTTAGATCTAATGAAAACTAATTACCATACATTTCCCAGTGAAGTAGTCAACAATTACTTTTGACTTTAATTTTCAAATCAGATAATACCCATATGAAAGATATTATTAATTCAATGTTGAGAAAATATTCGGACTATTATAGCCTATCAGAGCTGGGCAGGATCAGTGGGTACGTAACCGACTCGCGACCAGTAGTGTTTAGTGTTGAATCCTGCCTAGGCCGTTGTAGGTTGCACATACCCGACAGCCTTGTGAACTGTTTTATGGTCTATCTCCATAATCTGAATTCATCTGATAATTGTCTTTAGGGTTTAGCATCTTTGTTCGTTTTTATTTTGTTCTAAAATAAACTTCCCAGCAACATAGAATCTCGGGACCAATGTATCAACCATAAATCTGACTCGACTTGGTGACTTCACAACTATACACATGATTGGAACTTTCGTAGCCTGGACAATCGACAGGAATATTTCAGATGTATCAGCCGCATCTGTAAAACCGCCAAGTTTTCTTGAATACCATTATCGTATATATTTCCATTAACATAGTATTCTATTATAAGCACATAAGAAAATAAAACTTCGTTTCCCTTGTATTTAAATGTAATTCTTGTGATTTAATCAATCTTACCAATCTACTTTACGAGCATGCGGATGGCAGGGCTTTTCAGTATAAGCTATTTTGGGGATGTAAGTTGTTTTTTTTCCCCTGTCAAGGAGCTTGTTTGGCTCGAAACTTTGAGAAACTGTTTTGTATTTGCGCCGTTATCAATATTTGTGTCATTATATATATATATATATATATATATATATATATATATATATATATATATATATATATATATATATATATATATATATATACAGAGAGAGAGAGAGAGAGAGAGAGAGAGAGAGAGAGAGAGAGAGAGAGAGAGGGCGGAGGTTTGTTTTATTTAATTAAATATACAAAGCGTATGGATTGTAACTTTCAGCCAACCGATCAACTGTATAAAAAATTAACTATGGGACAATCATAAACTACATAAAACAGTGATACTCTTGTTTCGCCATGAAAAGAGCATAACATGTCTAGTCTAATTCTCATCTTGTTCAATCTAACCCTAACCTAACCCTTTCACATTGTTATCCACCCAGATTACTCTTCGTTCAAGAAGACCTGAACACGTGGCAATTCGATGTGAGGGGGATTATACCAATCAATCCCGTTCAGTGAACGTGCGAAATGAAGGAATGAATGAAATGAATGAATATATGTTTTAAAAGAAAAATAAAAGTGTTTCTTTTTTATAATAAACATATAAACAAATAAAGACATGGATGAATGAGGTTTTTGTCTTTATATTTAATAAGTGATTTTCGTTTTCCGGATTTGATTGTTATGGTAAAGCGTTCCTGTTGTTTGCTGCATTTTTATGTTACGGTTATTAAAACCCACACACCAAGCCATCGTAGTGCAGCCGGTTGTACACTTCGTTTATCGAGTTAATCGCATTATGTCGCCGGTGAATTAAGCGCTTTGTTTTTATCTCAAAATAAATATATTATGTTTCTGGGTGGGTTTATGCAGCCATTTGATCAAAGCTCTTATGTTACATTTCAAACAGCTCTGCCATTTATGGACATGCAAAGTTAAATGATGGACAGGATACATAAATACTACTTAAGTTAATTTTGCAATTCATATGCAACCACATGTATATGTGATCTTCAAATATAAATGTGAATGTTTTATGATAGATGTATATTTTCATAGATATTTCAAAGTTATTTTGAGATAAAATTAATGCATTATTTTAACAAGAACTATGCATTAAGAATACAATTCTTACACAGCAATTGTGGGCATATGTTCCTTCTTCAACCCTGTTGAATTTCGATCTTGAAAATTAGTCATCGTGCATAGAGCGCACACATAAGGAACGATACTGGATACTACAATTGATAACTCAGTGATTTCGGACTGAATGGAAAAATCTAACTTCACGGTTGCAGTCTTATCAAAAGTACAGCTAGTCCTCAGTTTTTCATGTAGTTACATGTAGCATTTTTTATTATTTTATATTCATTATCATTATTATTATTATTATTATTATTATTATTTTGTATGGTTCTTGTCCATTATCCCGCTACACAATTCTCTCGACATCTAACCTTTAGAACCTCTATGCAAAACTCGACCCGGATTTAATTTCATTAGCGAATCTTGTAGATGGCGTTGATTTTTCGTCATGTTGTATTTCCGTCCTTTGTTCACAACCTGAAATTAGATCTAAACATTGGTTTTCTATGTAACAGACACAATAGCACGCTCGTATATTACTATCATTGTTAGGCAACGTTTTATTATTATATCCTTGTTGCATATTTCCCCTAGTGAAGCTATTCATTTCCCTGACGTAGAGCTTGTTTAGATCGAAACGATGGGAAACCATTTTAAATTGGGGCCGTTATCAATTCTCTCTCTCTCTCTCTCTCTCTCTCTCTCTCTCTCTCTCTCTCTCTCTATATATATATATATATATATATATATATATATATATATATATATATATATATATATTGAGAGAGAGAGAGAAAGAATTGATGTGTGCATCGTCGAGATGGTATAGGGGTTGGTGCTTGGAATCAAGGCGATGGGTGCCGTAACCCGCGGATCCGGGTTGGAATCTCCGTAGAGTACGAATTAAAATTCTCTAACCTCTCTCTCTCTCTCTCTCTCTCTCTCTCTCTCTCTCTCTCTCTCTCTCTCTCTCTATATATATATATATATATATATATATATATATATATATATATATAGAGAGAGAGAGAGAGAGAGAGAGAGATTGTGTGATTGTGATTATAGATATAAATGTTTATGGTCAAGAGTTCACCCCTTCAAGGCTGTTAACCGCTGACCACAAACTATTATGGGGAATGCCTTACGTGGGACAAAGTGTGTTCCACAGGCCCAGTTGGGTAAACGGTTATGGTTAAAATTTCATATTAATTGTATTTAAGCTAAACTTCCTTTGAACCCACTTGTTCTGGTTCAGTAATGTTACGACAATAGGGTACATATTAATAGTTTTTCGAGCGTACTTTGTTTTCAGTTCCGCAATTTTATATACAACATTCAGGTCACATAAACGGTACACGTACTGAATTTCCTATCTATGTCTAAGTATATGGTATACTTAGTATATGGTATATGGTATAAATATATTATGTTTCTGGGTGGGTTTATGTAGCCATTTGATCAAAGCTCTTATGTTACATTTCAAACAGCTCTGCCATTTATGCACATGCAAAGTTAAATGATGGACAGGATACATAAATATCTCCGTAGAGTACGAATCAAAATTCTCTAACCTCTCTCTCTCTCTCTCTCTCTCTCTCTCTCTCTCTCTCTCTCTCTCTCTCTATATATATATATATAAATAGAGATATATATATATATATATCTATATATATATATATATATATATATATATAGAGAGAGAGAGAGAGAGAGAGAGAGAGAGAGAGATTGTGTGATTGTGATTATGCGCGTGTGTGTGGTAACGACAATGCTAGGTTTAATGACAATTTTGTTTCAATGTTAAAAAGCAAACAAAAGTTCTTATCTTTATATTTTACACGTCCACGCACACCAGTTGCGAAGATATAAAGGTTTATGGTCAAGAGTTCACCACTTCCAGCCTGTTGACCGCTGACCACAAACTATACTGGGAAATGCTATACGCCGGACAACGTGTGTTCGAAAGGCCGAGTTGGGTAAAAGGTTATGTTTAACATTTCATGTTAATTGTATTTAAGTTAAACTTCCTTTGAACCCACTTGTTCTGGTTCAGTAATGTTACGACAATAGGGTACATATTAAAAGTTTTTCGAGCATACTTTGTTTTCAGTTCCGCAATTCTATAAATAACATTCAGGCCACATGCACTGTACACGTACTGAATTTCCTATCTATGTCTAAGTGTATGGTGTACTTGGAATCTTATCTGTCATGAAATGTTAACTTCCTTGCTGCAGAAGTTAGAAAATATTAACAAATATTCTAAATTTCTGTGTTAAAATTGCATTATAATTTTGAGTTGTCACATGTTGCCATGCATTCAGGAACTGATACACAGACAACCTTGCTAGAATTCTCAATTATTATACTGTCTTTCTGTCTGTTTTGATCATTATTTAAAGAAGTTGTCAACGCACAAACTCGTACACCGCACCAATTCCCACTGACAAAAGAATCACTAATCTTACTAGAGTTAGTGAGACACATCCTGATGAACAAACACAGTGTCATTAACTGGCACACGTTACAATATATAAAACTGGATAAAGTCCAATGGAATTTATTACTTTTCGTGTCAATGATATTACTTTCTTTTCAATTTTGTTTTTCATTGAACATTATTATTAAGGCTTATTTATTAAAACAATAAAAATGAGCAGTCAAATCGTGCAGTGTAGAATATCGAATCATCGACTTGTGCGTCTGAAGCTTCCCCTTCCCACAGGCCATGACGAAAACTATAAAACTAGATGCAGTAAATTTGGTTCTGATTAAATGTATCTAATGAATTGTACCCATTTGTCCTTACAAGGTACAATTAAATATTACAATCAAAACAAAAAGCTGACACTCAAGGTCAATTTTTATTTTGCAATTCAAATCGAAGGACTGAACAATTCTTTAGTAAGCAAAGAAAAACTCCATACTATGACCTTTCGAGAACGTGGATGGCATCTTAAGAGTTCAATAATAATAATAAACAAATAATAATAATAGTTAATTCTGGACAATCAGATAGGATTGAAAAGTCTTTTGAAAAATAAATGCAACTGCTCTTGATGATTCATCACAACGGACTATACTGAATAGGGGCCATTTTCTACACCCTCTGAAATTCTTATCATATAACGTATACTATATAAGCTTGGTTAATTCCATTTCTGATATAAATGTTGAGTTCACGTGTTAGCTGCACTGGAAAAAGTTTGTTGAGAAAATATAAGGCATATATGAAATGCCATACAATCATTTCCTTGTTGTTCTCATTGATACCACCTATCTATAATCTATTCACTGAATTAAAAACGACTATGTATTTGCATTATTTTTAAAATATGTATTTTGCATTATTTTTACAATATGTATTTGCATTATTTTTCTCGTATAAAACTGCGTAAAATAAGACTTTAGTTACCTAAACTAAATGCTCCTAAATGGCCCCTAGTAGTTAATCTGATTAACAAGTCAACTTCGAACTGTTTTAAGTTCCGTTCCAACGACAGGACAATCATTTCGAAAATAAAAACTGTCTGTTTAAAATATTGTTTAATATTCCTGGCTGATATGATTGTTAATGAGGCCTTTCTATGGGCTTCTCAGTTATCTTGTTAACAGAAAATATTGGTATGTGTTCCTTTGTTCCCTGGAATCGTTCTTTACACAATATTTCCTTAGTTTCGTCACTATTAACACACCCACACACAAGCGCGTGCGCATACAAGAAAAATCTTCTTTACAATTCTGTCTCCTCGACCTTGAAAATAAATGCCAAAGTTAATTAGCCTGTGTGAACAAAATAACAATGGGATGGCCTCTCCTGTATTAAAAGAAAATCTCTTTAAAATCAATATATTTGTTTCTACCTTACATCTAATATCTAAGCTGATGTAATATTTGTTGCTTCTTCACATTAGTATTGTTTGTTTATATTAGTAAATAATATAAAGAAAAATGCAAAGTTTAAAGAGTCATGTTTATTTTATGACGCATCGGCAGGAAACTCAAATGGCGTCCACTGTTCATTCAAACAGCATGCTATAATCAGTTTCAAAATCTAGCCATTTGATTTTAATCTGTCTTTTGGAGGGGACGGGGCGTGTTAGATTGTTACCCCTAAATTGTTCAAGCCACATCCGACAAACATCCTCGTGGCGCTTAAAGTTGTATATATAACTCACCATTGTGTTCATTTTGTCTGTGATTCCTATTTGTTTGTAAAGGAATACTCCAGCTAATTAGTGATACATAATAATACAGTTAAACGTTAAATAACAGTTTTAAAATCAATGTTGTACATGGTACGACAGGTTTCCTCTGAGACTTTTATTAACATTCAGCCCCGGCTAACATTGAGTTTTTTTAATTTTGTCTCAAAGACAGCGAGTAGGCATCTTTATTTCCCCAAAGAGATTCAATGGAATTGATGTAAAGAGAAATATATATGTTCATTAAAATCTTTTAATAACATTGTATAGAATGTAAGAGAGGTTTCAATATTAATACAATTGGACAGTTGTATGCATGTATCTGACCCGTTTCTTTATCTCTCGCATGTATGCACACACGGAGCATTAAATACCACTATAGTAGAAAGGAAGTTCGTACATATAGTATATATCTCGTTGGAAAATGTTCATAACACTGACAATGACTATATTTAAAACATGAACACAGTCATTAATGCCTGATCCAGACCATCTCTGCTGTGTAATACCTGTATCTTACCTGACCTACACAGGCGAGAACATGCACTGCAAAAGACTTAAGTGAAATGACTAAACAGGTGAATATAGTTTTTCTTTGTAAAAAGGATATACAATAGTTTCCCACCAAGAGCATATCTCTCTCTCTCTCTCTCTCTCTCTCTCTCTCTCTCTCTCTCTCTCTCTCTCTCAAAATAAACTATTACATCCAACATACATGGTACCTATGCAGAATAACGGTTGGAGATATAGTATACAAAAGGAAAAAGAAAAAAACGAGCTATTAACGTTCGTAAACTGTTGGACTTAGAACTAAAAACGATTGAAGAAAAGTGTGCAATACTTTTTAAAAAGCAACTGCTTGGCAAACAGCAATTTCAAACGCTGAATAGGACACAGAGCACACGTACAGTCCTCTATGTTCGAAGAATACCCTCAAATATCTAATACACTTCATTTGTGAAAATACCATCATTTGCAAACGAATTTAAAATTTGCACTTGCATAAATGAATTCACATTATATGGCAGTGATTGTCTACATTTTTCTTTGTCCAAATATTTTATATCATTGAGCTTCGTTGTTAAGATTCAGCAATTATTTAAACTTAGTTTCTAACCTGTAAATAGATAATAGTGGAGATTGGGTGTATTTGTCAGATTACAAAGGTTTGATGACTTTATTTCTTTTTGTAAATTCAGTCCAAAATGAATTAATGCTTTGAATGTTTGTATCCAATAATGTTCTCTTCTCGTAAGTTTGCTTCTGTCTTATTCCAATTCGATTGGATTGATCGAACACTAGTTTATAGAATGATCGGCATGAATGCAAATTGGAACAGCAGAAATACCCTTACAGGTGTAGACTTCAAGGTTTTAAATCTGAATAGAGAATTATATTTACAACTCGTGTGCTTCAGTATCCTACTTTTGTTAACTTCTTATACACGATTTTTGAGCTGGAATTTGGCTAAAATTTAGATTACGACTGTATTTAGGGGTATAAAAGTATGTTACACAGAAAATAACCTTTACATACGGACCATTAAACAGTTTTGATCAATACACTTTAAAATGTCATACACACTTGGTACATTATAATTTCAATGCAGTAGATGTATATTATGAATACATAAATAAAACAAGCCTCTCTCTCCTTCATCCTCTCTCTCCTCTCAGAAAAGTTCAGTGACTCGCGTGTTCGTAAAGTAGGGTGGTAAGATTGATTAAATCACACGAAATGCATTTAAATACAAGGAAAACGGGCTTTTATTCTCCCATGTGACTAGAATAGTATTCTAAGCGAATGTAAATATACACGATATTGCTATTGAAATAAACTGGGCAGCTTTAAAGATGCGGCTGATAGATTGCAAACATTCGTGTCGATAGTCTTGGCTAGGGATGTCGCATTGATGTATATATTTGTGACGTAACTAAGACGAGTCGGGTTTATGGTTGATACATTGGTCTAGCGAATCGATGTTGACGTAAAGTTATTTTAGAGCAAAATCGAAACGAACAAAAATGTTAAGAAAGGTAAGATCAGAGATCTTTATTTCATACTGCATGGTCGATACATCTAAATTAAAATATAAAATATAGAAGTATTTTAAACATAAAAGTTCATATGTGTCTTATGTACAAATATTCAAACCCATCTACAACTACAGAATATCATTGTTAAGAACAAAATTATGTAAAACATTTAAAGAGTAATTTGTTCCATCCGTCTATAATCTGAGAATTTAAACAAATATCATAGTTGCATAAAGATTTCAAGATACAATTCTAACTATTAGATATTCGTGTCATCATCGAAAACACATACTTTCTCATCAAGTCTTTAAAACTTAATATATTATAGTTTACAAACATGGTAGAGGCATTATTCCATTTCGGAAGGCTTAATAGTAAACGAAGACTATTATTATAGTCAATAACTAGTTTTATTTTCATATTTTCACTAAAGTTTGTCCACAGATGAGAGCAATATATCGTGCAACATTAAGATTGGAATAATATAAACTTGATATTCAAAGAACAATTTCTAAATATACGTAAAAGCATTTTCGTTCTTCTAGTACACACAAATCTGTAATGTCTCATCATATCTTCAGCAACTGACTGATTGGATTTTAAAGTATGACTTAAACTACGTATAACTGTTGATATATGCAAGAGTATGGCCGTTAAGAATTACAAAGGGAGAAGATAGTAATTTGAGAGAAGTTAACTGAAAGACCATGCATACCGATTTTAGTGTATTATATATGATATCATTCTCAACTGCGTAATGTTCACATATCTTTAATGATTTCCTTAAACTTGCGATAGAAGGACTTATCAATGACATGTCAGCAAAACTAAAATTGTTAAGAAATGACGCGTTTAGTGTCAAATGTATCTCCACGTGACACTGTCCCAGCTTACGATTTAAATTGTCTATGTATATATTGAATAACAAAAGCGAAAGAACATCTCCCTGCCTCACCCCATTGGTTACATGGAACGAATTGGACACTGCACTTCCCCAAAACACATGGTAGAACTGTTTGCCATACCATTTAACTAGAGTAGGAACTATACAGACGGGTATTTGATTGTGGAACAAATTTCTAAACCGTGTCCAATGATTGACCCTATCAAATGCACTACTAGCGTCTAAAAACCATGCAAACACAGGGCTACCATGTTCTAAATAATAGTTGACAGTTTCCTTAAAGGCACAGAGGCATAAGTCTGTTGAATGTTGTTTTTCTAATAACCAAACTGATTATCGGAAATTTTAACTTCACATCGTTGTAGTACAACAATACATTCAAATATTTTCGTGAGAGCTATCGGTCGATAATTGTTGTTTTTCTTTGTCTGCCAGGTTACCAATTTTACTTTTCAGTAGCGGGATAATTGTACCTTTTCTGAAATCATCAGCAACAAAGTTATGTATAAATAAGCAATTAAATGAAATGATCAAAAGAACATGGAGTCTATTATCTGAAAATATAAAATGTTCTTCATATGAAAAATCTGATCTTGAATATTTACCCTCCTTTTCTTTAGCTATGGCACGTTGGATCGCAGACAGTGAGATTCGTTCAATAAGACTATAAGGGGCCTTGCATGCTGAAAGAACATACTCCTTATTCGAAACGTTTTTAACACTATTGAGTAAGGCTTCAAAATAATTATTCCACAAGTTGCATGTTATTTTGGCCATGGTTCCAATCAATACAAATTGGTAGCCTATCATAAGTTGTAGTAGTATTTTGTTTAACCTGCTTCTCGAATTCACGTTGGTCTAAATTTTCAAATTTATTTGCAAGCGTGTCTGCTCTATGTTTTAATTCTTCATTCTTAGATAGTATAATGGCATACTTAAATTGAGCTCTAGTTTGGCGCATTTGGTTGCTGAGAGGCCCATGACGAGGTTTACCGTTATCACGCCAGATAAGGTAAGCATTTCGTGCATAGTCGTGCAGTTCTTTGACAGTCATTCCAGCCTGGTATAACCCGATGACTAGGTTTGGATTTTTTCGCGCCAAGTATTTACCACAGTTGTACAAAATTATTACTATATCTGTAAAATCCATTAATCTGTTTCATATGCACAGGTTTACTACTGCCATTATTATCACAGACCGTTACACAATATGGGATCTCTATCTTGCTGAATAAGAATGCAGATGTTTGAGTATAATTCAGTTTTTCGTCGGCAGTGAGGTCTGACAAATTGATGTTGTATTTCAAATTTAAGAGTTTATGGGGGGGGGGGGAGATGAATCAAAACTAGGAATTAGGCCAGCACTGATAGTCATTAAAGTAGGACGATCGTCGGACCCTACTAGGGTATGAACTATTTTTATATCACATATAGCGGAATGAGCAGATTGTGTCGAGACACAATGATCTAACCAAGAGACAGTATTATGCAAATCACTGACAAAAGTAAGGCACGTGTGTTGTCTTAGTTTCTGTTTTATGTCTGAAGATAGAAGAGTTACTTTCATTTTTACTGAATCTGGGAGTGAGTTCCAAACATGAATAGAAGATTGTAGGAACGCGTTTCTACTTATTTTGAGTCTGGTATTAATTAGATTGATGCAAAGGGTCTCTAACTTGACTATCAGAGAGATAAAGTATGGAAGGAGTTCAAGACAGGGCATTCAAAATCTGAAACGAGGTAGAATTCTAAGTAAAGAAAGTTAACCTTTCAAATGTTTTAGCTCACCTGGCCAAAAATCACATGATAATATAGTATGGACATGTATCTGTTTTGCACTGTACATTGATGGTCATTTATCCATCAATATTGTACATACTCAAAACTGCTGTCAATATTTGATCCGACTTTGTAGAAATGTTTTGTCAAGAGATGGTCTACCAAATTTATGGTTGGCTGCTTTAGCAACTAGGTAGAAAACTACTAATCCATTTTTAATTAAACTTTATATAAATGGTTTTCACATGTTCTACCAAAGTCATTTTTTGTGTGACTTTCCCAGCAACAGTTTGTGCCTTCCATTGCAACAAGGAGAAAAGTGTATTTATGACAACTCCAGAAAGCTAATAGGCCATTTTTAAGTCAAATGATACTGGAGTTTTTCTAAGAACATGTTTTACAAACGTTTATTTGTTTGGTCTCTTCCCTTGCCACCATTTGATTTTCAGAGCAACAAATGGAAAATCTATGTATAATGTTTTATCCAAAACAGCTGAGCCAGTTTTGACTAAAGTTTGTATGATTAATGTTTCTTACATGCCATAATTTGCAGAATAGCCTTATGCTATATCTAAGCAGAAGTGATCATTAACTGCTATGTATATATGAAGATCTTGCTTAATATCATTTCAAAACATAGTTGTTGGTGAGATGAAACAATTTATTTAACACCCATGATGGAATTATATGTATGCACTATGTTATTTCAGTTCCTGTCCTGAGTATTTCAGGCATTTTATGTTAAATAAAAACATAACAGAACGTAATTTAACAGCAATTGAGTTGCAATCATAAGCACTAATATGAGATTATTGCAGTAATTTAAATGAATTCATGCCAAATTTGTGATATAATAAGCAGGTAAAACATTTATAGTAAATGATTAAATTAATTATTGTCTGGGCCCCATTAAGGTGAGAAGAGAAAGACCTCCAAAATATGACCCCTCTTCCTTGAAAGCTGGAGAAAGTAGCACAGATAAATTTACACAACATTGAAAATGTGATGTTCATAACTCCTGAAGGGTGAACCCAGACCAGAGTGCATATCATGCTAGTGTCCACTGATAATAGAACACATTCTTGTCATGTGTACTTCAACCGTGTGTGACAGAATTATACATACATTCATCATGCTTTACATCATTGAGGTTATTACATCATTGGCCTGATAGAACTTGTTGCTTGTGACCACTCTTAAATATTGCCATGGGTTAAAAACAAAGAAACTCTGGTGAATGGACATGTAAATACTGCTGTCAGTTACATAAATTAGATGGATTTGCCCTTAATCACTTGGTACCATATCTTCCTATATTTGGAACTGTCATGAAATCTGTGATACATACTTCAGAAATATCCACTCTTTTCTAAGAAACAAACTGACTAGGTTTCAGTTGGTTGAAGAGAACTTTTCTACTGACAACACTGTTGTAGACAGCTGCTTGGAGTAGTCGAAGAGCAAATTTTAGAGGCGGCATCTCCGCAGCAACAGTCCTCAACTTGGCTATAACTTAGGAAGAAAGTTGTATTGACTGTTTCTTTGGACAAGTGACAACTGCTGTCAGGCACATGAATTACAGCAACCAATTTCCGGAATGGACAAGTACTTTAAAAGTTAATCTCCAGTCCTATACACACACAGTTTAAAACTGTTCGATCATTTGGAGGAATGTGATCACTGCTCGTACCCAGTATTTGCAATTTCCCTCTTTAACTGAAATCAGTTTTTATAGCTTTGCTAGCATGAAATGATTTATAAATAACTTTTTCATTTATAAATGTCCAAACTTGTGCTTTATATTGCACGCTGTTAATGAAAATAGGTGTACCAGACATAGTATCCTAATACACAGATAAAAGGGATACATTTAAATATTACTTTCTGCTGCATACACAGAAATGTTATTCAACTATTCAAGTCTTTGTTTTAAGATACATATGCATGACATCTTTCAATGCTTTTACATGGACTTTATTCATTTATTTTAACTATGTATTTTTTGCAGCATTTAAATTCATGTTATGTCACAATTATGTTTACATCAGGCATTTAAATTGGTTAAAATACACTGATTGCTGTAGAAATGTGAAACAGAATATCTTTCCCCTTCAAGTTTTCTTGTGGACTTTTATACTGTTTTGTCACTGTCTTAATTTGTTCCAATACAGTGCTTTAACATTCATGTACATTATCCATGGGTGTCATATCTAAGTCTAAGATACTGAGATTTAACGTGATAATAATTGAGTTATTATTTAGCTTCCAGTATTCAACTTGCATGCTTGTATAATCTATTTTATATCAGTAATTACATACAGCACCCTTACATGCTGTATTAGTACCATCAAAGTAGTACATTTGAATTATGGGATTTATGTAGAACAGGGATTTCCTTTTTTCTTGCAGAAAATGAAGGCTTCTTTTTCACATTTACACAGCAAGTGAGAAATGGGGACAAATATAGCCTATAGTAACTTGATGTTCTTTGCATCATCATGATGCATAATGCAATTTATTCAAGTGTGTCATACAAGGCATGCATGCACATTTGTAAAATTATACATTTACATTAAGTCTTCATCAAATTAAACAGATGAACATTAGCTCCACATGTCTATTTTGTGATCTAATTACATTTGCAAATGAAGATTATGACATTGAAATTTACTTCTACAAAGGAAAAGAACTATCAAGCTTCCAAAAGACTCCTATCAAACTAAATGATATTTTTCACTTGTATCTTCAGCTGATTCAACAGGGTTTAAAGAAAGCCTTAGAGAGGGCAGGAATTCAGATGTCCGAAGACGAGCAGGATTTATTGCTTAGATTTCAGTGTGAATTTGGCACAACTCCTTACTTCAGGTGATAATAGCATTATTTCTGTTATTTTTCTCTCTGAACAAATTAATCATTATTTTTACTTTAAGTCAATGGCATCATTTTTAAAGTGAGTAATCCAATGAAGAGGAGAATTGCAGGGATTTAGTTGTATGCTGGACATAAAGAAGCATATATATTTCTAATATGAGAAATAGGCAGAGTAAATGTAAGTCTTAGTTTCATTGAGGAAAGATATGCTTATTTATGCCTTTTTTAGTTATAAAACCATTAATATTACTAATAAAACCTGCAATATATTGGGTAGTTTTTTAGATTCGTTGCTACATGGGTAATCTGTCTCACCACCCTGTGTCAAGACGATGTGGAATATCTTGAACTGTTTGTTGTATCTAGTGCAACAAATAATCAAAATGTTTGAAGGAATCTTAGCTGCTCAGACAAGAAAACCAGCAGAGAATATAAGAATCCTTTATATGCATCAGTGTAGGATAGGAAACATCCACCCAAAGATCAGAATTTTGTGTCAAATTGCAGGCAGAAATTTTGATCCTGATGGTGGAACTTTCCTGTCATACACAGTAGCAAGTCGTCTGTTTGTGTGGAGTCAAAGGAAAAGAAGAAGGATCCAGTCGTCTTCATTCAGATGACAAAGGAAGGACTTGAAATGTCCTCGCCGTCCTGGAAGGTCTGCTACTCGGGCCAGTCCCATCACTCCCTGTGACGAGTTTTGTAATGAGGATACCCCTACACCCATGTAACCCCCTCAACAGATTGAGACAGGGATGAAGAGTCCTGCATCCCCTCAGGGTCGAGCGCAGGACAAGGATGTCCAGTCGGTTTTGGTTGACTCTAGAGAGTTCACAGAGAAACAAGCAGAGATGATTCTTCCTCCATTTGTGTACCCTGTCTCCTCCCGCTCATTATCTCAGGTGGCAGAGGAAGAGATCTGCTCATTCTCCCATATTTGTATCCCAAACCCTCAGGCTCAGAGGATAAGAAAGTTGTCCCCGTTTTGGAGAGATTATCGGGGTTGCATCATGCTCAGATCTTCGTTTACTCCCCATTCAACCACGGTTAGAACAGTTTCAAGGGTTTCCATGGGTTAGGAGTTTGCTAGGCAACATATAGGGTGGTCTGTACCTCCCCTCCCTTCATGTGCTGAGACAGCTGGTCTTGACAGCCACTTACAGAGTTCACCTTAACCCACCCCCTGAATCCACGGGTGTTGTAAGTTGGAATTTTGATGGGGATCTGGGCTCACCTTCCATTTAAGGTGCTGGAGGCGCTAAAATTTGAGGATAGATTACTCATCACCTTTTTTCACCAGTTTCTTTTTTGTAAGTACCCACCTCTTTCAATGGTCCCATCTTTCTTCACCAGCCAAAACTGGTTCAAATAAGGGAAGAGGTGCACACTCGTCTACAGAACGGTGCAGTAGAGAGGGTGGAAAATGATCCATCCCAGCCGTCTACTCCAACATTTTCCTGGTATCCAATTAGAGGCAGAAAGTTTCGGCTTACCATCGATATTGCCACCTAAAACAAGTTTCTTCATAAGGAACCGTTCTGGATGGAGACTACTAACTCAGTCCAAAATGTTGTAAGACGCGGCAATTGAGCAGTGCCCATCAATCTTCAATTTTCATATCTTCACATCCCAATTTTTTCTTCTCACAGTAAATACCTCCAGTTTTGCCTGGATTGGGAGGTTTTCCAATTTTGAGCCCTGCCATTTGGCCTAGCCTCTACTCAGTGATTTTACCAGGGTGATGGGAATAGTTGCCTCCCTCAGAAATGCTCTGGGGATCCGCATATTCCCCATATTCCTTCATTTTGATGATTGGTTATTGCATGGGAGCCTCAAAGAGTCTTTATTGTAGATCTGTCACATTTCTGGTACACTGTGACCTTGTTAGGACTAGACAGATTCATGGCTCGTTTAGCAACTTTTCAAGCCAAGCCCTCATTAGTTCACCTTAATCTATCCCTCCTAGGGACCTAGAACTCTGCGGTTACCCTAGGAAAACTTTGCTTGCGAACTCTCCAGTTTTCCTTTTGGCAAACTGGAGACCACACAGGGATCCCCTATCAGCTCAGATTTCTCTAGAACCAGATTTTCATCACCACTTGAGGTGGTCTGCCAATCAGGACCAGTTTCTGTCCAGAGTCATAATGCACGCCCACCAACGCTACTCCAATCAGTACACCGACACGCCAGATTCAGGCTGGGATATTCAGTTAGAGCCAGAAGTGTTCGTAAGGGCTTGTTGTCTCTGGAAGAAACTACCTTAAAAAAAAATTGGAAATGAGGGCAGTATTCTTCGCTCTACAGGGGTGCGTAAACCAAATAAGGCGTCATTGCGTGATGGTTTTCTCCAATAATAAGTAGCATACCACATTCCCGGCATGAAAACCACTCTGGCCAACAACCTGTCCAGGAGAAGCAAGGTAGTCTTCACGGAGTGGTCTCTGCATGAGTGCATAGCAGAGTCCCTATTCAGACTGGGGGGGGGGGCGGAGACTATTAATGGACTTGTTCACAATGAGACGGAGAATCAAGCTTCCTTTTTATGTCTCACTAGTAATAGGTCATATGGCCTGATCAGTGGACACTTTCAGTCTAGGGTGGAATCATCTGTTCACTTATGCCTTCCCACCCTTCAGAATGGTTTTGCAAGTATTCCACAAAGTCATGACCTTCAGTGCTCAGTTGGAAACATTTTTTAAAAAGTAGTTGAAAATTAATAAGTATGCAAAGAATTGTTTAAGATAAATAAGTTTTAAAATATAATTTTAGTATAAATTAAAAGTCTTGGCAATTTGTAACAACCTCTACTGCCAAATTTCTTTCTCATCCGAAACTGCTGATGGACGAATTCACCAGTGTCTCTTCACATAATTCTTCATTTTCTATATCCAGATACATATGTAGAAGGGATGTTTAGCAAATTCCTTGTCCATCATCATGCTTTACATTGTAACAAGATGAAGCCGGGTTGGGATTGGATTTAGCAAAGACACAGAAAGCAAATTCGTTAATGAGATGTTTATTTATAATGTAATTGAACGATGAAAGAAACTGACACCTTACTCGTGCGCATAAAGTCCAACAATGGATGTAACAGAATGATGCGCACCGAGTTCGACAACTGATATAAGGAAATGATATAGTTCCTAACATGGAACTAATCAGAACATGTAACTTCAACGAGAAAATCAAACAAGAATAAACGTATGGAACTAATAAACAAATATGATTGATTTATGGATATATCACAATGGACAATCAATGTATAGAATTTGTACACAAATATGGATACTGTCCATTTCTATCACCAAGAGTGATGAAAGTATAGGATTTACACTTGAATACAAACAATGTATGATTCAACACCAACGGCGACTCAAGTATATGATTTATACACAACTACGAATAATGTATCATTTATCCATAAGTATGATGCATGTATTATGAATTTATCGCTCATTTAGCTACATTGAATTTAGCATTTTTGCTCAGGTAGCAATAGTGAAATATAGCAATTGATAAATGGAACACACGCACACACACACACACACACACACACACACACACACATATATATATATATATATATATATATATATATATATATATATATATATCATGGCGTCCAGTTGACAACCAAGATGTATTTCAGGTTCCACAGCTCTAGTCAATGGTCAAGGAGGCTCCAGGGTTGCATCTAGGATTTGGTAAATGGGGGCACTTGTCCCCCACTGAATATGAAGAAGGGGGGTCAACTTAATGACAAGGGGGGCCTACCATGATGATGTTAAAAAATAACATTCAAACAGAGCAATAGCAAGTATAACAACTGTATTAAATGCATACAATATGTTAGGAATACTACAGCATAACATTAAATACATATGTGTTCTGTATATTACAGTACAACACTAAATGCATATTGTGTTCTGTATATTACAGTATAACACTTAATGCATAGCATGAGTTCAATATATTATCGTACCACACTAAATACATTTAATGTGTTCTATATATTGCAGTATAACACTTAAAACTGAAACCAAAATCTTGTGTTTTCTAAGAACAGTATTTTCTCTACACACTGACCATTAAAGAATCAAACCATGACCTGCAAATCATGTCACTCCTCTGTTCATTCTTATATCTTACAGTGTCACGTATTTACTGTATGTCACTTGATAAATGTCATGCATGTAGTTTTAAGATTTTCACTTCGTTTCGAATCCTGAATCGTCCATTTGTGAAGTGAATTTAACGTGACTGTCAGGGGTTGATATCCTGAAATTAGCAATTCCAAGTGTGTAGGAATTTTCTTTGCCAGTTTTTACACACCAATTCCAAATCATCTCATTTATTTCATTCGTTTCAAGTCATAGTAGATTTTTTTTCCAGTCTGAATTGAAAGATTTTTTTTTTCTTGACCTTGGAAGGACACCTAAGTTTCAGCGCCGCCATCTTTAGCATCGTCTGATACTAGGATTGTTTGTTTGTTGTCGATGTGCCAATTGACAGAAAAATCTGCACTTTTTAACTGGTTTTGCTATTTAATATATTGTCCCGCCAAGCTAGCCTCAGCATCAAACATCGATCGTCCATTTTCGTCAGGTCATGAAATAGGTCTTTCTCGATTCGACAGAAAAGGCTGAGGATGTTCCTATTGCATTAAACGTGTTCACCTGACCTTTCTTAGTAATCAATCAGAATTGAGCACGTGACACGCAGGAAATATGTGACGTATTTCACAACTACACAAGGACAACATATCTGCTGAAAGTGAGAACTGGGATTTTTACATTAAAAAAAACGTATATAAAAAGCGCATTCTTTACAAAAAAATGCGCACAATTTTTATTTTCTGCGCGATTTTGCCCGAATAGAATTTGAAATTTTGCGGGAAATCTTAAATTTTGGGGGATTTTCATGATAGCGCGTCCTAGATGCAACCCTAAGGAGCCACCACGCATGGCCCACCAATCCCAGTCTGTTGAAGAGTTCCTCGAGAGCCCCCTCATTCAACACAGACCCGCTGGTTGCGAAATCTTGGTCCCTCACTTCGAGAACACCAGTACTCTCTTCCGAGCCAACGTCACCAGACAGCAGCATACAGGTTACACGGAACCAAACAGTTCTACGACTCCTCATCACCAAACCATAAAATATATAAAAATATAATAACTGAACCGTGTAGTACATATGACACGGTTCAGTACGAATGCAATGATATATGGTACGCATGGGCGCACATGAATTAGTTTCGTTACACATTAAATTATTTCATCAGAACTATTGCACGAGATTATTACTATAATAACCCTTTTTGTGCATGAATCTGTGTCTGACAAGAATAATCTCACTGGATCATAAGAGCTCGAACGTTACTCATCATTCAATGCATGCATCGTATAACTAAGTTCAATCTGTCTATTCAGTTATAAAAAATGGCTAACTTGAAACAGACTATAGTCTATCTGATAGCATGGCGTTATATGATCTAGGTTTGACTCTCTGTAAAATTTAGAATAGATTCTGAAACTTCTTATATATAAAACAATTTGGTCATATAAAACGGATAGTAATAAAGAACGCAATTTTAAATTTCACATACCTCTACAGCTGAAGATTGCACCTTTAAAGTGGTTAGCTTCCTGACAAGACTCGTCGCAATGTGAATGTACATAGAGAATTCACCCTATAGGTACGCTAGTTGCGGTGAATATGCGCAGCTAGAGAACTCGAGGTACTTGGATTTTCACTGCGGACCATTTGCAAATGCAGCATGGGATGAATCAAACTCAGTATTTTGAAATAACTAAGACCGAAAAATAAACCACCCTCGGATAACGCTGTACGCGGCAACGAAACCCAAGTACATTTTCGTTCACATATATATATTGACATAAAGTACACACAATTCCGTGACATACATTCCTTACATCCTTCATTAATTATGACCTATAATTTCACGTTTTGGTGGCATAAGTAAAAGCTTGTTAAGAAAAAAAAACAGTTTATTGTGGACGTTTTCTTCCAATGTCATGCAGTAAAGTGCATGCATTTGTCTTGAAAAAAAGCACTTTTTTATGAAAAGATTTTCACTTTGACCCATGTCTTGTGCCTCATTGACATTAAATTTGTCTGGTTAAAGTAATAACGTTTGGCAGAAAATTCATAAATTGTGAAAATTCATGTTCTGGATTTGTTTCTTTGTTTATCCAGTTCAATATTACAGCCATATATATTTTAGAAAAGTCAGAAATACTTAAATTATTACAAGAAATAACAAGGATGGAAAGAAACTAAATGTCAACAGACGCAATGCCCCCCCCCCCTTTCCAAATAAAACGACAGGGAATTTCTGAAGACACCTGCTTTTATACTTTCCTTGTTTAATTAATATAGTCAGAATAAGACTTATACAAATATTATTGCATACCATACCAAGAATCTTTTGAATCTGCCCTACATTGAGTTCATTGGATATCATGTTTAAGAATATAGAACTTAATTAGAATATCTGAATGGCTTGTAAAACCAACATTCACATGTTTGACTGCAATCGTATTAGCAAGATTTCAGAGGAAATCAATTTTAAAAGAGATTTTGACCATATTAAAATCTCTTTTAAAATTGATCCCCTGTGAAATCTTGCTAATACGATTGCAGTGAAACATGTGAATTTTGGTTTTACAAGCCATTCAGATATTTTAATTAAGTCAAGGGTAGGAATGTATTTAAATATGTTCATCTTTACTTATCACAAAACCCATTGGAGATTTTGTTGAGATAAAGCTTTCAAAGAAATTTGGTTGAAAATCAAACAATAGATGTCGATGCTAGAGTGTTCAAAGAATATTGGAATGCATGGCTATTGTACGTGTCCCATTCCAGGGGCATAACTCTGTTCGGATTGAATCAACATCTGGTCATCGTTCAGCTTACCTTAACCTTTGCTGAGGAGAACTGTATGCAAAATGTCTGATTAAAATCAAAGAAAAGAATGTGAATACTACAGAATTATCAAGCCAGCTCGATTCCTCCTGGCTTTCCTAAGTTGTTCAAGGATTATAGCATTGAAATATTGTTAAAATATAATCATCATCAAATGCATAGGAGACTTTGTTAAGATGAAGCTACACTGCATATCAGTTTCAAAATAAATAAAAATTGTTCATTCTAGAGTGTTCTCATTCAAAGTTGATCAAGGACCTTAAGTCTGTTAATCAGGTTCATCATTCTAATCATCTAAGATATTATTGAACTGAAGCCATACTCCAAATTTCGTTAGAATAAAATAAAAATAGTAAATGTAAAATTGGTCACAAGTCACAGAGATGCTTATTCTAAATCGTTGAAGGGTCATAACTCTTTAAAAAAGATAGAAATTCTACTCGTCATTGTGGTATATTTTTGAATTGAAGATTCACATCGGATTTTATTGAAATCCAAAAGTGTGAATGCTAGTCCAAAAGTCATTGCGATACCTGTTCTAAATCGATCAGCGGCCATAACTGTTAATTAAGGTAAATATTTGGTCATCATCAAACTCAACTGAGCTCTTAAGAAGATGAAGCTTCACTGATTTTGATTGATATCAAACAACAGAATGGAAATGTTTCAGTGTTCACAGTCCATTGGGATGTCATATTTAAATCAATCAAGTGCAACAATACTTAGAAATACAAGCCAAAGTTGCTCATCGTCTAACTCACACAAGCTCTCGTTCAGATAAAGGTTCACTGCAAATTTGGATGAAATCAAAAGAATATGTGGATGCAGTTGTGTTCACTTGTGTATGGATGGATGGACAGATGGACTGATAGACACTGACCATATCTATTTCCCTTCGCCATCGTAGCAGATGACAGTATTGAGTGTGGAAGATAGAGTGTTTACTAGGTTGTGAATCAGCAATGTCACATTATCAAAATATTCACATCACTGGGTGTAAATAATAGTAATTGTACAATCACAGCACAAGGCTTTCCTGAAAATTAAAGACGCCAAACCGGACCATTTGGGGTGGATTTGGTGATTATATTTGGTTGAAATCTAAAAGAGTATCGAGTGTGGAAATTAGGAGGTTGACATGCCGGATTGTGGATTAGCAATGCCAACACTAAGATGATCAAGGCTTTAACTCTAAGAAATGTGTACAGAACATGCTCATCATCAAATTCATTTGAGCTTATTGAGATGATGCTTTACAGCAAATTTGGTTAAAGTCTTTTAATAACTGTTGAAGCTAGAATCTTCACTACATTGCATGTGCACTAGCAATGGTTGTGCTAAGAGGATCAATGGCCATAACTCAAAAAATATGTGCAAATTGTGCTCATGATCAACTCTTCTAAGCTTTAGTTGAGGTGAAGCTTCAAGGCAGATTTGATTTGAATCTAATAACAGTTATGACAGCTATTGTGTTGACTGCATCGTGCTAACAGCATTGTGTTGACAGCATTGTGCATTAACATTGTCTATAGTAGGATAATCAAGGTATATTATGGTACCCTAAACAATATGCGTAGAATGTTCTCATCATCATGATCCATAGTTTGGTTGAGATGAAGCTTCACATCAGATTTTATCGATATCTAATAATACATGTGGATGATAGAGTGTTCACAAGGCAGACGGGTAGATGGACGGATGGATAGACTGAGGGATGGACCTCATATCTGTGTCCTCTTACCTTTGCAACAGGGAACAATGAGTCTTGTACTTTTTCATTCTCATACCAGGTATTCTTCTCAGGTGAGTAGTGCTATCATCACTACATAGCCCAGTGACCTATTTGATTTTTTCCTTCGAAGTGAAACTGAGAACTACACCGCAAAGTGTGTTCAATTTGTGACGATGGGTCTGGCATTCTTTTGAGTGCTGGTGGCTGTAGATAGTCAAGTTGATAACTTTTAACCATACATCTTATCCTTAATCAACACCTTACATATGAAAATTATCATTTCAATTGATATTTGTCTGATTCTGATACTGTCAGCATCAATCACATCTTCAAAAGGTGTGAGGAACTGGTTCGGAGTATTTTGTCGATTTACTCCCTTAAAAAAGTACTATCACACACCTTTTTTGCAAAGTTTTAACCAAACATCCAACATTGAGAAGCATATCTCGCTGTATTCAAACTTGGGCATTTAATCAAGCATAATAATTTATTTTAAAACGAGTCCCTCTTTACATCTGTACAAATGTGCTAAAAATAAACGAATTACTCTCTGAGATCATTTCATGATTTATTTTAATTTATTTAGGAATAAGCTCTCATTATGTATTAAAACTAATGGAAAGGTGACATTTGTATAATGAGATCAACTTGTTACCACAAAAGACTGTATTACTAATTCAGTTTTGATCAAACTTGGTAAATAGGTTTTTATTATTAAGATGTTGAATGAATTTTATAGTGTTTGAGATTGTGCATATTAGTGAGTTGATCTTTATTTATTTACCCAGGCTTTTACTATTATGCTAATAGGCTGCTATGTTGCACCCTGAGTGCGGACAACTTTTTGTCCTGTCTCCCACAAATCTTGACTCCTGTGTGTCTTCTGATTTCATTAGTACATGTCTAGCTATATCTGTGTTGGCGCTAGTAATTGCAAAGCATACCTGCCAACCATTACGCTTTTGGTGTCATCATTCCGCGTTTTGTCACCTAATTACGTCTTACGATCTCCTGTATACGGATTAAGCTTTTTTTGGTACATTAAAAAAATAAAAAAATAAAGCAATAAAAAGTTGTGTTTGTCTATTTTATTATCATCTCTTTAATTCCACACATCATATAAATCTGACAATATTCTAAAAAAGAAGACTGCTGCATAAGAATAGAGTTAATTTATCATGGACCTCCATGTACTTTCCTTATTTTCTATTAATAGCAGCTGTATATGACACATTTCCAAAAAACAGATGGGTTTCTTCAATTTGAAAACTTGTCTCGCAGATTCATTACATTACTACACAGAATTTGTTAATGGACCAGACTATACTTAAAAAAATGGCGGCAGATGCTAAGTAAAACAGGCTTTTTCGATGTGATGCTCAGATGTTATATGACTGAAACATGTTATTGTATTGTGTTACATGTTTATTGTAACTGATCAATTGGTCAGTTATTCTAACAAGGATACATCCATTGTGAAATCTAGGTAGTAATTACAAATATATCGTAGGATAAAATAAAAATAGGAAAATAAAAACTGGGATTTTATAAGAATTCTTAAGCTTGGATTAGTGTTTCAGCTTGGACATGCTATTGTGTGATTTTACATTCATCGTACCAAAAGTGGCACAAATAAAAAGGACAAAGTGAGTTTTACCTCTAATTGATATGGATGTTCCAACCAGTAATTGAATGTCCTAATCTCTCAATGATTGTTTTTATGGACATGAACAAATTTCATCAAAGCGATCTTTTCCAATTGCACCTATGCGCAGCTTGCCTAATTTCTCCATTCTCCTGATCAAATATATATTGTAGCGAAAGTAGGGATCATCCAGAAATAATCGTGTACTTGATATATCCCAGATTATTTCTAGGCTTAGAGTAAGCACAGAATGCTGATCAATTGTAATAACCATGATGGAAATATGAAACAAATCAAAAAATGTATTGAGGTAACTTCCACCCCCTTTTTTTTAAACATTTTTTATTAAAGCAAAATTTGTAGTCTGTAATTTTCAAGAAACAATGTACAAGCAATCACATGGTACGACCTTGATAGATTGTTTTTTGTCATACAACTATGAAGTGAACCAGTCCATATAACTAAACAAATTCTCCAGAATATCATATATCGTTATTATAATTAGGTGTCAGTTAATATGTGACAATTTTAATTTTATTTACATTGGAGATACTTGATGATTGCTTCGAAACATGATCCAGAAAATATTTTTCAGTAACTATCACTTGTCATGGAGAGTGGCAAGCCTTAGAATTGTCTGACTTCAGAATATTTCAAAAATGCATTCTTATTATGCTTGCCATGCTGTAAATAACACATAATTGTTAAACACTATATTTTCTTATGTTTTCCCCAACGTAGGTGACAGCACATGTAATTAATTCAAAGATTGGCACATTCACCCTTTCATCCCCTGTCCATATTGGAAATTCAAAATTAATAATAATAACAGTAATAACAATAACAATAATAATTATTACAATTAATGTTATTATTATTATTATTATTATTATTATTATTATTATTACAGCAAACTGATAAATATTCTACATTAATTTGTTCCTCAAAATTACCAAGTTGAATTAATAATAATAATACCGGTAATAATAATAATAATATTTGTATAGACATTACAATAATCAGTCCCGTACACCATGAGCTTTTGAGAATGTGACAGTGTGTCAGCACAGATCAAACCTTGAGAACAAAATACCTATAGTCTAGACCCTAATTAAACAGATAAAAGATCGTAGTAAAAACAGCTAACCTTTATTATCATTCAAGAGATGTTTGAGGACCAGAGCAAATACAACTTTATAGTCAGACTTGACCGGATATGCCCATTAATTAAGTTATACGTATTTGTGATTTAGTAAGTCTGCTTGTTGGCAAAGTATACATAATCTTTGAAACAGAAGTGTGGCACAAATACTGTTGTTTTGTTAGTTTCTGAAAAAAATCAGTTATAAATAAATTAGTGTTTTCCACAGAATCTGTAAGAGGCATTGTAATCATCCTCTCCAGAGGGCACCTTAAATACACAGAGGGCACTTACAGCGTGCTTATAGCGTTTTGGAGGGCAGTCTTTTTATTGCAATGTAGCGTTCAGTTTATAATAATAATAATACTGACAACAGTTTATTATTATTATTATTATTATTATTATTATTATGTTACTCATTGATTAAATTGAATAAGTACTTTTTGGAGAAAAATTTCTGCACACAATTTTTTCATCTTTAATGCATTTATAAATATCATACACAGCTGTAACTATAAAAAGTCAAGTCATACATTTGATTATGATTTATACATTCATTTTATAAGAATATAAAATGTTCATAGTCTTTGCAATATTTGCTTTTTCCGTCTTCATTTTTTTAATCTTCTTTTCACAGACGGTATTTTGTCAGAAAGTTGCTAATCGCTATGAGAGTCTATTGAAGGTTTACACAATTATATACATGTGGAGAGGTTGCAATTGACCTTTATTTAATCGCTGCAATTGGTTGTAGCTTCTCAGATGATTGGCGTGTCATTTAGAATAAAGACCTTTAACAAGACCAAGCCATCGGCCGCAAAGACAATTAAATTTGAAAAGATACTTTCTTTAATAATATCTACTCACCATCATGTCAATACCATTCATTGAGTGGACACACTGCCATGAGTAGTTCAAATAAACAAAGACCGCCTTTATGCATCATCACCTGGTGTTAGTCACTGGATACAATTAGTAGCCACAGTTCCGGGCACATATGTATTGCTGTTTACCAGCATAGAAATTACATCAAGTATATAAGTGGTCGTTTTTGTGAGCGAGACACGAAAGGGGCATTTTCCAACTGAAAAAGGGCAAGTTGTTATAATAAAGACCAGACGGAATGTTAAAGACAGCATGGCATGGAAAAATAACAGCTGAAGGCGCGTGAATAAAACACACTACCTGACGCCATCCTAAAATGACCTGTGGGAAACACTATAAATAGTTTGAGAAAAAACTTGTGTAGTGTGGAAGGATATTAAAACTGTAGCATTAGCTAATCTGAAACTGAAATTATCGCATTTTCTGGTACATTTAATAATAAAGTATATCAATGTTGTTTTTTTATGTGTTACAACTTTTGTTTCAAAAACATATTTTACAAATATCAGACTACCAGCTTAATTTTCAGAAAAAAATGTCAGAAAAAAATCTGAAGAGCGATCAGAATTTTGGGATTGCTGGTGTGTGTCTGTGTATATCTATATTATACTTCTAGGAGGAAGACTACTCCTTTAACACTTGTATGCTTCATCCAGAATCTCAAAGAGATGCTATCTCTCCTGAAAAAGATCTACATATGGTAAGCACATCAGCCCTGCGATGGGTTTTTACAGGAAAGCTTCAGCCACTCATATTCCAAATGCTTCTCGCAAACTGTTTAGCTCGCTGGCCAGTCACCAAGAAGAAGAAGACATCAAAAGATCTAATATCCTATAACTGTACTGTTTTCGACCTTGATCTTCGTCACAGATTGACCTTGGAATGTGGGGATGATGTTGTTTTTGCAAGAATAACATGGATGGAATTTGATGACATCAGGACCCCTAATGAGTTGTGCACCATAGTTAGAATGTTCATTACTCGTACTCTCAAAGACTCTAGTTGGGACCAGAACTTACAATATGAACTGTGTGTACAGAGGCAAGAATTTCCAGATGTCCCTGAAGATAGTATGTTCCATTTCTCACCATTTCAGAAGTGGTTTGAAGATAAGGTAAATTGTTTTCAACATTACTGAATGGAGGGGGGATACAATTATATTATTGTCTTCTCCTGTTCTCATTTAGTATTGTCTGGTTAGGTATGCAAGTCCCCGAGTCGTAGGTGAAGTTACTATACCCTACAAGATAACACTGTAGGAGAACAGTTTTCAAGATAGAAGGCAATAATAGATTTAGAATGTCACATGACATCATGCAACATTATATGACGTCGGCATGTGGCAATAGTTCCCTTTGGATCAGGAGCAATGATGATTGTTGGAAACAGATCCCAGAGTCTAGAGGAAGTGTGCACTGTACTAAAATAAATTCCTCAAGTTAGCCAATCTAAACCCCCAAAATGCATCATGTAATAATGTACTTAAAGACTAGAGTCACTTAGGTAAGTTGCGCTTGAACCAGGATTTTTGACATTGTTTGTTGATGAAAGTTAAACAAGGGGAAATGTCCACATAGCAACATTGCTTGTTTTATTAAAATACCTATATTTTCTTTAATTTATCCATTTGTTTTAGTATAATTTATTGTAACCTGGATTTATGACTTTGATGTTTTATTTCAGTCCAAAATAATTGGAACAAGTCTCCGTTTGCTATTTTAGTAAAGAAGGAACATGTGGGTACTTTTGTCATCCTATTTGAACATTTCAGCCTGCTTTGATATTCTACATCAATATTTATGATGTGGCCCTGCGTGCGTCGTCCATTTTTTGTCCATCCATCAACAATTGCTTGTCACTACTCTGGAGGTCATATTTCTGATACTGTTTAGATCAAACTTTGAATATAAGCTTATCTCATCAAGGATCCACGTATATTAATAAGGTGATTTGCATCTTAATGGTTGAGCTTGTTACAACTCTTGAGATCATGTTTCTGATCCGATTTTGATCAGACTTGGAATTCAGGCTTATATCATTAAGAATTCGGATGAGTTCCATAATGAGAGAGATGCATGCATATTAATGAGATGATTATGCATCTGATGTCTAAGCTTGTTACCACTCTGGAGGCCATATTTCTGATCCGATTTTAATCGAACTTATAATATGATCTTATGTGATCATGATCTCAGAAGAATTTGATAATGAACAAGATCCGCACATAATTACGAAGTGATCTTATATCTGATTGGATGAGCCTGTTCCCACTCTGGAGGACATATTGCTGATATGACTTTATTCAAACTTGGAAAATAGGCTTATATTATCACACTCTTTGATGAGTTTATTAACGAGTTAAATATGTGCATATTAATCGGGTGATTTTTTTATGTCACTGGCTTAACTTGTTACCACTTTGGAGTCCATAAATTTGATCTGATATTGATTAAACTTGGAATATGAGATTATCTGATCATGATCTCAGAATAATTTGATAATCTGTGAGATTCACACATTAATTAAGTAATCTTGCATCTTATTGGTTGAGCCCTTTGCAACTCTGGAGACCATATTTCTGATCTGATTTTGATCAAACTTGGAAAATCAGTTTATATTATCCAGATCTTTCATGAATTCGCTAACAAGCAAAATGTGCATAATATTGGGGTGATCTTGTATGTGATTGGCTCATCTTATTGCAAGTATTAAGGACATATTTTGGATCAATTTTGATTAAACTTGTAATATAGGCTTATTTTATCAATATTTTGGAGGAGTTTGATAATGAGCAAGATCCATCAAGATCCATGCATGTTAAGCTGGTGATTCTGTATCTGATTTGCTGAGCTTGTTACAACTGTGGAGGTGGGGTCCCGGGTGGCCGAGTTGTCTAAGGCACTCGCCTTGACAGATCACTCACACATCTCACCTCTGTCTGCTTGAGTTCGAGTCTTGGTTCGGCCAAAGCTTGCTAGTACCTTCCCATGGGTCGGTGGTTCTTCTCTGGGTTTTTCCGGGTTCTTCTTCCACCAGATATACTGGCCGCCATGTATAGCCTATCAAGTGCTGAATAATATCATTAAACCCACAAACACCCAAACCAAACCAACTGTGGAGGCTATATTTCTGATCTGAATGCAACCAAACTTGAACTGTAGATGTATAATATCAAGATCTCACATGATTTAGATAATGAGTGAAATCCCCCTGCAGTATCTTGTTCCAATTTCCATCTCAAATTTGGTACGTTCCAGAATATTCATGAATATTCAAGCTTAGTAAGAATTATCATTTAATGGTTTTAAATATAATTATTTGGAATTAGCAATGAAATTATATATTCTAGAATGTTCCATAAAATGCCTGTTTAGCTACAGATGGATTTTTTTCTTATAATTTGGAACTGTCAAATATAAAATTCTCATTGTACCCAACAGAATTAAAACTAGAACATAAACATTCTGGAACTTTTACTCACTCTTATTTTTCCTAAAATTACAAAATGTTTATATTTGATGGTTGGTTGGTTGGTTTTCATGGCACTCGCAATACATTATTGACCATATCATGCCAAGGGAATGGGAGTTGAGTGCCTTGCCCAAAGCACACAGAGGCAGACGACTTGGGCTAGCCTGTGCAGACATCAAATCCGCATGCCTTGTATTATGAGTCCGAGGCTCTACCAACTGAGCTACCATGGATCCCCATTTCCATCTAAAATATCTTTAATCAAAGCTGGTAACTTTTGAGACTTTTGGAACTGAACCTAAAAGAATTGATTAAACTGTTCCATCTGATACTTAACAGAAAGATTGTCTCGTTCTTTTTTTGGTTTGGTTACTTATCTAGTTCTTTCATATTGAATGCCCTACAAATCAAATAGATAATGAGTCTAGCCTATTTGAAAATTTTCTTCGTTCAGGCTGCTCTCCAGTTTTGTATTGTATTACACATAGGTGAATTTCTATATAAAAAGTGAATCCCAGCATTTGAACAATGGGGTCATGTATTGTTTCAAGTAGAATCCAGGAATGTTTATATAGACATGAATCAGTTTTGTGTGGGCACTCACTATGTACCAGTATCTAGCTTAGTATGATTACCACGCGTTCAAATATAAAACTATGTGCCCGGAATGTGTATACCCGGGTTCAAAAAGCAAAAATATGTATAAAATGTTTGAGATAAAATATTAAAATTGTTTAGCTGGACATTTTTTTTTCTATAGAAAGGCAAATTCAGGAACTTAAATCTCCAAGGCAAAAATACCAAAATTCATCAATGTTTGAAGCATGTTTGCTTGATCACAAGCTGGATTTAAATGACTGCAGAATAATTCTGACTTTAAAATATT
The DNA here is from genome assembly GCA_029931535.1 of Margaritifera margaritifera. Lineage (NCBI taxonomy): Eukaryota > Metazoa > Mollusca > Bivalvia > Unionida > Margaritiferidae > Margaritifera > Margaritifera margaritifera. The sequence continues at coordinate 2,096,507 of JAQPZY010001367.1, forward strand.
ATACACGTATAATCATAAGCTATACAGATCAAGAATTTTATTTTAGATCCTAAGAAATGATAAAGATCTTAGAATTTTGCAGTTTTCACTGCAACAATTGAACCTCATGCAGACAAGATATGTTCGAAGAAGTGAAAGTTTTGGAAAACTGTGGAGTGTAATCTGATTCAATGCACTTCTGTGAGGCATATTTGAAGGTCTATCTGACTGCTAACATTCTTGTACAATAATTAATCAAATTATGGCATTTATGACAAAAGACTTTGGAAAATATTCGTCTACAAACTGAAATTGTTTATTGGGTAGTTTCACCATATGAAATTCTAATTTGTCCAAGATCAGTTTGGCCTGCAGTACAGATCTAGATAGTGGGATCATCAACACATGTAATATATTCCATGGATAATTTGAGGGTCTGTTATAACATCAAAAATAGGAACCTTTTTGTCCTTGGAAAGATATTCACTGCATTGTTTTCTCATTTTAATGCACGTTTCAAATAACAAGAATAGTCATCCTCCACTGAATGAAGATTTGATTGCTTTGACTAGGAAGTTTATGTTTTATGTGACTATTAGTTACTTATTTGCAAAGAGAAAGCACTTCATCAAGTGTCAAAGTATTTTGGAATGACTATTAGAATAATTTACAAAAAATGGATAACTGCAGCTTAATGATTTCTATTGTACTCTTATTATTAATTAGGCACTTGTACAAATGTCATGGGAAAGCATATGATTCTGTCAGATCCTATGTTATATAGAATTATTGGGGACTTTTTTGAAGAAAACGTAGATTTATTTAAACTTCAAGTGCATAGATTTATTTATGTATTGGTTCACCGTGTCATTTTTGTAGATAAACCCTTATTGAATTAATTGGAATTTTATGGTACTTACAGATGAACATAGTAGATAGTAAGGGGTTATTTGGAGTTTGGCACTATCTCTGTTGGAATTTGTTGGTATCATATCTGTTGGAATGTGTTGGCATCATATATGTTGAATCTGTTGGTATTTTATATGTTGGAATGTGTTGGCATTATGTCAGTTGGAATTTGTTGGCATTATATCTGTTGGAATTTGTTGGCAAAATATGTGTTGGAATTTGTTGGCAATATATATGTTGAAATTTGTTGGCATTATGTCTGTTGGAATTTGTTGGTATTATATCAATTGGATTTTGTTTGCATTATGTCTGTTGGAATTTGTTGGCATTATATCTGTTGGAATTTGTTGGTATTGTATACGTTGGAGTATGTTGGCATTATGTTGGAATATGTTGGCATTATGTCTGTTTGCATTTGTTGGCATTATATCTGTTGGAATTTATTGGCATTATATAGAACAGCTGCTTTCAAGTCACTTTGATCAGTTTTTGGAACTAATTGAATCAAAAGCACTGTCTTTGATTCTACATTCTGTAGCCATAGTGGGGGATTTCATAAGGAAATGACCAAAACAGTTTGTGGGTTCATGCTTTTATTTGGGATCTGACACATCAAAACCTGACCACGTGTGGGTATTGTATATATACAGTTATAAATAATGATATAAATCAACACAAACTGCTGAAGTTGCAATTCACACTCACAACTGCTATTTTATGGACAAGGGTGGGTTTGAATTTTATTATTGACCATAGTCCCTATAATTATTTGTACATGAACAAACACACTATCACATCCATTATGACACACATACAAACGCTATGACACACAAATATTATCACAGTTAAGAAATGACATTTTGCCCATACTTCAATTTTGGAATTGGGAGTAAATACAGTTGGTATTTAGGCTTGCCCGATGGGTACCAAATTTAGGATCATAGTGATTGATCAGGAAGGTATTCCTACATAATATAAATATATGACGCCTTTGTTAATAAGGACATATATTGATTAAATATCACCGTATATTCATTATTGATAATTGTAAATGACCAAACGTCGGGCATTTTAGTAATATTACTGATAAGTAGGCATAATAATTGTACTTCAGATATTAAATTTTTACAGAACATCTTTACTACAAAACTATCAATCAACTTTATGTCTATAATTTGTTTGTACACAAATTAACCATATTCAAAGGTAGAACACATATTTACAAGATTCTCCCTATAGGAAAAGGTAGGTGAATAAGGTTTACTTTTTTTGTTGTTGTAAATCTGCCTGAGAAAGCAGAGGAGACATCTCCTCAGACACTTTAAAATATCACAGTACCACAAGCTAGAATGTATTTATAGCAATAAAACTTTCAAGTGGTTTGTCTGTTGGAAACGTCCATTCAGATTGGAAGGAAACGGAAGTTTGTTTCTTTTTCTATCAACATAATATCATGAATTTCACCGGCAGGTTATTTTCTCTGGATTTTAGTATTGATAGTGCCATAAAGAATCTCAATGATATGTTTAAAAGTTGTGAGTCCCAGCCTGATTTGCACACATTTCTTTGAGTCAGAAACTCATCCTATATGGTCAAAGGAAAACCCTGTTCTGTTCTTCTATCTGAACAAACTAGAAGAAACATTTTCTTTACACTGTTTGCATTAGTGTCATGGTCATCTAAATTATTATTTTGACTATATGTTTAGTCATTGTTGACATGGGTGTTGTAATAATATTGACCTTCCTCTTTCTTTAGGTACATGATCCTGATTCACCCATAACACGTGAGCACATACATCATGCTCGCCTCTGTGCTGCTCTTGTAACTATTTGTGGAAATGCCCTGAGGAAAATACTCCTTACCAACTTTCCTGTCAAATATAATGACATCTACCAAGCAATCTTGGCCAGCCAAAACAAATTGACAAGGGGACAGATCAGACTTCTTCGTAATCAGGATCAAATTCAGATGGTTTTCCCAGATCCCTCAATGCAGAAAACAGAAAAAGGGGAACAGTTTGACCTGTCCTTGCTATATATATTGATCCAAAATTTCAGCGCAATTCCTGCTCCAGTAACAGGGTGGGGAAATGAGCCAATAGGTAATCCAAGGGACAAATCTCTAGGAGCTAGTGTGGAGCGAATTCGTTCATATAGGAATAATATCAGTGGTCATTCACCGGATGGAATCATTAGCAATAAATACTTTGAGGATTACTGGAACAAGTTTGATGCTGTGCTTCAAGACATTGATGATAAAGTTGGTGGACAATTCTACAGCAAAAAATTAAAGAAGCAAAAGAGACAGGTGATCTCTTACAAATTAAAATCAAGAAGCTAGAGCAAAAGGTACAAAGTAAAAGTACAGTGTGTATGATATGATGGTAGAGCATAAATAAAGCTTATTATTAACATTGGGGCCGAAATATTGGTTTTAGCTTTAACAACCATATTTGTTTCTATGAGGTTTACACTTAAAAACTTTCTGGATACCTAATGAGAGTATTTAACATCGGGATATCAATATTTAGTGTGAAGTTCATGGCAATATGTGTTGTCAGGTAAGATAGTATCACAATTTCTTTTAAATTATACTCTTCCTTGTATGTAAATACTTTATTATCATATCATGTGCACATAATAATTATATAACAGTTTTAGACAGTGATAACAAACTATTGTTTTCCTAATTTGTTCTACTGCTTGAAAAAGTATTCATTTATCTTTAGAAAGTGAATTTTAAAATTAAAAAATGCCAATTGTACCTCGATGAAAGTGGCTAATGCTATTATTGTTACAAGAATGTTTCATTTAAAGCGTTTATGCTATTATTCTCCCCAGTTCCATACAGTAAATAATGTAGGGTTCTTTATTTTTATGTGGACATCAACTTATCAGTCTTGGCTGGCCATAGAGGCGTTTCCGATGAGGTATATGTTTTTATCATCTACATTACATTACTATCTGTGGCAGTGAACATTTTGTCAAGTGGTACAATGTCATCTGTAAGTGAATTAAAAGTATCTATGATGAGAGCTTTTACTTTTGAGGGACTAAATTGTAGACATTTTATTATAGTTTAAACTGATTCTTTACATATTTCATTGAATATTGACATAGAAAACAAAATAAAAAAAACCCAATTAATCTTTCCATACATCATATAAAGTTATGGATGTTTTAATTACACACTTGTAATGTGCACCGTAGCAAAGTTCTTGGTGCTTAGATGATATGAAACATTCAGCCTACTTTTTTCTTGACTAAATTCTAGCAGTCAATGGGAATTTTTAAAGAGCAAAACTATTTATGGCAAGACTTGTATGCTTTTTTCAGCTTTTTTCACGTAAAGAATAACTACTGTATTTGACCATAATTATTGCCCAGCATCATGCATCATCATTTGGATGTGTAAGTGGTGGATATAGATGAAAGAAAACAGCATTGACTATGGAGAAACACAAGACATTATAAGTGTTGACTATGGAGAAACACAGTGTTGACTATGGAGAAACAGTGTTGACTATTGAGAAACACAAGACAATTATAGTGCTGACTATGGAGAAACAGAAGACAATTATAGTGTTGACAATAGAGATAGTTTCTGTTATTTGTCAGAAAAAGTGAATAATGGTGGTGCTTTAACTGACGAAAATATCAAGCTTTCTTTTACAATAATAAGTAATGTAGATTGAACAATTTCATTAGTTGTCAAATTTCTCAGCATTATTTATTACTGATGTTATAAACTCTTTAATGGAGTTTTTGACCACTGCTGTAGAGGCACAGCATATCTGCCATGATATCATAAGTTTGGAAGCACAATTACTTCTATAGTAATCACCTTTAGGTGTACATGACACACAGATAGCAATAATGCTCATTTAACAGATGATATTGTTTTCAGCTAGCTATATAGTTAGGAAAATTATGAATAGGCCATGAGTGACACTTGTATGAAGCACTAGAGATTTATTTTCTTCAACAGGATGTCATCAGGATTCAAAGAACTTGAATTAATTTTCATCCTACCTGTTACTTGAATGTATGGATTTTTTTTCCTATGATTTTATTGAAAAATTACTTAGTGTTATTATATCATTTTTGTATCAACACTATTATTTTTCAGGTGACAATATCAGTAGCTAAGTCACTATAATATCAACATTTTTGTTGCAGAAGCACATGACAATTTTTCTTACAAGTCTCTTTTACAGAGAATGGATTAGCAATTACAGAATGATTCATCATGATAAATATATTAAATACATGTATATTTATGATTTTTGCAAAAGAGCTTATGGAATGGCCTTATGTCCATTGCCCAGTTTCCATTATCCATCTTCCGTTAGCACTTGGCTGTTATCTCTACTCCTCCTAAACTCTCGGGAGTTGGAGAATTTGCCACAAACATGACAAACATTTTTGGGTAAACCTTGTAAATTTGACATTTGTTGTAGGGTCACTCATTTTAGCTGTATACAGCAATACAATTATGCAAGGAAACATTTTGGTATTACCTACTAATAATATTGGGCGCTAAAGCTATTATACTATCATGCAGTAGTAAAGTATGTTGTCACCTATGTATTGATAGAACCAGACATAATTCTTATTATATCACTGCCAAAATAATATCCTGACCTAGTAAAGGGTTCAGCATGGGGTCTTGATACATCGTAGGCATATGTTGATTATATTCATACTGGTGTATCCTGACCAAGTAAAGGACTTGGAATGAGGTAGTGATACATCATAGGCATATGTTGATTATATTCATACTGGTGTATCCTGACCAAGTAAAGGACTTGGAATGAGGTATTGATACATCAAACTGGCATATGATTATTATATTCATCCTCGAGTGTTTGGGAGGAAAAGTTTTTCATTGTATTTCTATTGATATTCAAGCTGGGGATTTTGATTCCTTACTGGCCAGGGCAATTGGGTACAATTACTAAGTTTTTTGTGTCATCTTTTATCATTTTTGTTCCATTATTGGAGGATTTCTTCTCAGTTTGGTCTTTTATGAGCCTGTATAGCACCAAACTATGATAGTACCATCCCAACCACCATCCCCACACATCTATTCATACCCCTGGTGCCTAGGTGAGTGAATATAGAATACCAAATGTATATCCATACATTTCATTTATTGATCTGTCTCCTTCTTTGTATCCATCTATTTGTCCATCTTAAGGGCTTGTGAACATTCTCTCTACAGTTTTGTGTTAGACTTAAACAAATTTGGTTTAACACTTTTATCCCTGTGTGTATTTGACAGGCCAGTTTGGCAGATTTATTAGAGAGTTATAGCCCTTTGTCAAGCTAGGATACGCAATGTTCAGGTATAAAAAGTACTATTTGTCTATATCAAATTAGGCATACACTGTCTTCACCGACACTTAGTCTATTTGTTGGAGAGTTATAACCCTTTAGTAATCTAGAATATGCAAAGTTCAGATATTATTATGTCTGTATTGAATTAGGCATGCACTGTCTTCACCGACACTTGATCAATATTTTTACAGAGTTATAGCCCTTTATCAATCTAGAATATGCAAAGTTCAGATATAAAAAGTGTTATCAGTCTATATCAAATTAGGCATGCTCTGTCTTGGTTGAAAAACATTTAGATTTACACCAACATTTTGTTCACCTTCAATCAGTGGCGTACCAAGGGTAAATGGCACCCTGGGCAGAATACAAGGCCCGAATTTTTATCAGCTGTTTTGGCGCCCCAAGACCTCTGGCGCTTGGGGCAACAACCCTGTCCGCCCCTCCGTTAGTACGCTACATCCTTCAACATCAATAGATGGCAGAAGAAACTCTTCATCAAATCATGATTTTCATCTAGATAGTCAACAACTTTTAAATGTATGTATATTCACTCTGGAATGCTTTGTGTCTATCTGCATAACAAATAGTACATATTTACATGCAGAGAATAAGCAAATGCACAAGTTACATATTAAAAGCAACTTATATTTGATATTCAACATAATTTCTTTCAAGCATTTAATGTGTGTTATCTTGTCACAATTCTGCACAATATGTAGAAGTCAGGATTCACAGCTCTGACTTTGCTGTATTTGATTTGCTTTTATGTTTGTTTTTCAGGAACAATTTGATTGATAGATGTAACTATATGATGCTCTTCATCCTTCAATGCATCTGAATATTTATTTATATTTTGGGATGCTGCCTAGTTTACATTTTCTCAAATTGTCAGTGTCTTCATTTTTTGCTGATTCTCAATTATGGACCAGCTTTAGAAATCAACTTATTTTATTTATTTATCTATTTATTTCTTTAATACTTATTTTGGGTCAATAGATCTGTTCGAGGAATTAACTTATTTGTTTGTATATTTATTTATTTTGTTTGGGTCAATACATTTCTTCAAAAAGTTCAAGTTTTTATTAGTGTCTTTTTTATACTGAAGTGTGTTCAACCTACAAGATGAGATTTTCTCCTAAAATTTATAAAATGTTGATCAGATAGCTAATGAATACATGTACAATATCAGCATGAGGTCTATACAGCACTGTTTGCTACTGGGCACATGTAACTGTAATTATCAAATAATATGACCCTGATTGATAATAAGCTCATCCCACATTTTTACCCAATTTTTGCAGAGATGTGTGAAGGGTATCTTTATTATAATAAGCCAAGCCACTACTTTTGACAAATTTATTAGTCTGATCTCTGGTCTTGGGTTGGGAGAAATACTGTATACACTGGTAAATAGATTAGCCGACTATTGATTTTACCACAAGGAATTGGAAAATAAGCAGTTGTCAGTTATAATAGAGTTCTGATCTTTTAACTATAGCATTTCTCCCATAATAAGGCCATGAACTGATCTGCCAGCATGAATAAGTCTGTTAAAATGTATGTTGGTTGGTTTATTATCAAATAAAGCTATCCTTAGTCGAGTCAAACAGAGACAACACTATGCTACAAAATATATGGCAAATTTTTTTAAAACTGTGGTGGGGATGGGCCTATCATGAACCATAGTCCTATCATTGGATAAATACAATATTAAGAAAATTTGAGTTTTCAGCTTTAACTTCATAGGATGGATTTGAATAAAATTTGAGAAAGCACATAAATGTTAATAACAATCGGGAAAAGTTACTAAATTTGCAACATTGATTTGTCTAGGACATAAAGCCCCTTGCTTGATTTGTCAAAGATATAAGACCCCTTGATTGGCTTGTCAAGGATATGAAACCTCTTGATTGATTTGTCAAGGACATAAAGTTCCTTGATTGATCTGTCAAAGATATAAAGACCCCTGATTGATTTGTCAAGGACATAAAGTCTCTTGATTGATTTGTCAAGGACATAAAGCCCTTGATTGATTTGTCAAAGACATAAAGCCCTTGATTGATTTGTCAAGGACATAAAGCCCTTGATTGATTTGTCAAGGACATAAATCCCCTTGATTGATTTGTCAAGGACATAAAGTTCCTTGATTGATCTGTCAAGGACATAAAACCTCTTGATTGATTTGTCAAGGACATAAAGCACTTGATTGATTTGTCAAGGACATAAAGCCCCTTGATTGATTTGTCAAGGACATAATGCCCCTCGACTGATTTGTCAATGATATAAAGCACCTTGATTGATTTGTCAAGGATATCAAGCCCTTTGATTGATTTGTCAAGGATATAAAGACCATTGGTTTATTTGTCAAGGATATGAAGTCCCTTGATTGATTTGATTTTCAATGACTTTTCAAGGAATTTAAAACTAAATTTTCAAGAATTTCAAGGCCTTAAATTTAAAATGCCTAAATCCATTACTTTCAAGGTTTTCAAAGAAGCATAAAAACCCTGCTATGCTCAGATCTGCCACTGCAGAATGGGCTGACAGATCAGGGTCAAGACTGAAGGAATCTGTTTGCATGTAATCATCAGTACATTGTAAAATGGGCTGGTAGATCAGGGTCAACAAGACTGAAGGAATCATGCTAGCATTAAATTATTAGTACATTGCATAATGGGTTGGTACATCAGGGTCAATGAGACCAAATAAATCTATATGAAATCATTAGTACATTGCATAATGGATTGGTAGGTCAGGGTAAATGACACTGAAGGAACCTGCATGAAATCATTAGTACATGTATATTGCATAATGGCCTGGTAAATCAATGTTTACATGACTGAAGGAATTTATTTACATGAAATCATTAGTACATTGAACAGTTTAACCTGATTGATCACTGCATGTGTGATAACATATATGGATCTATGCTGGTTACAGCACAGTGTTAAAACATGAGACTATGCTGGTTACAGCACATTGTGTGATAATATATATGGGTCTGTGCTGGTTACAGCACATTGTGTGATAAGATATATGGGTCTGCACTTTACAGCACATTGTGTGATAACATGTGAGTCCATGCTGGTTACAACACACTGTGTGATAACATAATTATATAGGTCTATGCTGGTTGCAGTTGGGTGTTTAATGTATATATATATATATATATATATATATATATATATATATATATGTGTCTCATGGTTTAAGAAAGTTTACTGTAGAAAGATTATAAACTTAATATCTATTTCTGAAGTCTTCATAACTGTAATTTGTTTTTTGATACAATCAACATAAAACATCTACAAGGAATTGTTGAATTTGAAATTCTTTATAATTAACTTCAAAATAAAGGATCATATACAGTTTTGTTGGGTTTTAATGTTATTCTTATGAAATCACTTATTTATTTTAAAGGAAAACCTTCCCAAAAATGCTTTGTAGCTTTGAAGATACTGGCACCATGTATAGCAAATTGATAATCTGAGAATGGTACATTTACTTGTAGCATATCTATTCCTTTAAAATCACGACATTTCTATTTGTTAAACAGTATCCACGTGATATAGGATATTGAGGTACTTGTGTAATTATATATTTTATGAGGATAAGAGAAAAATGTCATAAATACAAGAATTTGAAATTGTGTCTTTCAAATAGTGAAGACTACATCCACTAACTCTTGTCCAACCAATCGAACACTTCAAGTCTAGATGTAATTATGTTATGATTCACACATAGCTGGAGATTGAATTGGAATTTCTGAAGTGCAATGGTTGATTGACATATACCATATTTGGCTGTGGTGTCAGTTACATTCGCAAATTGTGCAATCTGACAGTGACACACCTCTGTAAATAATCATATGCAACAACTGCATTCAATTTGCATATGAAATTCTAATACTTGAAAATGCCCAAAGGACACAAATTTCAGCTTGAACCACTCTGATTTATTGTTATTATTATTATTATTGTATAATTGCAACATTTTATACTTTATCATTTTTTAAATCAAATATACAATAAATTCTCACAATTTACACCAGATACTTTTGACGGCTCAAATACTCTCTTGACGTGGAAGAGAAATGGAGAACCTAGATGAAATTACCAACTTGGGATAAGCAGCCTCATGCCAGAAACAAAGATCAAACTCTATGATTCTACCATGATGTAGTAATCATGAAATGTCTTTGGAAATAGTTACACAATGCAAGCGTTGGCTCATATCAATGTACTTTTATAGCATGTCAATTTGCACCATTGTTCATAAAAATTATCACATGGTAAATTCTGTACACAAATATTTATCGGTGACATTCTGGGGACAAAACTAACAGTGGGGACAAAGGAATTTAACATTATGCCACCATCTTGGAAGTATGACACTCTGAGGATAAGCGGAATTCAATGTTAAAAATGGCCATCAGATAATTGGATGACACTCATTGGATGACACTCAGGGGACAGGGGGAATCTAACATTGGGGGACACTCTGCAGACAAGGGGAATTTAACTTTACGTTTCCATCTTGGATTGGGTTGGTATGGGGTTCTACGGGAATTTAATGTTAAAAATGTCCATAGGTTTACCATTGTGGGATGGTATAGGGACAAGGGGAATTTAACATTACAATGACACTCTGGGACAAGGGGAATTTAACGTTAAAAACATCCATAGGTTTAAAATTGTAATGGTATGGGGTCAAAGGGAATTTAACATCACAAATGACACTCTGGGAACAAGAGAAATTTAATGTTAAAAATGTCCATAGGTTTAACATTGTGGGTCACTTTGGACACAAGGGGAATTGAGCACAAAATGTTCCATGATGTTTAAGTATGCTTTTTCAAGTCAGTTAGATCCATTTATCTATATCTATGAGAAATCTTAATTACAACATACTCGATTTTTCTTGTAGGTTTTAATAAATTGTGCTCAAACTTTGAAACTTGAATATCACTTACTGATACAAAACAATGATAATTGTTGTCCTCTAATCAGTGTTTGAAAGATGTGCCCATCTGACATCACAGTCTGTTGTCACATATGACAGATCTTGTCTGCACAACAAGTACTACAGCAACTTTTGATGGAATGCACTAAAGTTTAATTAGATGATATGATGGTTGGTTGATTGTTTTTTTACCACACTTTTAACATATTATTGGCTATATCATGCTGAGAAAATTGGAGCTAAGTGCCTTTATCAATGACACATCAAGGCAGCTGACCTGAACAGGTATTGAACCCATGACCCATGGATTAGGAGACTGATGCTCTACCAACTGAGCTACTGCAGTTCCCGAGATAATACGAAGATCATCAGATGTGGATAACTTATAAAATGTGGATGATCAAACAGATTTTTCTTCAGATAAATAGTCCCCAACAGAGATAATTTCACCCTCAATCACAAATGTTGTATGCCCAAATTACTTGTGGATATTTTAAATAATTCTATTGCAACATGGATGGCATTTATCGTTTCATGCAAACATTGAACAATCCATTATGAATTGTATGGAATATATTGCCTATTTTGAAACAAAAGTGACATTTACTTCCAAAGGGCACATATCAAATTATGGAGCTATTTAATGTTCATATGTTGATTTGTTTATGATTGAACAAAATAAAAATGATTACATTTCTTTTTAGAGATTTTGCATAATTATGGAAAAATGAAATCACAGCGATCTTATACAAACTTAAAGCAATTCATATTTTGCAGTATAATGGATTCTTTTCTCTGTTCCAAATTCAGTTCAAAATAAATGACAAAATGTGAACTGTTGAAACAAGGTTCATGAATGTTTTCATCTGCATTTCAATAAAAGTTTGTCTGTACATGTCAAGGAAATCTTTAACAAATCCTTTCCCCCAAAATAACATAATATAACCTTTGTTTAACCAGTAATGCAGAAAAATGTTGCAAGGGAACCCAAATTATTACAAATTTGCACAGAACATTAAAATATATATATATAATTTTAAAAAAGACAAGAAATGCTGCAATAATAGTGAATTATTACCATCAAAGGGAGGTAACCCATTTTAAAGAATAATTACTCTTCATAACAAGAGTACCAAAAATGGCACATTTTATGTATGCACCATGTGTAATAGTCCTCTGTGTAATAACTAGTATATCATGGTTGACTCTGGAGACTGTTGACCAATGGGTCTCAATGACTTGGACCTCTGGTCACGGTATGTAATCTTAAACTACAGTTACTGTACAGAAACCATTATTTTCTCATTAGATGTACCGTGACCATGACCTCTGACTTTTAGATCCCAGAATCTATAGGTTGCTTTCCACTTGGTCAAGGAACATACTCTACAAAAAAAAGTTATTCTGCAAAACCCATTTTTGTATAGCCAAAATGACCTTGGTTTTTTACCTTTTAACCCCAAATCAATAGACCTCTTCCATACCTTAAGTGCAATCCCTTTACAAACGTTGGTCAAAGTTTGTGGTCTAAAACTCAAATTACTATGCAAAACCATTTTTCCTTTGTTTAGTTACAGTGATCTTGACTTTTTAGTCAAGACGATTTTTCCTTACTGCAGGTGCAAGCCATCCACAAAGTTTAGTCCTGGTAAGTGATGTAGAACTCAATTTATTGTGCAGAAACCATATTTTCTTTTAGTCACAGTGATCTTGATCTCTGAACTCCAAAATTGATATATTTCTTCCTTATCCCAATTTTATATATATAACATTGTTATAAATAATGATGTAAATTTCAATAAGCAATTAAAATAAACATCATGCTATCAGTTTATTGTGTAATCAATTAATCCACACTAATCACTGTTAAAAATATTTAAAAGAATTTTAAGACAAATGAGTATGAATTGAAAAAGTATCTTTTATAGATATAATTATGAAAGAATTCAATTCTGACACAATTTTGTTTTTAGTAAAACCACAAAAAAAATCACATTAAAACAAGAATTCTGCAGAATGTTATGTTTCACATGCTGCAGTGTGATATTATCCAAAAGCTTTGCATAGTCAATGCAGAAAACAAAGTAGGTCAATATAACCATAACAGTAGATCAGTGATTTGATTAATATAAATGCACCTATCAAATGGCATGACTGTAGAGACAACAGCGATTAAGAAACAGAGCTAAATGCAAAAACTTAACACAATCACTTGAGAATTAAAAGTAGGTCACTGTGATCTACTTTTGCCCATGGTGATTAGTACCCTTTGATATGAATACACCCATCAAGTTTCATGACTGTACATACAAAGATGTTAGAAACTGAGCCAATTACAAAACATAATCACTGGAGCATGAAAATTAGATCAGTGACCTACTTTTGTTTATGGTGATTACTACCTTGCAAGATTAATATGCTTATGAAGTCTCATGACTATACAACCTTTTCTGAGAAAATGAGCTAAATGCGGGAGCATGAAAAGTAGATATGTGACCTACTTTTGCTTGTGTTGAGTAGCATCCTCCAAGATGAATATATCCAACAATTTTTCTAACTGTACATACAAAAGTGTCAGAACCTGAGCTAAATGCAAAACATTAATGTAATCACCGAGCATAGAAAATAGATCACTGTAACCTAGTGTCAGACACTGAGCTAAATGCAAAATAATGCTGATGCCTACAGTGATGATGACAACAATGCCATGATAAAAGTGGTCCCTATGTCTCACCTATGCTTCACAGATGAAACAAAAGCTAAATAAAAATGTAAGGACTTTTTACAATTTCAAATTCTGAAGGAAGAAATATTGCACTATTTCCAAAAAGGTATGTATAGTATACACATCTTTATAACTGAGGCATAAGTGGATGTATGTGTTTAATTACAACTAAACTGGATCAATGGCTTCATTTACCCATGAATATGCTCTTCAGCTTTGTTAAAAATGCTCTAAAAGAATTGGGGTCACATTAATAGACAGCACCACAAACATGATGGACAATGAGCACTGAGTGTTAGTGCTTTATACGTGTATGAGAAAATAGACAAGTTTCACAATTGCTGATAATTAGAGTAATGTGAGATAATACATTGTCATTGATCAAAAGCAAGGCTTAGAGTGTATATCTCATGTATGTATACTACAGCCAAGCAGCCTACTTAGCCCTATTTTGGGACATGCATGGTCATAAATCGGGAGAAAACCTTTGAAATTGAAATGAAAATAAAAATCTGAAAAGATATGAATGAGAATAAGAACATTCTAATAGCTACATGTGATGCTCTTTATCCCATCCCCAAGGTCAAGAACTCTGCAAATGTGACATGCATCATCAAAACACCCAAGCAAGCCAGTTGGATTTTATAAAATTAAATTACCTACAGTGACTCCTAAAGGTCAATAATTACATTAGATAAATATCAGAAATTATTTTTTTAATGTAACTTTGATCATCTGTTTGATTTATTAGTAGTGAGGACACAGGAATAAGATTTAAAGAAAAATCAATGGTGTTTGCCATGAGAAAATTTGATTTTTCTATCAATTCTTTACTGAAGAATACGTCAAATAGTATGGAACAACAAAGTAATAAGGAAATACAACTGTTTGAAAGGAAAAGTGATTGACCCAAGAATACATGAGGAATACAGAGCAATCAGTCTTAAATATAACTAGCAATATTTTGTGGGGACACACTCTCCCCTTTGATTGACTGTTGTACAAAGTAATCATTGTCTTTAATACAACTGGCAATAGTTTGTGTGGACCTGGGTGGGAATGCACCCTCTGAGGATAGATCGACTTAAATGCTCACAAGACCATACATTCATACTTGCAAGAAGAAAGAGAGACTAGAAAGTAGTTCAGAATTAAGAATGCAATAATAACATATTCCAAGGTTGTCGCTGCAGGTCACTTTTAGTGACTTTCAATAAAGACTGCATAGGGATAGAAAACAGAATTAAATAGGTATACATAGGCATAGTACAGTTACTGCTATAATGGCATAGCTTCTCTATTAACACTTTAGCATAAATTCCTTAACTTTACTTTACAGACTTAATGAAGTTAAAGTGGTTCAAAAGACCACATTTGACATAAACTATGAAAACAAGCAATGACCACAAAACAAATACAAGAATAAAACAAAGGTAAATAATTACATACTGACAATACTAGGAAGAGAGGAATGACTAGCTACTAAGCAAATGAAATTAATCAATAGTTACAGCTATCAGTATTGTCCATATAAATGAAAACATTGCAATGACACCATTTGGAAACATTTTTTATTTAGAATACAACAAATTCAGTCACAATCACAGGCAGAACTGATTATCTATGGAGTCTGTGTGGGGGTGAAGGTATGAGATTGTGAAAAGGGTATATTATTTTTGTATTTGTTCTGACATTTTCAAAGGATAAATAGGATAATGTAATAAAAAAAACACCAGCTAATTGACCAGGAATTACACACATACAGACCCATACATTGTACAACTCCATTTTCTCCATTCTTGATTTAAAACACTAAAATTGTGTACAGAAAGACACAATTGCTTTCAATAATGTTTACTGCAGAAAAGTACTCGACAGATACTGACCTATAATATCTCTTATATATATATATATATTGCTCTGACTAGTAAAAGACTTGCCATTTATAGGGAGTTTGTTATGTTGTTTCATTACTGAGATTTTTGCTGCCTGGACACAAATTACAAATATTTAAACACATATTATATAATAAAATACTCAGAAAATTGGGAAAAATCGCAAAGAGGAAAGTTTTGACATATATGGTAACTTTAAAGCTATTCCATTCCATGGATTATTTTGAAATCTGGTTGTAATATTTAGCCAACATGACCCATTGAATCGTCAATAAGCAGTATATAATTTATGCAAATCAAATACAGTATGGAATTCTATTTAACAAAAAAATTATTTCATTCCATCTTAAACAAAAGCATTCTCAGTAAACTTATGATTTTGAAAAGTCTCTCTCTCTCTCCTCTCTTTCTCTCTCCTCACACACACACACTCACACAGACACACACAAAAACACACACTAACTTCCCATGTGTATTCCAAGCCCCACTTTCATAGAACTTGTCAATATAAGTACCAGTAGGTACTTAACTCAAAATTGTGTCCCTCTGAATAATTTGTATAAAGTAAAATTTAAGGTTAGTATCTAAATATAAAGCCTACGAGAGTTTGTTTGAAAAAGTAGGTTTAATACAAATATTATGCTACTTTATAAATGCCTGAAAAATTTTATCGCAGCGTTTCATGAAAGTTGAGATTTTTTTATAAAAGTGGAACCATATGGATAATCTCTTGTTCATCGTGTACCACAATGAAAAATAACTCGATCATCTCAGCTGCAAGAACATTTTTATTGTAAATTTTCCTGCATATTTGCATATTTGTTACTAATGAAATCAGAAGGGAAATCACAAAAATTTAATGTGATTAAAATTGTCCAAATTGCTACTTATTATCACCAGAAACTTTCAAAATTAAGCAAGGTGGTTATTAACTACTTCAAAAATCAGCATAAAAATGTAACCATGCATAAATTTCCCCTTAGTAAAGCTGCCAACAGATTGTACTTTGATTTGGTCAACAAACCATTCAGCAACAATTCCTATTCAGTCATTGATTAGATAACAGATTTAACTTTTCTGCTGCATACATGTAATCCTCCCAATCATAAAAATATTAACTCCTATAACATTAAAGATTTTTGAGTAAAAATTTGCATACTTAAACAGCTCTTTTGAATACATTTTGGCAATTTTGCTGAAAATGAACGACAATAACAACCACAAAAATGCAAAGATTTAACAATATGACTTTGAATAATTTATATAGGAAACTAACTTGGTGTCCTAATCTCATTACCAGAGCTCTGACAAAAAAAATGAGAAAGAGATGACAACACAATGATTTACTCAATGACCCATGATATGATTGGTCAGTGATACACGGGGATCACCAATCAGCTGTCAATGTACTGTGGCTGATGAATGACCACTATGTGATTATCACGGTTCAAGATGAACATAGCCTCAGCCTTCCACCATCCTTTATGATCTAAATTTGATGATAATCCAATAAATGAAAAATACAAATAGTGCGAAGAGAACCATGTACCAGATAAGCTTGTAGCCTACAGCTATCATGATGTCTTTCAAACAACCCATAGTAGGCTGTAGCAGTCCTCCAGTAGATTCAAGTCAGCATCCTGGAAATGCATGAAAATAACTTCCTTTATATAATAACAGAAGGCACAAATTAAATGATTGATTACTATTGTTTCTTTCTTAACTTTCGGCATATGGTAAAACACTGATTATCTGGACTCATCAGTGGATATATATTTTGTCTAAATAACTGGTTGCTCAGATCAGATTTTGTTCAAAAAGTAAAACTGTGATTGATAGAATTATAACATAGGTGTTATGAATGGTTATTTATCTGTGTTTTTTTGAACACAAGTGTAAAGGGCTTTAATCAAGATAAACTCAACTGACACGGATTTTATGCACACCTGCGCTGGTAGGTGATCAACTTTTATAATCCATTAAGTCACCTTTGTGTTAAGTCACCTTTGATCCTTGATTGCCAGTTAATTATGTCGGCTGGACTACATAATGCCTTAGATCTGACCATTATGAGCCTTTAATCATATTTGATTAGCTTGGGATTTCTGTATATCAAATGACGTATTGCCATAGCAGCACTCACTTAGTGACAACTGGGTGTAAAAATAAACTTTCTCTGTACCTCCCTCTCTCCTAACTACATCTACAGTATTTGTACTTTAAAACGATAATGTATTTATACCTTGCAATTATAACTGCATGATATTTTATTTGATCATGCGTGTTTCTGATTTCTGTTGCTCTGTTCTGTGTTGGCATCATGATCAGCAAATTAATTTCATTAATAGACACATGTTCATTAGTTGTCTGTACAAGCAAATAATCCAGATAATTGGCATCTGCATAATAAATGTTTTACTGTATTTCCTTTTTATATACTGTAAATTGCTGTGCATGTATTTCATAATAGCTTTCTGTACACAGTAAATCGTTGTACATGAATTTAAAAACAAAAGTTTTTGTACGGTAAATCACTGTACATATATTTAAAAATAGGAGTTTTCTGTACACAGTAAATCACTATACATTTAAAAATAATAGTTTTCTGAACACAGTAAATCTCTGTACATGTATCTAAAAATAGGAGTTTTCTGTACACAGTAAATCTCTGTACATGTATTTAAAAATAGGAGTTTTCTGTACACAGTAAATCTCTGTACATGTATCTAAAAATAGGAGTTTTCTGTACACAGTAAATCTCTGTACATGTATCTAAAAATAGGAGTTATCTGTACACAGTAAATCTCTGTACATGTATCTAAAAATAGGAGTTATCTGTACACAGTAAATCTCTGTACATGTATTTAAAAATAGGAGTTATCTGTACACAGTAAATCTCTGTACATGTATCTAAAAATAGGAGTTATCTGTACACAGTAAATCTCTGTACATGTATCTAAAAATAGGAGTTATCTGTACACAGTAAATCTCTGTACATGTATCTAAAAATAGGAGTTATCTGTACACAGTAAATCTCTGTACATGTATCTAAAAATAGGAGTTATCTGTACACAGTAAATCTCTTTGAAAATATGAGTTGTCTGTTCACTGTAATTTACTGAATTTTTACAAGCATATCATTTTGTTACATTTACCAAGAAAATTACAGCAAAAACTATAAATCACTACAACATGGCATTTATTAGCTAATTATTAATATGCAAAAGAATTTAGGATTAACAAGATTAACAAAAGTTTAATAACACTAACGTTTGACTTGTAGTATTCTAAATATTGTACTAAATCATACTGAATAGCAACAAAAAATGTACATGTTATTTCTTTGTATAACACCAACTTTGAGAATTTATTGTTTTGTAATCCAAACGACCGACATTGGCATAGACAGGTCTTTGGGACAAAAGAAAAGCAGAATTTTCATCGAAAAAAACACCTGGATTGGGTGATCACTTTACATTGTATTTGATAACTATTTGATAACTCAATGTATACAATCTGATATCCAAGAGATTTAGAACTATACTGGACTTTACTCTATTTAATATCAAACCACACCTGGATTGGGTGATCACATGACCATGTACTTGATAACTCAAGGCATACAATCTGATATCCAAGAGATTTAGAGTTATACTGGACTTTACTCTATTTAATATCAAACCACAAGTGTTTAAGAACTCTCAATCAAATAAGTATCTTGCAACAGAAGAATTCAAAAATATGTTTTAAATGAGATGGACAAAGGCATCAAAAGTCACATTACCATGCCCTTCATTAATTTGTTTTTGAACTGTAAAATGAATGTGCAAAATTTAGGAAAGGTCAGTGTTTAAAAGCAAATCAGTACAATCCTGGCTAAACAGTATCAAGGAAAATGCTAGGCAGCAAAAAGTGGTAAAGGCAAAAACCTTGCCAAACTAATTCAACCAAAAAAAATAAAAATAAATGAGCACCATCAGAGAAACGATAAATGGTAAAGATGTTATAAAAAGCGTACAAATTAAAGATAACTGCAAAAAAGGGTTAAACCCTTAAAATATATGCCCAACATTTTCTATATGAATTGAACCCTTTTAAAAAGTCCACGTCATAGGATACATCTGACATCAAACAGCTTCCCTCCACTGGTCACCTCTTATGACATGCAAAAGGGCACATCAGACCTATTCTACACCCCATGCCTGCAGGAAGACCTGAAAGGTGCAATGCAGCCCAGTTCTGAATTTCTATCACCTTTTTTCTCTACTATGCAAAAATGCAATTAGTTCTCAATTCTGAATTTTCCTAATAAACTTTACTAATAAAACTTTAACAACACATTTTCATATTTCATTAATCATGCAATTTTCTTGAGGAAAGAGGTCTTAACTAGCATGATAAATCAGCCACCAAACCTGTACTAATACTGATGGACAGTTTGAGTGTGACCTCACCCCTTCATAAAATCATGCAATTGATGCAGACAAATCTGTCCGCAGACCATCAGTGTACATTTTAGACACTTACCAGCATTTCTCATGGCTCCTGAGTTACGGCTGGTTGAAGGGGCCTTTTGTTGAGATGTACAGAATATTTCTGGATCAAAATCCTATGTTTGACAACTTGTAAATCCATGTGGAATAGCACAACCCTACCTCCTGTCACCATTTTGAATTTCATGGCTACATCCAGCTGTTCCATCTAACCCAGCAACCAATCATATGTTACTCAACTCAACCAATATTATGTGCCACTGTTTTTGTTTTTTTGTCTCATCATGTTAAATGAACTGAATGAGAAATCCACAATAACGGGTAATTTGAAATATTTTTACCTGTTATGCATAGATGCTTGCTTCCTAAGTGCACATGACAAATCCATGGATACTCGAATCGAGTCACATGACCAAAGCAACTGAATTTTCAAATGAGCTATTATGTACAAATTGCTGAAAGACCCCTTCAACTGACCATAACTCAGGAGCCACGAGAAATACTGGTGCGTCTTAAATGTACACTCATGTGTTGCAAACAGATTCTACTTGATCAATTACATAATTTTATGAAGCGGTGAGATCAGATCCAAACTGTCCATCAGTATCGGACTAATTCTTAACAGTTACATCTGATGACCTTGTAACTTGATGTGATGATTTGCTACTACCATATATGGGTAATAGATTTGTTGTCAAGCGATCAGAAACAACATACTGTATTAGCTTAAATAAGTTAAGTCATTATTCAACATAAATGGTGCTGATGATCCATGATAATTCAGAAAGAGTTTAAACCTAATTTGAAGGAATCAATCACAATTATTTTTAAATTTCTGTTACAATTACTTAAAACTATAAAATCTGATTCAGACACCATGGACCCTTCATCAAGGCAAAAATTAATTAAAATCATGTGCTATAAGAACTTAGCAAGAACCTAAGCATGAAAGGGAGTCAGTTAAAGGAAACATTCAAAAGACACAATATACCTCTAAACAATTTCAGAGAATTACATAGAAATCAGAAGACCCGGACCAATACATTTACCAAAAGGGAGACAATGGGAAAAACCCTTCTTACAAGGTAAATAAAAAATTATATAATAAAGGGATAATAGCTCCATTTTAATTGGAGGCTTTCACACTATCTTTCAAGAAACCCAAGTAAGCAAGTATCTTGCATTGCATACCTAATGGCATTGAAATATGTGCAGTGTATATTGGTTACAAACTACCTCTGCCAACATAGTAATCTACTGTGATTGAAAAAGAGTTGTAACTCTGTCACATAAAGACTTATAGATAAGGTAAGTATCACATAATTAAAATTAGTTTTACCCCCCACCCGTAAAAAAACTACATTTTAATAGCAGTAATGGATTACCTATCACTATTGCCTTACTGAATTTGCCAGTTTGGAGGGAGGCTGATGTTCTCAAGAAACTGTTAACAAAACGTATGTACTTACCTTTATGGTAGGAATGTACCTACTGTAATCTGGCAAAACGCTTGACCACATTTTGAGCCATTACTACAGGGCCCAACAAGAAAATGACTTCACTCTGGTACGCCCAAGATCAAAGGTAAAAGGAGGTGAAAGTAGTGTATGATCGCCAAAACATGGTTCTCATAACATCCTCAAATGAAGAATGATTAAGATAGACCCAGGAAGTAGTCATAGCCCTGACTTCATGGGCTTTAATTCTCATAAAGGAACGATCCCTCTCAGTGAGGGACTGATAAGCTCTCTTGATAGCGAGAACAATCCACCTGGAAATGGTGGATGCCAAGATATCAGTAGAGCCCTTAATAGGTAGGAAGAAATGCTTCTGACCCTTCCTTCTCCCTACTGAAAGCAGCCAACTAGAATCATAATGCCCTAACTGGGCAGAGAAGCCTATCTTGATTATCCACAACACAGATACAACTGAGACTGGGGATTTCAATAGGGAGCATTGCTATCGAAGGAAGCTGGTTCTTTGCCAGGAACACAGTTTTGCAAAGGAGAGAAACTGACTCATAATTACTGTTGAACCATAAACAACCTTTTCTACAGACAAAGCATGAAGCTCACTGCTCCTCACAGATGTTAAGGACAGCAGGAAGATAGTTTTAAGGGTAAGGTTCTCAAAGGAAGCTTCTCTCAATGGTTCATAAGGGGTGTTTTAACAAAGCTCACAAAATGCACTAGAGATTCAATCTTGGCATCAGTGAGCGAGAAACCAGTCTCTTCAACTCAAATTACTTGATCAGATTGAAAAGATTAGGGTCCGACCCAAAAGACAGACCCTTAGAAAATTTGAGCATGTTAGACAGGGCTGCCCTATAGCCCTTAATGGCAGAGACCGAACATTCTCTCTCCTGAAAAAGGAAGAGAAGAAAGTCTGACACTGCGCTCAAAAGGGGACAGCTATGATCAACGCATTTCCTACCACACCAATGGCAGAAAATTCTCCACTTTG
This sequence comes from Margaritifera margaritifera, assembly GCA_029931535.1. Lineage (NCBI taxonomy): Eukaryota > Metazoa > Mollusca > Bivalvia > Unionida > Margaritiferidae > Margaritifera > Margaritifera margaritifera. Next base: position 2,119,275 of record JAQPZY010001367.1, read on the forward strand.
CATCATAAACCCTGGAAGTGGACAGTCTCTTAGCCAAGGCAATGCAACTTTGCTATATAAGTGATAATATACTACAGGCTCCATGCTAGAGGCTGATTCAGGGGAAATGGTAGCTCTTGAGTCTGTCTTTTCACCTAAATATGCCCAAAAATCAAAGTTCACTTCTCCTTGCCTTGATTTCATGCCATTCGCCACCTCCCACTACTTATTTTGTTTCAATACACTGCATTAATAATCAAAGTAAAATACTGACTTCTGTCAATTTCTCCTGCTCACTACAATTCTCTTGGCAGGGCCTTAAACAGAAGAAAAACTTAAGTTGGGAAACCAAAGTAAGGAACATTCAGGGGCGATAAATCTTTAACTCATAACATGAAATGCTGGATATCCAATCTATACAACATCTTGTCAACATAAAGGTGCATTATACATTTGATTCAAATGAACATTCCTTCATAAAGTTATACTTTGGAAACCAAAAATTAGGAGTACAGGCAATCATGGGCTATATATTCTTGTAAATGATAAAGTGTAAATTAAACTCAATTAAGATCTCATCAATATACAAATACATCATAGACAGCAGGACTGGAAATCAGGGGCAATAACTCTTCTAAAGGTCTCATCAATATAAAGTAATTATCATTGGTAAAAGTAATGCTGTGACAATTAGGGGCCATAACACCTGTAAATGATGTCATGGAATACTATAAATCAAATTTATTAATGGTTATATTAATATAAAGGTGTGAAATAAATGGTGAAAATCCAAAAATCCTTAGTAAAGTTATGCTACAGAAACCAAATTTAGGAGGATGGGACAGTATGGGCCACAACTCCATTAAATGATATTGTGGAATACTGGAAAATTCAACTCATTCAAGGTTTCATCAATCTGCATACCAAATTTGGTTTAAATCCAACAAACTTTGACAAAGTAATGCTGAAAATGTAATGCTGTTAAAACCAAAGTCAGAAGGATGGACAGCAAAGGATGTAACGTAATGCTGAAAACATAATGCTGACAATGTAATGCTACTGAAACCAAAGTCAAGAAGACAGACAGCATAACTCATTAAATCAATATTGCAAATAGATTTGTGTTTGTGTTTGAAAATCCCCATTCCACTCACCCCCCCCACACACACATACAAAAAATCTAAGTCCCAGAAATTCTTAAAAAGTTATAAAATTTTGAAATATTTTTATAACTGTATGAAAACTAAGCAGTGAGAGAGTCAAACAGATGGAAGAATCATTTATAGCATGCATATATGCGCTTAAGAGGTAAAGCTTTAAATTTAGCTGTGACATGTTTTTAAATTTTTAGCAACAGTGGTCATATATGATGATGGATCAGCATCGTTTGTATGAAAAGTAAAGCCCTCAATCACAGGATGCTTTCCATCAACCTTGATCAAATTATGTTGAGCACTTATAATAACAAAGACCTCTTAAATGTTTCTGCATTTTTAGTAACAGTAGCCATATCTGAAGGCAGATCAGCATTAGTGGAATACACTTAAAAGACCTCGATGTCAGGAGGCTTAAATGTTTATCTATTTTTAGTAACAATGGCCAAATTTGATGATAGATTGGCATCATTTAGAAGAAAAAAAATCGTGAAAAGTCTTTATGCCTGGCTGCTTTCCGTCAAGATTGGTTGAATTCTATTCAGGGGTCTTGGAAAATAAATTATTTAAAGTTTTACCTATTTTTAGTAATGGTAGCCATATTTGATGGCAGATCAACATCATTTGAACAAAAATGAGATGTCCTCATGCCAGGATACTTTCAGCTTGGTCAAATTCTATAAAAAAAAGTTTTGGAGAGGAATTACTTTAAAGATTTTTCTGTTATTCATAATGGCAGTTGATGGCATATCAGCATCAGTTGTAGAAAACTAGTATCGCTCTGTGCCATGATGCTATCAGTTATGTTTGGTCAAATTCTGCTGAGTGGTTTATAAGAAGGAGCTATTTAAAGGTATCTCTATTTTAAGTAATGGCAGCCATATTTGATTGTGGATCGGCATCATTTGTAAAAATTTGAAAGGTATTCATAACCTGATGCTTTCTGTCAGTTATGATCAAATTCTGTCCAGTGGTTTTGGAGAAGTCATTTAAATTTGCTACTGCTTTTTTGTAATGGTGACCAAATATAATTGCGGATCAGCATCAGTTGTATAAACCTTGTAGCCCTCTGTGCCAGTAATCTATCTGTCAAATATCGTAAAAATTCTGTTGAGCAGTTTTTGAGAAGTTGTTTAAATGTTTTTCTATTTTTAGTAACAGCAGCCTTAAATGATGGCAAAGTATCATCATTTGTATAAATCTGAAGTACTTCATGCCAGGATGCTTTCTGACAAGTTTTGTCAAATCTACTGAGCAGTTTTGGAGAAAAAGTGATATAAAGTGTATGTCTATTTTTAGAAACAGTGCCTTTTCTAATTTTAGTAATGGTGGTCATATTTGCAGGTAGATTGGCACTGTTTGTATAAACTTTAAAGGTTTTGCTGCCAGGATGCTTTCTTTAATAATTAATTTGATCAAATTTTCTTCAGCAGTTTTTAGAAGTGATTTAACGTTTAATAATTTTAGTAATGGTGGGCATATTTGACAGCGAATTGGCACAGTTTTTATAAATTTGAAAGCCCTTCGTGCCAGGAGGCTCTCTGCCAAAATTTGGCTAAAATTAGTCTGGCGGTTTTGAGAAGTTTAAAGTAGAAATTGACGAAGGACACAAAACAAACAATGCTTGCAAGACCATACTATAAGCTCACTTATGGCCTTATGACCAGGTGAGGTAACAAAAAAATTATGAATGCATCATAAGGGTGAGTAAGTATAATATTTATATGTATGAATATGCATTTGTTACATAATCAATCAACATTAGTACATTAATGAATTAAATAATTAGTACATTAATGAATTAAATAATTAGTACATTAATGAATTAAATAATGAGTACATTAATGAATTAATTGTTTGAAAAGAGATATCAATAGATAACTACATGTTTTCAATATTGCAATTTTAAATACATTAAATAAAGTTGTACAGCATTCAAAACTGGAATTTATCTTTTAAAACAGATGGTTCTTTTCCAGTCATTATTTTGATTCTAACATGAAAAATGAAAAATATTTGACTTGTTTACACTGCTACACTCTGTTGACCTAGATGTTGCATTTTATATGCAGTTCGGGGCTTCATAATAAACCATGTAAGGAAAGATAAAACAAAAATTAATATTTGTTAATATGTAGCTATATTATAACAGAAGTATGTTTTAGCTGTATTTCATTATTACTAAAAGAGCTAGGTTGGGCCTGGAAACATTCTACTTTATATACAAGACTATGTTATATGCATGTATGTTATGGCTGAGCTTGGCTGTAAGACTCATAATCTGAGAGCTGCATGTTCGATACCCACCCAGTACAGCCCAGATCAGCTACATCTGTGTGTCCTTGGGAATTGCACATGCTTCCATTTCCATCTAATGGAAGGTTTAAACTAAAATTCACCTATCAGTGACCCACCCACCCCCAAATCCAAGATCATATCTGTTTTGGAGACTTTGTTATAGTAAAACATTAATATCCTCACTGTAGCATTTTTTTGCTTGCAATACTATTACAAATATTCCTGCCACTTCAGTACTAAATTATAAGATAATAATATATATGATGTTTCCCTGCAATAGTATCACAATTTCAATGGTCCTCAATCCATCTTTATATGAACATCTTACTAAAGATCAAATAAGCCTTCTGGCACATAGACAACCAGAAGCAAAGTCGGAAAGTGTTTATATTGCAAAAAGCTAGTTCCCTGAAATATGGTGTCTCACCTGTGAACATCATTATGATGACACAGGTCAGACACCTGGAATCCTGGTTTATAAAGGTGCAAGTGTTCCTCAAAATGTGGTGTCTTACCTGTGAATATCATTATGATGACACAGGTAAGACACCTGGAATCCAGGTTCATAAAGGTACATGTGTTCTTCAAAAAGTGGTGTCTTACCTGTGAACATCATTCTGATGACACAGATCAGACATCTGGAATCCTGGATTATAAATGTACATGAGTTCCTTGATCTCTCATAGATGTGAACACTATGATGATGACACATATCAGACACCTGGAATCCTGGTTTATAAAGGTACATGTGTTCCTTGAAATGTGGTGTCTCATGTGGGAACATCATTATGATGACACGGTTCAGACACCTGGAACCCTGGTTTATAAAGGTACAAGTATTCCTTGAAATGTGGTGTCTCACCTGTGAACATCATTATGATGACACGGTTCAGACACCTGGAATCCTGGTTTATAAAGGTACATGTGTTCCTTGAAATGTGGTGTCTCATGTGTGAACATCATTATGATGACATGGTTCAGACACCTGGAACCCTGGTTTATAAAGGTACAAGTATTCCTTGAAATATTTGTGCCTCAACTGTGAACATCATGACACAGGTCAGACATGTGAAATTTTCGTTTATAAGGGCTACAAGTTTTCCTTGAGATGTGGTGTCTCACCTGTGAACATTATTATTCTGACACAGGTCAAACACTTGGAATCCTGGTTTATAAGGGCACATAAATTGTAATTATAGAAAAATATTGTACAAATGTTTCAGTTAAATACAGCAATTGATGCAAAAGATATATGACTTTCTAAAAATTCAACTTAGAAATATTATACTGTTAGCAACAGTGATGACAACATCATTGGCACCATGGATGAAAAGTGATACTTATGTCTCAACATCAACAGGCAAAACAAAACTCCTCCAATACTGTACAATTACTTACCTGCACTTGAGATTATTGTTGTCCATAACAAGTCTTAGTTATATAGCTCATGATGTAAACACAGTGATCAGCCAACTGGTCATTTTATATCATGTATCAGTCACACTTGTAATCAGTATAAACTTACTAAATTTAGAATTTGTTTGAGTTATTCCAAACTTTATATTTGTCCATTTTTCTGGATTTTTAATAATTTAGGGGAGAAAATACAAACATTTTCTTTCTTCTACTGATCAAACAAAACAGGCTATATAAGTACCATTTTGTCTTACCATAAAAATAAGGCATTCAATTATCAAAGGGAAGTAACGCCTAAGTTGGGCCAGAGATAAGTGAATAATTGTTTTATTTTTGCAGGTGAGCTCCCGGTGTAGATCGCCTGAAGACACAGCATCACTCATGTTTTAGTGGGTGTGGCATTTGTGTGCATGTGGTCTAAATGTACTTTCAAATTATGTTCAGTATTGTTATAATAAAGTTGTAATAATGAGTTCAAGAAAATAGTGTAAGCATCTGTGGACGATATGATCCAAGGCTGGATATGAACCCCACAACAAGGGCAACATCACAAAAGCTTGTCAAAGTGACAAACTCAGTGACTCTGTGTGAAATCTAACAATTAATAGGTTAATCAAGAGGACATTTGATGCCTATGCATACCTGTGACAGAACCAGGATTTCAAACCAGTAGATTTACAAATTTTGATCAGTAGATTGGCTTCTAAAAAGGTAGATTTTTTATCGGCATAAATTTTACGTGTTTTAAGGGAATTGAAAAGAAAACAAGTTCATTTTGTCACATAATATGTATTCTCTTCATATTATAATAAAACACAAATTTTGAACATGATTCAGGTTCAGAATCTGATGGAAACTGTTACAATAAATTGTATATATTGTTAATTAAATGAAAAAGGACGAGTTATACATCTCACAGTTCACTGCAAAGATTTTTTATGCAGTCCAATGCAATGATGTAAGTTGACAAATGTTGTGAAATATTAAAAATAATATACATTTTTGCTGAACTGTTTGATCATACACACGGACTAGAACATTCAACATTTTATCATCCCCTTGATCATTTGATTCATCAATCATGATACTGAACTTCTGACTCCTACACATATTTTCAACTCTTCTGTCCCAGTGGGGGGTTAGGGCCTGAGTGACAATATGTGTTGTCTTTGTACGCTGGCATGAAAATTTCTGTGCAATTTCAGAGTCAGAAAACATGACTTTAACCAGTTTAGTAAAATGATCTGCTATGAGGAATGGTAAATTGTGCTCTGTCAGAAAATTTGCAAACAAAGTCTCTGCAAGTGTCACTTTATCCACTTTTGATCCAGTCTCAAATAATGCCTTCAATGTGGGTGTGTTTGTTACAGAAGAATCGTTGCTCCTATGTGATGGTGTCTGCATATGCCTGGTGATAGCATTTCTTCCTCCATATGCTATCTTAAAATCCAATCTGCATGAAAGACACAATGCAAAGTAAGGACCTTTGCTACTCGCCTGCACACACTTAAATTCTGGTATCCAAGCGTTGTTAAACTTGTAGTATTTCTTAGCTGGTGGCTTCTTAGCATTGGGAGAAAGCGGACATTTTGGCATTTTGACATGCATTGAAAAGAAAAAAAAATATACAAGCTGCCCTTAAATATTCATCTTAAACCATCGTGAACAATACAAGAACAACTAAAAGACATCAAATCAAAATACTTAATCAAGTGTTTCTGCCAAGATCATTTTTGGTCGGTCTCTCCGTTTTATTTTACTTCCACGACAGATCGGCTGAGTTTTAATCAAAGACTCATGGATTACCTTTGATCCTTTTATTACTTATAACACCACAAACAACATCCCGCATTTGGCCTTAAACTCTCGAGATTACAACAATAAGGTAATCAATTAGCCGCTTCTCGAGTACAATTGTAATCCGAACTCAACCACGCATCGTCGCACCGGTCGTATCATAGGTAAACATTTCCGGTTCCCAGTAGACTGGTTGTGGCTGGTTTATCTAATGTGTTGATAGAATGCGTAAAAAAAACGAGTTTTTTTTTTAAAAAAAAATATCCTTGAAATTTTCAAAACCGGTAGATTTCGACTACTAAACGGTATGTGCGGTAGACGGTCTTTAAAACGGTATTTTTGGCCTACCGCCGGTAGAATCACAGGTATGCCTATGTGGAAAAAGATAAAGAAATAAAAGTGTTAACTATACTACTGACAAGATGCAGAACTCTACCATCAAAGTACTTAGACATTGTCCACCATCTTCTGACCTGGTGAAGCAATTCATGCAAGCTGATGACGAAGACTGTCCTCTGTCACGGGCACAAGACCTGAACATGAACAAGTTCTTTCATCACAGGAAGCTGTGTGAATTCTTCAATGTTGCAACTTAAAAGCATCACACAAGGAATCAAAATTGTGACAGAAAATTTGTTTTTCAACCCTAATTCTGAGTTGCAATGCAGCTTATTGAGTAGAAAGAGTGACTAAAATATGATTACTGTCATTATGTAAATGAAGTGAGAAACTTATTTAAATCTATATTTTCACCTACAAAAGGGAGGAAAGCTGCAATGATTAAGCAAGCAGTTCATTTTGGACTACTGAACTCTGGAGTTACTAGATCAGGACTTGTGAATGTGCTTACAAGTGAAAATGTTCCAGTACCATCTTTATCAGGTTGACTGAAGTGGCAGAGCTCAGTTGCTGAGAAAATCATAGAACTAAACAGTGACAGAAGACAAAAATTAAATGCAATTTGAAAAATATATTTAACTTGAGTGGACTACCTGATGATTCTGGATTTCTTGTAAAAGGGGATGGACAATATAACAATCACCTATTCCGTGCTGGGAAAACTCCATTCCAGGAAACAACCAAGGTTGCATTCTGAATATCTGAAAATATTAAAAATAATAAATTAGTGTTCTCTGTGTTTACAAGAAACAAGCTTTGCAAAACAAAACAGTTACTCAAAAGTCAAGGACAGAAGGTGAAATGACTCAAAAGTCAAGGGCAGAAGGTGCAATGACTCAAAAGTCAAGTGCAGAAGGTGGAATGACTCAAAAGTCAAGGGCAGAAAGTGGAATGACTCAAAAGTCAAGGCAGTAGGTGGAATGACTCAAAAGTCAAAGGCAGAAGGTGGAATGCCCTCATCATAATGCTACATGTACTTTAGTCTGTTAGATCACCCTATACATGATGAATCTGCAAAGAATAAAAAAAAAAACAATAAAAAAGAGAAATATCATAGAAAGCAAACAAAAATACCAGCATTATATGGTCTTAGTTAAATATACAATTAAGATAAGGTGTATGGCCTATACCAATGTTTGGAATTTTCATGCAGCAACATTGCTGATTATTCTCGACTGCTGATTTTTCTTGCTTGCTGACTATTCTTGCTTGCTGATTATTCTTGATTGCTGCTGGCTTTAGTGATAAGTGATCAAAGTGTACACATCAACTAGTGTGACAAAGGTGCAGAACAAAAGTGTACACATCGACTAGTGTGGCAAAGGGCAACACAAAAGTGTATGCATTGACACGTGTGACAAAGGTGCAACACAAAAGTGTATGCATTGACTAGTGTGGCAAAGGTGCAACACAATAATGTACGCATCGACTAGAGTGGTAAAGATGTTACACAAGGTGTCTAGATAGATCTAATTGTCTTATTTGAAGCACAAAGACTAAATGGTAGACATAAAGTGTAAGACATTTTCATAGGTTGAAAATTTTACACCTTTGCTACACTGTGTCGTACCAGATTTCCAAATCCATTGTAAAATTTTAACAAAAGCTTCCAAATTCTAACATTATTACTGCATGCTGTTGCTATGCAATTGTCAATATGACAATTGAAGGTATCACTAAACTAATTAATTTTCCAATATGTTATCTATATTTTTCAAACCTTAACCTAAAGAATATAAACAATATAATTATAATAATTATATGATTAATAATTATAATAATTGTTGATTATATTATAAAATAATAATAATTATTTTACCACCTCTTGCTAATTAGCCTTTGGGACAAATAATATCAAACAATCATTATACCTCATGTAACATTTTCTGGACTTCCGGTCCCTAAAACTGACAACCCATCATCCATATCACCAAAGTCAATGGTTTCAGGGCTGATTTACTACAATTCTGGTAAAGGCTACTATACCAAAGCTGGCTGGCTAGATGAAAAACAAAATTCTTTTCTAGTACACTTATGAATATTAAACAGAAAGAAAGCAAATTGACATATGGGACTGAGAACAGTTGCTCAGAACCGAAAAAAAAGATTCTTTTTTTTGGTTTAAATAATAGGAGTTAGAGTAGAATTTAATAGCAGCTGCTTGGCTCATTCAGTAAAACTTTAAACCAATATAAAGTATATTTTGGTATAGTATAACTTCAAAATAAAATTAAAATGATAGGATTCCCATTTAAACAGAGATATTGATCCCTACTGGATGTAGAGTATGTAATTGGTGTAATGTTCTCTATCTTTCTGCTTAATCTTGCTATCAGAGAGATCTGGATCAGATCAAATAATTTCTATTATCTGATACTGAAAACAGTCAATGTTTTGGTTTGGTAGGTTAAAGTGTTTAGAGACCAGGGTATCCTTCTCATTGTGGACCCAAAGGTTTTCTTTTATTCTCACTTGACATTTCCTTTTATTCTCACTTACATATTGTTTGCCACATGTGTGATAGGTGAGTAAATAAATAACAATGCTTGTAGTACAATGGCCTCCTAACTTGGAGGTTTGTGCAAGTGCTTCTAGAGATTTTAGATTTCTCCATTTTCATGCAAAAGGTGCAATTGGCGGTCTTGCAATCCGGTACTTTATTTGCGAATGATCTACTCATACGACCAGGGTGTTATCTTGAAAAGCTATCTCTTATTAAATAATTGCTTAATTTAAAGCCAATTCTTTGTGCAAAAATGGGTGGATTTTGGAAAAAAAATTCTGGCAATGTAAGGCTGATAATAATGAGATGTCCCTCAAACCAGCTGAGTAGTTATAGTGCTATAGCCCCAGGCAAAATGTACTGCATGCAGCCTTAGCAGGTGTTGATATCAATTGCACCAACAAAAACAAACTCTTGCACATTCACATGCATGTTTTAGTAGCTGATTGACCATTAACCCTTTCACCAGGAAGTTATCATTTCATGATGAAAACATACCAACTTGTGTTGCGAAACTTAAAACATCAATATGTAAATAACAATTTGTTTTACGAATAGAATCGGTGAAAGTGCTTGGTAAATATATTTTTTAAAGATTTTTAACTACCATGCTTGTGTTTTTTCCTTGTAAAATCAGTTGAAACCATAAGTGAACCTGTCAAGTGGTAATCATGGTGCACATCCCCGTGTCTAGGAAGTACATCTTCATTAGACTGCCTGTTACTGTAATTCATTGTGCACATAAATTAAGGAAAATATATGACTTGTAGAAAGGAAAATCTAAATTTGATGTGACAGAAGTTTTAGTCTAAAAATAAATATCTGTAGGTCTGAAATGTATGGGACAATGCTATATTGTGGAATTCAAGAAATGCTTTAAGGTCAATGTTGTTTTCTTGCATCATTCATTTTTGTGAAAATATGAAAAAGGCAGCTAAGCAAATAATATCTAACTAATACATGATGTTATTACAAGTACATAGACAAATATTAAACCCATACATTCGCAATCCTATCCTATGATTTTTGTAACAAAGCTAGAAAGTGAGGGTCAAATTCAGAAAATTCCCGTTTCTAAACATAGATGCACCCACATGGCATGCGTGGGGCATTATCTGTTCTTGGCAGTGTGCTGATTCAGTTGGAAAGAAGGATCTAGTTCATTCATATATCAACTTTAATGCTTCAGTTCATCATCAATGAATAGCTATAGTAATGTTTTATTGGCAACAATGAAATTAAACATGAAAGTTCTAATGTTATTAAATGGTCTGTCCCTTACTTGAGGTTTATGTGCCCTTCTTGGTCTCTACACCATGTATTTTGGACATATGACTTCACATGGGCACACATTAGGGTGACTCGTTTAGCCAAGGACTATTCTCCCTTGAGGCCCTCTTAAGAAAAAAGAGACTGTTGTGGAAGTGAACAATGAAGAGATGTAAGAAATAATAAACAATTTCAAAAACATATTTAAGCTGAGTGGAGTACCTGACAGTTCAGGAATTCTTGCTGAGGGAGTGTAACAATCACATAATCAGTGCAGCTGACACTTCATCCCAGTGTGGCACCTAGGTTGTTTTCACCATATCTGAAAATATGACCAATAACAAGTTATTGTTACCTGTATTTACTGGAAATAAACTGAAGACAAAAAAAGTTCAAATGCTGAAAACAAGGACCAGAAGGTGGAATGCCCAAATAATGAAGGTACAAGTACAGCCAATATTCCTCTAGACCACCTTATAGACGATGATTCTACATGGGCTAAATAGTATGGCGAGGACCTGTGCACCACTGATTAAAAGTTTCGCACATTATGGAAATTCAAAGGCTTATCATGGATTAAACAGAGTTCTTAAAGTAAGTGGACTACCTGACAATTCTGGAATTCTTGTGGATGGGGGATGGTAGACCAAGAAGTTGCTCTCCACCTATTTTTTTTTTTTGGACTGGTGGCGGAGAACAACAGTCCATGGCACTAATTGTGCTGGGGCGTTATCTTTTTCAATCAGGCGGATTATCGAACCGCTCGCTACTAATTAATAAATTTATTTAAACTAACCTTTGTATCCAGATGGTAAGTATAATCCCTCTTCTAATGACCCATTGCATTAAATCCTTTAGAACACTCACTTTTTTAGTATAAATCGCTGTCAGAACAGAACACCGGTGTATTCAGCAGCTGGTGAACTCAGATTTGAATTACTGACACGTGCCTGTAAAGCAGCATCACCCTAGGGCAAGAGTAACGCGTGGAAACCGTCTAGCGAGGCCTATATCAATGTGAACAGACTAATGCTTGGGTCGGAGCTCGTGCCATTAAGGGTGAAATTTAGAAGAGAGAGATGTCATGTCAGAAATGTGAGATAGATTGAATGATAAATAAATTTTTAAAAGACCACAAACTGTATTGAGCTGTGAAAATATGCTACACAATAATAATAATAATAATAATAATAATAATAATTTATTATTATTACTAGTAGTATTTTTAATATTTAATAACATTTACAATGGTATAAATTGATAGCAGACATACATACATGTTAGTACTTTACATTACTTAAAACAAGAACATTATTATTATTATTAAGATTATTTATAACATTTACAATGATGCTTATGAATACAAGATAATGCATACATACATACATACATACATACATACATACATACATACATACATACATACATACATACATACATACATACATACATACATACATACATACATACATACATACATACATGCATACATACATACATACATCACATCATAAATTGACATAGGAATTTGCTATAAGTTTCTCCCTTTTGTCACATTTGTTTGATAATTTCTTTATCTAAGATATGTCTGGGTTCTTTATGCTTGTTTCTGGACTGAAATTCCAAAAGGCTCTGTGGTATCTCCCAGGAATATCTCTTAAGTGCTACTCATCCTTCGTTACTCTAACAAAAGTTTCAATATCCCTTTTTCTTGAAAATGTAGAGTTTCCTGCCTGGAAACTTTCGAATTCACTGACAGTTTTACAATATATTTTATCCAAACATGGCCAACCCAACCAGCCAACTTGCTATGCCTATCCAAAGTGACGTCACTAAACTGATGACTTGCCGATCGTGAGCTTTCTATAAAGATAATAAAAAGTCAACATGAACTAACCTTTAATAATGTTTTATTTATGGGTTTAGTACTGTACAAAAAATTACAAACACACACAATATATATATATATATATATATATATATATATATATATATATATATATATATATATATATATATATTGTGTATGATGTTTATATAATATTATAAATATTTTATAAAATTATAAATGTTTCTTGACTTTAATATTTGCTCAAACATTAATGTTATGTATAAGGTTTACATGTTATGGTCCTTGAATTAGATTGTTTACCAAGTATTTGAGTTCAAGGACGGTTTTGGTAAAAAAGTTGTTTATTTAATTTGTTTTAAAAAGGTGAAGAACAACTTGTTGGTCTAAGGGGGATGAATGGTATAACAATGACATTGTCAGTGCAGAAGACACTCTATTCCAGACTGGAACCCATGTTGTTTTCGAAATATCTGAAAATATGACCATTAACATGTTAGTGTCATCTCTTTTCACTAGAAAAAACTAAACAAAGTGTTTAATTGCTGAAAAAAAGGGCAGAAGGTGGAATGCCCAAATAACGAAGGTACATGTACAGAAAAGATTCTTCTAGACTACCTTATAGATGACAAGTCTATATGGGCTAAATAGTGTGGACAGGACCTGTGCAACCATTGATTAAAAGTATTTGTGAAGATTTAGCATGTTTACAGCAGTGTTGCATCTGTAGAAAAAAGTGGGGGGGGGGGGGATAGGTAGTCCTACAATGTAAGATGTCTACCCTGATATTTTATGTTTTTTTGGCTAGCCAAACATCATAAAATATCAGAAATACCAGGGAAGAGTCTTACATTGTAGGACTGGGGGCGGGGTTCCCCGTCGATATGTACTGAGCATGTTTATATGAATAATCATTAATGAAATTCGTTGACAGTGAATGCTACTAGCTCTAATGTTATAAATACCTGTATCTGTTATGTAATTTTTATATTGCATCTTGTTTTGAGCATGTGATCGGCGATTCTTTCCCTCATTATTACTGTTTCGTCTAATGCAGTGTTTGCCCTTATTGCGGTGACATCGATAGGGTTCACTTCCATGCGGTATGACTGAAGTGCGAAAAGTAGCGAAAAGTTGCGAAAAGTTACACAAAAGGTGCGAAAAGTTACAAAAAGTTACGAAAAGTTACACAAATATTGCGAAAAGTTACGAAAGGCTATCTTAAATGGCGAGAAGTTCATTTAAAATTATATTGACCGACTATATTTTTATTTTCAGTTTTAATTAATACTTCTATTTCACAAATGAAATTATATTGTGTAGTAACTCATTCTACATAGGATTTAATATATCTTTTTTTTATATATAACGTATTTAAAAAAAGGTCCTTTTAGCGAATTGTTCCCTTTTTGCGAAAAGGACCTACCCATCTTGCGAAATGGACCGACTCAAATTTATTATCAGTTGCAATCAATATTTCTCAAAGAACACGTCATTGACCCGGTCAACTACGGCAAAATTAGAAGCACCTGGACAAACAACAACTCAGAGAGTGCCAATCACATCCTAAAATTCGTCACAAAATGGAAGTTAGCTGATTTACCAAAGTCTGTCAAACTGCTTCAGCAATTAGTTGCCAGTGAGCAGGAAGAGAGATGTTGTTCTCTGAGAAACATGGGCAATTATCACCTCAGTGAAAGATATTTGCACCACCTTGTTGACATTGATCACTGTGCCAGAATGACGGAAGAACAACGGAAAAGAAAAAGATTTCTCAATGACTACGGTAAAGACCATCCAAATATGATTTACTCAATAGATGGCAGAAGAACTGCAACCAAAACTCCTTCTGCAGGCCGAAAACATAACCAAATTAGAATAAAGCGGGCAGAAAGGTCTAGAACACCATCAAAAACGCCAAGTGCGAAACGCAAACATCAACACCATTAATAACAACGTACGAAGAAAAAGAAAATTTCTTAGTAAGCATTATCAAATAAAGGAAACCTTTAGTATGGCTAACAGTTAATTTAATAGTATAGCTTTTGTGAATAAATAGGCTTAAATAATGATTTCCAAGCAACTTTTCTCGTCTTGGCCTACATTAGCTTTTTTTTCGCAATTTAGTCATACCCACTTTTGGGTCATCACTAGTTTTGATTCCCTCTACCGAGTTTCTAATTTTTTTTTAGAAGCTTTTTTTTTTTTTTTTTTTTTTTTTTTTGTTTTGTTTTTTGATATTTCACCACAAGGAAATTGTGTTCTGTGTGAGGTAATTGTTATCTAATAAATATTTATTAGGTACTGTAAAAGTTCCATTGTTTTTCAGTGAATATTCTTATTTTCTTGAATTAATTCCATAGCTAGAATAAGATTTTCTGCGGGAATTCCATATTCCGCATTTCGTACGCCTTACGGCAGTGGTCCTCAACGCGGTGCCTGCGAGGTTTTTTGTGTGCCCGCGGAAGAGGGTATAATGAATAATAAAAAATTTAAAAAGATGCGTCAAGGTAAGTGGTTGGTGCCCACCACTCTCTCATAAACTCACAAATGTGTCCATAGCACAAAAAGGTTGAGGACCCCTGCCTTACGGGATTTCGTAGGGTATGTAAACCTAGGGCTTGTGGCGGAATTGGTAGGATGGTCAAACGATTTTGTTATAGAACCTTCACCATTTTCGGTCAGAAATGAAAATTATAGGTACATAAATTAAATTGATTAGTATTTCAACTTGTAGTAAATAAAACTGATTTGACTATAGTCTATTTCAAATAAAGTAGGGGGAACTTTTGCGTGTCGTTCAATCACATAATGAGTTTGGTTATTCAATTACTTTTAGGATATGTATGCACGAACACACATTCATTATTATGAATCTATACAGAAACAAGGGGTCCAAGTGGACATGATCTTACTCACCTGGGTAGTTGATATTCATTACATCCAGATATTGGTAAAGCCATGGTTCATTATAAGGAGGTCTACTGCACTGGCAGAAAGGTTCACTATTATGAGTCGATCAGAAACAAGAACCCCAAGTGGGCCTGATCTTGGTCACCTCAGTAGTTTACATCACAAAAAAAAACAATAAAAAAAAAAACCAACCAAAAACCAACAGCAAACCTGCCTGAAATCTGAACAATTTTAAAAGAAAATTCAAATACGAAGTTTGTAGGATCAATGCAAAAGTCCACATGTGAGGAGAATTTTAGTGTTATCACCACTCAGTTTTACAAAGTCCAAGGTGTTCATATTAACACCCTTGACATTTGTATCTATGTAGCATATTATAGCAGCAAATTTATGACACCACCGATATTTTTATCTATACAGCATTATGTAAACGTTGATTTATATTAACACTCCTATTATTTCTATGCAGAATAATATAACTGTAGATTTATATTAACACTCCTATTATTTCTATGCAGCATAATATAACTGTAGATTTATATTAACACTCCTATTATTTCTATGCAGAATAATATAACTGTAGATTTATGTTAACACTCCTATTATTTCTATGCAAAATAAAATAACTGTAGATTTATGTTAACACTCCTATTATTTCTATGCAGAATAATATAACTGTAGATTTATATTAACACTCCTATTATTTCTATGCAGAATAATATAACTGTAGATTTATGTTAACACTCCTATTATTTCTATGCAGCATAATATAACTGTAGATCTATATTAACACTCCTATTAGTTCTATGCAGAATAATATAACTGTAGATTTATATTAACACTCCTATTATTTCTATGCAGAATAATATAACTGTAGATCTATATTAAGACCCTTGATCTTTCTATATACAGTATGTAACATATTACCTGACCAGGACAAATCTTCGTTTTATCTGGTGGTGGAATAGAATTGTGATTAAAAAATGTACATTCATGTGCCCTTTTGTAAAATCATAACTTGAGTAACCACTCTAAAAAATAGGAACTAAAAGTTCATGCCAATCAGAAGATGGATCACCTTGCTGTTTGCAAGAAAGTAAAACCTGACAATACAGATCACTTTTTCAGGAGACCACCTGTCATTTGTGACCAGTTTTTTTCATGCAAGGATCAATTCCTGTGTTATTTTATGACTTGTATTGTGAGTCCACCTGTCTTGAGAGACCAGGCAATAGGGGTTGTCTTTCAAGCTATGCCTTACAGTAAACACCAAACATGCAACATCAAATATCTCTTATTCGTTAATAAATGGAACCACATGGCTCAGTGGTAAGCATGCCAGACTCACAACCATAAGGGTGTGGCTTCAAATTCTGCCTAGAGCAAGACAGGTCGGCTGCCATAATGGCCCTTCACTCCATTTGCCTTGGTGTGATATAAAGTAACATGTGTTGATATGCCACTAACGACTCAACAAGACACTAATTAAGCTTGCCCCCTCAGGTAATCACCTTGCTGAAGTTGATACTAGTAATGTTACGACTCAACATCTTAAAAATATGTAACAGAAAGAAAGTGAAACCAACAATGTAAGTAAAATCAACAAGCAATTTATTTCTAGACAATTAAAGTGAAAATTCAAAAGACACTTACCATATTGTGAATTAAAATCCCAATAATCCAATAATCCTAAGTGTCCTAATCACAAGTCCAAAACATAGAATGTTCCAAATGAATTCCAGTAGCCTTGAATGTCCTGATGCGGCAGTAGTCTTGAATGTCCTGATATGCCTGAATGATGTAATCCAGAATGTCTTTGAATGATTTCACAAAAATCCTAAAGTCATGTAATAATCCAAAATGAGAATAAGCACTTTTTAGTATTTCCAATGAATATTTTAAATAAATAATACCTCTCTGAATTTGCACTGATTTTCACAATGCAACTATAAACAACTGATAATTAAACCAAATTCGTCAAAGACTGATAATTAGCATAGGAATGCAATACTGTTTACCAAACTTCTTATATATAAACACAGCACATCTGACAGAATTTTATAGACAATCATATGGCTTACCTGACAAATATCAGTAATTCTAGTGGAAAAACCAGTATAATTGTAAACAAAAGCAACCCTAACCTCAAATTCTAAGTAAACAACTTGTTTACATCCTATAACCAAGGACAAAATTAAATATGTAGGACAAAAGTTAAATATGTAAACATTATACATAACAGTTATGTGAGTTATAGTGGCTTTTACAGGATGTTATCATATATGTATATCCACTGTATCATGGTACAATATAATCCATCATGTGTTGATGTGCCATTAAAGACCAAACAAAATATTAATTAAGCTTACCCCTTCAAGTAGTGTCCTTGCTGCAACCGATACTTTAGTTCTGAGGTGTAGTTGTTTATACAGGATGTTATCGTTCATTTCCACCATATTGTGGCTGTATAAGGGTGGCTAAAAATAGACGGGTAAAATAAGAAATTGTGTATGGATCATTTGAACCGTTCAAGCATGACAGGGATGAAGACTGCTAGCACACCTGCCATATTTCCAGACAGTTTTGGGGGATTCTTGAGACTTAAAAAGAAAGTGTGTTTTGAGGTCCCAAGGAGGGTCAGTGTGCATGACAAAAAAAGGCGACATCATCCAATTGAGAATAACTTATCTTTTCATATAAGCTTATGGAAAATTACTGGAAATTACAATTTTATAAAAAAGAAAATATCATATCAGTTTTCTTAGTTGGTAGATTTAGCATTGTCCAATACCACCACCACACACATACACATGCATGTGCCAACTTTCACATAATCACAACCAGACATACATTAAATAAATAAATAAAAAATATACCAAGTTTCTGTCTTTAAAATTCGTTGGACATTGGAATATTTTCTTAATTAGATGCGGTCTTTGCTGCTCTCAATATTTCAGTGGTGTGTGTGTGTGTGTGAAGGTAATACAAGTATAATTTGTGTTCATCTTTGCACTCATTACAGACTGGATCGTACTGTTGTTCAAACTACCCCAACGATCTTGTTGAATTTTTCTTAGCATAGAAAATGATCTTTCTGCATCTGCATTGCTGTGTGGGAGTATCAAATATGCCAGGTGGTGTTGCTATGTCAACGGATGTCATGCACTCCAGAATGACTGCTGTCAATATGGTGTTTGCAGTGTGTGCAAAAAATAAAATCCCCCCCCCCCCCTGCTAATGCGTTTTACAAAGTCAAACTCCATCCAGGAGTTCTGAAATTTAGTTTCACTGGGCTTTGCTCACTTTGCAAATGGCTCAATCTTTCCTGAATTGCAGCAGCATTTCAACATTTTGCCTTAAAAATGATTCACACTTGTACACTATTCCTAGTCAGCAGTACTGTGATTGGTAACCACGATACAGTTGTGTAAAGAGGTCGATAAAAGAAACAAATGTTTAGTAAAACTTTACATTTTTATCATCATGATTCATTTAAAAAAGAGAGGTTGGAACATTATTTAAATTATTTGAAGATGAATGACTTAATGCAGTTGTACTTCTCATGCATGAACTAAAAAGCTGATTCACAGCTAATGTTCGGAACAAATTCTATTTGTTTGCTTTCCTTCTACTTTCCCTCTACAAGCACTCAGACAAAATGAGGGTTCCACTGTACTGTGCCTTTTCTTTGAGTTATATGCTTGAGTTAATGCTGACACCAGTGCCACAAAAAAATCATGCTACTATGTCTCACATCTTTCTCATGTAAAAAGATGAGACAAAGACTAGTATGTGGGTGAACAAATATAAAAATCTTTAAATTCATTCAGTTTCAGTTTTAAATGGTTAGTTCCTTCTTGACATAACAAGAGATGAAATTCTGGATAGTACTGCATTGTAGTCTGCATCCTTAGAGGGATGAGAGAGATCAGTTTTGTGTATAGACAAAGGTATCTATAATAAACAGACCTTTCATCTCAAAGCACAATACGTAATTTAAAACAAGGATATTGACACATCCACGCCAATACTACACTAAAACCTTTCCCAAAAGAAGACATATGTCCTGCAATAAGGTATTCTAATGATATTGTGTGTATTAATTATGATTTTAACTAAAAAATATAGACTGTATTGTGTCACATAATGTGTTCCCAGATCAAGGGTCTATGTTGTGTGTTTTAGTTATGATTTTACCTGAAAAACACAGACTGGTCTTGTGGCAGATAATGTGTCCCCAGATTAGGGTCTATGTTGTGTGTTTTAGTTACGATTTTGACTGAAAAATATAGACTGGCCTTGTGGCACATAATGTGTTCCCAGATCAAGGGTTTATATTGTTTCATTTATGACTTTACCTTGAAAACGTAGACTGTCTAGTGCTGCATAATGTGTGCCCAGATCAGGGTCTATGTTGTACACTGCATCTTTAGAGGGATGAGAGAGATCAGTGTTGTGTATAGACAAGGTATCTATAATAAACATACCTTATATTTTGCCTTGTGTCATCCAAGCAGTCAAAATTTAAAACAAGGATATTGACACATCCACTCCAATACTGCCATAAGAACTTTCCCGAAAGTAGACCTATGTCCTGCAACATGGCATCCTAAGGAAGCACTTAACAAAATAAATTACCAATTGCTTGTACAATTATAGGGTAGCAATTGAGAGCATTTATTTTAGATATACAAACAAGTAGTTAGGAATCAAGTGATGCTGAGGTTGCCTCAGTAAAATACATATTACAAAAAAATATACATCATCAATAAATTAAATGTCAGTCTCATCAGAGAACTACTGTATTTCCCTTTATACACATATTAAACTTCAACCTGCATAAAAGCCAGATCTTCAAGCGCATAATGTTTCCCCAGATGAATGTCTATATTGTGTGTTTTAGCTATGATTTGACCCGAAAAATATAGACTGGTCTTGTGGCTCATAATGTGTCCCAAGATCAAGGGTCTATGTTGTATGTTTTAGTTCTTTTATTCAAAAATTGAAGACTGGTCATGTGGCACATAATGTGTTCCCAGATAAAGGTTTATATTGTGTGTTTCATTTATGACTTTACTTTGAAATTTTAGACCTGTCTAGTGGTGCATAATATGTCCCCAGATAAGGGTCTATGTTGTAGACTGGTCTTGTGCTACATAATGTGTCCCTAGGTCTATGTTGTCGACTTGTCTATTGTTGCATAATATGTCCACAGCTCAGGGTCTATGTTGTAGAATGGTCTTGTGCTTTAAAATATGCCCCCAAATCATGGTCTATGTTGTAGACTGGTTTTGTACTGCATGTGTCCCCAGATCAAGATCTATGTAGTACACCGGTCTTGTGCTGCATTAATTGTTCCTTAATCAGGGACTGTGTTGTAGACTGGTCTTGTGCTGCATAATGTATCCCCAAATCAAGGTTTATGTTGTACTCTTCTCTTGTGCTGCATAATGTGTGTCTGGATCATGATCCATGTTGTAGACTGATCTTGTGGCCCTTAATATTAGGACAAATCAGAGTCCATGATGTTCATACTTGGTGTGCTTTGTATAAAAGATAATCTAGAAAATGTTAGATTCAATCATGTTTTATGATCAAATCCTTAATAGGATCCTATTTATCTCTTCATAGTGCATCACTTATTTGTGGTTTTGACCATATTGAGAAATAAATGTTTAACCAGTAAATTAAAGAAAAGTTTTCATCAATTAAAAATAGTAACATTATAAATATTAACAGTTCTAATATGGAAAATGTAGGGAAAAAAGAAGTTAGCTCGGCTTTCTTTAACAGATGACCATTTCAAACAAATTTACATCGCTATCTAGGTCATCTGTTGAAGAAATCCCATACACATCTCTATCTAGGTCATCTGTTGAAGAAATCCCATACACATCTCCATCTAGGTCATCTGTTGAAGAAATCCCATACATTAAAACTCTTAAAAGTAAAATTTGGTTCAGTTTTTGGTTCTCAGTGACATACCTAGGGTAAGGATGAGTGCTCAGGGTACATTAAAATGATATAACAATGGGATTATTGAGCATGTTTCCCCATATTAATTTTGTCCACTGTTCTGTGAGAGTTATCATGCAGGTAATATAAGTCTTTATGCTGTAACAAAGCAAGTAACTTGAGTTATGCCGTGTATTTTAAGCAACTGAACTGTTTGAGTTATATCAAAGTTTTACTATCATAGCCTGTGTATACCATTTTAACCCTAATTATAGATAGTATCTTACATCATTTATTGTCATAAATTTTATTTGGTTTTGGTGTACTTTTACGGCAGAGCAACACAAGTAGGTTATTTAGTGACGATGTAATCAGAGTAAAGTGCCTTTCCCAAGGATGCACCAGATGATGGTGTTATTCCAACTAGTTGATTCAGAGAATTTTAGTGCTATGCCTACTGCAGTGAGGTCACAGTGATGCACTGTCTAGCTGTGATCCTTGTGACAGAGCCAAAGAGTAACAAGACAAATATGGAAATAAGAAAGGTTGCCTTTCTCAATCTCAAAGGGCATCTGAGAACAGAAGTGCCAAAAGAGGAAAGAAGTTTACCAGTGACCTTAACCATGAGAATAAAACCTTGACTTGAATACATGAGATGCCATTAAATAGAGACACATAAGCATACCATGTTTCATCCCTAAAGCAAAAACAAAAGCAACCATGAAATATATTCATGTGACCTTGACCTTGAAAGTAGGACCCCAAATGTAAAATGCAAAACATCATCTATTTATAATATGCAAGTGTACCAACTTTCATTCATCTAAAACAACTCGTAAGTTATAGAGCAGAAGGAAAAATGATGCTGAAGCCGAAAATATTGCCCCGTGACCTTGATCTTAAAGATAGGACACCAAATGTGGTATATGACAAATATAGCAAGTTGTATCCCTTTGTCTCAAATGGTTCTAATGTTATAGAATGGAATGGGAAAGTATGAAGATAAACTTAAAATATTAATGAATGACCCTGACCTTGAAGATAGGATCCCCAATGTGATATGTGACACACCTGTTAATGATGATGTATAAGTATACCAAGCTTCATCTCTTGATCTTAATCGGCTCTTAAATTATAGAGAGGGAAAGGAAAGTGTGATGGAAAAACCTAAATTACTGACCTATAACCATGACCTAGAAGATGCAATGTTCCATGTGATCCATTGAACATTTTCTTATGATAATGTATCAGTATACCAAGTGTCATCACTAAAGCTGAAGGACTCTGAAGTTATAGAATGGAAAGGTTAGTGTGATGGAAAACTTAAAATATTGACCTTTGACCCTGCCTTTCAAGATAGGACCAATAATGTTTTACACCTCACACCTAGTAATCATGACACAGTATATAAGTATACCAAAGGTCATCCTTTAATCATTAACAACTCTAAAGTTATAGTGTGAAAAGGTAAGTGTGATGGAAAAGATAAGATAATGTCCCATAACCATATCCTAGAAGATATGATGCTTCATGTGATATATCAGACATTTTTTATGATAATGTCTTGATATACCAAGTTTCATCACTAAAGCTGTTCACCTTAACCTTAACTTAGATAAACCTATAGGATTGGGAGGTGAGGTTTTCCCCAAGAATATACCCACCCCCACTTCTAGCCAAATCGTCAATAAAAGATGTTTGCAAACATTCATAATGTTTTGTCATTTAATTCAATTAAAAAAGTCTATACAACTTTAGCAGTAGGAAAAACATTGTTACTCAATTAAAATAAATTATTCATCCAGGACTTTTTCTATGAGGGTTTCATTTATAGAAGTGGCTGGTTCATTTTGCTTAAAATGTCAAATTTTCCCTGTTTTGCAGTATGGAATGGTGCTTATATAGATTATTTACTAGTACAGCCCCCCTTTATATCGCCATGAAATTGTACATCTTCAATTAATTAGAATCTATTACCTTAGTGATCTTTTTTCCATACAAAATTATTATCTCCCAAGTTATGTATTTTGACTACAATCTCTATCATCACCAGAAATAACACTAACTTTTCAGTTACAATGATTATAATTGTTACAATTACATGAAAACATTCCAAACATATGGCTAAATGCCTGTTAAAGTTAAGTTTTGTATATTCTCTTTTAAGTTTTGTACTTTGTGGAAAAGTTGCAGCCAACAAACACCACAATCACTATAATCTCCATCAAATCGATAACTTCTGATATAAACATTATGGATTTTATAATCACTTTAACACAATGTGCCTGGGGTGTGCAAGAATTTCACTTGAATCGCATATTTCATAAAATATTTCCTTTAATATAAATCAGTGTAGTTTCTTAGAAGTTTTGTTGTTGCTCATTAGCATTATTGTAGCAAATTTTGAATTACCATTGCTTATGTAGGGGATGTGGTCAAATGATGAGATCTGAGGTTTTTGTGTACTTTTCACACTCTATAAATTTTTCAAAATCAACTCATTTTAAGTATTAGTTGTTGTTCAGATGATATTCAGTGTTAAACGCCTGTGTATATGCTGTGACAAAGAAACATTTGTTATGGCTGCATTCAACAAAAAGATACAGAATCCAGACTTTATCAGAAAGGCAGGTAAAATGAGAACTAACTCCAGCAATGACAACACCAAAGAAACAAAATGAAAGAAAATAGCAATGTCTGTTTTGTGTTGATGAAAATGCCAAGTACAATATGAATGTTACAAGTGAATTTTACCGAATCAGTGCAGTGAGCAGATAGGGAGATGAAACCAATGATCACTTCAAATTAATCAAAGGGGGACAACCTTCTTGGACAGATTTTGAAAATATTTCATAGAGAAGGACTGTCATCAATGATAGAGAACATAAGTTTCCCACAATTACATTTTCTTGCATATCTTTCTATAGACTTTATACTTCTTTGGCTTAAAAAGCACAGCAGTATATGACACATCTAAGAAACAAAAAGACTTTGGAAAACAAGGTGTACATTATTTCATGGAAAGTTAATGTTTTATGAGTGGACCTCAAAATATGTACAATATAGTTATTGGGAAATAATAAAACTTAATTCTGATGGGAGATATCAATATTGAAGAAAAATTTTAACCTGGTTTACTGAAATTTGCTGCCATTTAATACATATTACATCATATGTTAACTGATGGAAAGAATATTGATAAAGCTGGTAGGGATATTTATAATTCTGGTCATGATGATGGAACAACACTGAAAGAAAAGAAAGTCTACTCAGGTACCTTGCATTGACAAAGTTTCAGAAAACAATACACATTGAGATAATTAATATCGATAATAATAATAATACAATAATAATAATGTACTTGCTTTGCATATCTATGGTCTGGAGTCAAGTGATATATCTACAGACTACATCTATCTAACACCAGCTGTTAGTCAATTGTTGTTAATCAAAAATTCCCATTGGCTGTTATCCAATCTAATCATGAGCAATGTTTGATCTGTTACATAATGACACTTGTTGTGCTAAGCTTGTCTGACTAAGAGGGCATCTACTGCCCAAATAGACACCTGGACAGTTTGCACTATATTACATGTATATTAAATATAATGTTTGACAATTTCATCATTTTTCATCCAATCTGCACAATCATCAGAACATATACATGCATCTCTGTTAAAGTGCTAACATTTTCAAAATGAAAAACTTCAGTTTAGAAAACTCTACACTAATGAGTAGGTATAGTTGTCTCAGCTTTGGTGACACGTCAATTCCTGTTATCAGGGCTAGATGTGTGTGCATTCATGCGTTGAAGGTTTGGTTTGGTTTTGGTCTTTTACAGCACAGCAATACAAGTAGGTTGTATAGAGCCAAGACAATATACAAGTTTAATGATTGCCCATAATCAAATGTTACACTGATTATCACATTATCTTGCTGACTGAAAGCTAGGCTAGAGTGTAAGTCTCATGTAGGTGAACTAAAGACAAC
Source organism: Margaritifera margaritifera (assembly GCA_029931535.1). Classification (NCBI taxonomy): domain Eukaryota; kingdom Metazoa; phylum Mollusca; class Bivalvia; order Unionida; family Margaritiferidae; genus Margaritifera; species Margaritifera margaritifera. Next base: position 2,144,797 of record JAQPZY010001367.1, read on the forward strand.
AGTGGACTCAGTCACTGAACATGTATATGTACAAAAGACAACAGTGGACTCAGTCACTGAACATGTATATGTACAAAAGACAACAGTGGACTCAGTCACTGAACATGTATATGTACAAAAGACAACAGTGGACTCAGTCACTGAACATGTATATGTACAAAAGACAACAGTGGACTCAGTTACAGAACATGTATATGTACAAAAGACAACAGTGGACTCAGTCACTGAACATGTATATGTACAAAAGACAACAGTGGACTCAGTCACTGAACATGTATATGTACAAAAGACAACAGTGGACTCAGTCACTGAACATGTATATGTACAAAAGACAACAGTGGACTCAGTTACAGAACATGTATGTGTACTAAAGAAAATAGTGGACTCAGTTACTGAACATGTATGTGTACTAAATGACAAGAGTGGACTCGGTTACTGAACATGTATGTGTACTAAAGCCAACAGTGGACTCAATTACTGAACATGTATGTGTACTAAAGCCAACAATGGACTCAATTACTGAACATGTATGTGTACTAAAGCCAACAGTGGACTCAATTACTGAGCATGTATGTGGACTAAAGCCAATAATGGACTCAGTTACTGAACATGTATGTGTACTAAAGAAAATAGTGGACTCAGTTACTGAACATGTATGTGTACTAAATGACAAGAGTGGACTCGGTTACTGAACATGTATGTGTACTAAAGCCAACAGTGGACTCAATTACTGAACATGTATGTGTACTAAAGCCAACAGTGGACTCAATTACTGAACATGTATGTGTACTAAAGCCAACAGTGGACTCAATTACTGAGCATGTATGTGGACTAAAGCCAATAATGGACTCAGTTACTGAACATGTATGTGGACTAAAGACAATGGTGAAGTATTTTACCCAATCAGACTACTTAGTTCAGTTATCGACCATGCATGTGTACTAAAAGGAACGGCGGTCAATTATAGTCAATCAGAATACTTAGCACGGTTATCGACCATGCATGTGTACTAAACGGAACGGCGGTCAATTATAGCCAATCAGAATACTTAGCACGGTTATCGACCATGCATGTGTACTAAACGGAACGGCGGTCAATTATAGCCAATCAGACTACTTAGCACAGTTATTGAACAATAATCATCCCAGTTTGACAGAAAACCTTTAAAATCAAACGAAAATGAAAATAGTGCAAAAGGATCCGAGGATACATACAGTCTAATAATACTTAGATATTATGCTCTTGAACCATTCCCAAAGCCAACAACTCGAGCATCACCAAAGCAAATGCATAAACCAGTTGTATTTTACCTGTAATGACCTCTGAAGGTTGAAAATTATATTTGATAATCACAGTAAATTATTTCCTCAATGTAAGTTTCGTCATCTGTTTGACTTATTAGTAGTGAGGACACGGAAATATAGTTAAGAAAAGTGAGTTTTGTTTTTTTTGGTTTTAATGGTACTTATAACAAAATATTGGCTATATCAATTGCTGAGGAAATGGGAGCAAAGTTCCTTTCCCAACGACACACTGAAGCAAATAACCAGGGCTGGTGTTGAACCCACTACCCTTAGATTATGATTCCAAAGCTCTAACAACTGAGCTACCACACCTCCCTTAAGAATAACGAGATTTTCTATCAATTCTTTAGCGAAGAATATATATCAACTAGTATGGAGTACAGAAGGGATAAGGTAATGAAATTGTTTGATAAAAGAAGAAAAAAACGTAATTGCCTCAGGAAAACATGAGGAATACGGAGTGATCATCGTCCTTGTGACTGGCAATATTTTGAATAGACTCCATTGGGAGTGTACCCTCCCCCTTGATTGACTGTCATACAAAGTAATCATATGCATAATAATAAACAAAGTAAACACAAAATACGGTGTATATAATAATTGCATTTCCCTAATTAAATTAAATTTTACTCAGAAAAATCAATCAATCAATAGTCTATGTGGTGCAATGACTTGCCAGGGATGGAGCACCAAGATAGTTAACGCAGGCTGATCTGGCGGTAGGATTTGAACCTTCACGCATTGAATCATGGGTCAAGCACACTAACCACTTATCCACTGTGGTTCTTCCCACCATCATCCACCCTTTACAACATGCATGATGGTGCATCAGGCCAATTCCACATTCCTGAACCGACCGGGGAGCATGACATGCAGGAAGGCGCATCAGGCCTATTCAACTTTCATGCACCCATCAGGGGGCATAAATCAAAGGTTGATGCCTTCCCGATTTCCTCCAGCTCAAAGGCAACCAATACCGAGCCAACATCTGAGACATCAAGAGCACTTTGAATAAGTTCTTAGAGCTTGTTGGATAATCATCTTAAATAATAATAATAATAATAATAATAATAATAATAACAACAACAACAACAATAAGAAAAATAAGCATGATGATGATGTTTCATAACACTGGAATAACTCTATTGTTAGAAAACATTTTTAAGAAATATATTATGAAGACTTGCAAAGACATTCTATCAGTGTGGCACTGTTATATTATCCAAACTTCTTTTTTTAAATTATGAGTAATGTCGGAAGACAAGGAGTGAATTTGATACAGATTTTAATCAAATTATGAGTCATATCGGATGACAAGGAGTGAATTGGATACAGATTTTAATCAAATTATGAGTCATATCGGATGACAAGGAGTGAATTGGATACAGATTTTAATCAAATTATGAGTAATATCGGATGACAAGGAGTGAATTGGATACAGATTTTAATCAAATTATGAGTAATATCGGAAAACAAGGAGTGAATTGGATACATAGTTTAATCATTTCAAACATCAATATATAAATATACATAGAAAATTTTGAACTCATAGTATATTATGCAACTGGTTTCAAGAACCCAATTTTTGGAGTAAAATATGTTTCTTCAATAATACTTACCCGATCGTAATATCTTAAGAGTACAACCACTACCTCGCAAATCAAGCCCTCCCAGGTTAAAAGTTTTAGCAATGAAAGAACATAGTTGTCTGCCCACATAGGTGTCATTCAGACAAAGTGATCTCCTTTTGATATAGGGATTGCGCCAAATGCCGTATGTATCTCAGTTAATACTGAAGCGGAATGCACACTCTCCCAGTAGGATGTAACTTCGGAGAGGCTAGGAGGATGTATCCATATTATGATCAGGTAAGTATTATAGAAGAAACATATTTTACTCCAAAACAACTGATTTCTTCTTCAAATACATTATCCAATCATAATACCGTAGGAGAATAGTATAAGGGGGAGAGAGTTACATCCCCTTACCCCAGAGAGACCATCTCCGATCCCCTAATGTATGCGAGGCAGCTTCTAGCCATCACTGTGTCCCATAAACAACCTTGAGTTGAACAACCCAGGTTGGAAAGAGGTTTCACCACAAAAGACTGATTGCCCTTGAGCAGGAGTCTGTTCTCGGCAATTACAGCAGGGTCCATCATGAATAACACTGACCTATCCCGACGGAACTGTATATAGTTGGAGTCGACCGGCAAGGCATGTATTTCGTTGATCCTCCCTGTTGTAGCTAGGACGAGCAGTAGGAAGCAGGTCTTATGCAAGAGATCGACCAATGAGGCTCTTGAGAGTGGTTCAAATGGTGCCTTTTTCAAACATGCAAGTTCAACAGATTTGGGTTCGGATGAAACTCCTGCCGTCGAGGTTGTTTGACGAGATGAAGAAATGTCACTATTTTCCTTGGACTTTCCACTGACAGATTTATCAAGTCATTTAACCATGATTTTTCCCACGTGAAGGGAGCAATCATAATAAGCGGGCACTCCGATTCTCTTGCCTTTTGCAGAATCTTTGGAATCAGAGGTGTTTGGAGGATAAAGATAGGCGTCCAAACCGTTTCCAATCTATGGAAAGAGCGGCGACTGTCCAGGCTTTCGGATCTGAGACTGAGGAGACAAAGTTTTGGAGTTTTGCGTTCCACCTTGTCGCAAATAGATCCACCAGTGGTTGATATCGGCAGGTACGGATATGATTGAAAACTGAGGGATGAAGCGACCATTCTGTTTGTATTAGTTGATTCCTTTAGAACTTTGAGTCCGCTAATAAATTTAATCTGCCCGGAATATGATGAACCTGCACATGGATTTGTCGCTGATAACACCACCTTAGACAATCCCAAACAAGCATACAGAGATCTGGGGAGTTGTTTCCCCCTTGCCTTGTGAGATAATTCACCGCAGTGGAGTTGTTGGATAGAATGAGTACGCCCTTTCCATAAAATTTCTCCTGCCACCAATGAAATGCTTCCAGTATGCCCTTCCGGTCTATAATATTGGTATGCAATAGATGATCCTGATTCGGCCACATTCCACTAGCTACCTGAACGATGGAAAGAGATGGTCACGCCAGCCCACTGTGCTTGCATCCGTACAGATCATTATCTTCGGAGGTTGGAACTGCAAGGAAACACCCGCCGTAAGCCAAGTGAGGTTCTGACATTTGCTGAGATGGGACCTCATATGATTGGAGACTGGTATTGTTTGTTCCAGTTGGCAAAGTTTTGGTCTCCATTGGGACAACATTATAATTTGAAATGGTCTCATAAATTATCGACCCAGGACGGCAAGGTTTGAGGCCGCATTGAATAGGCACAGCAGGCAAATTAATTATTGGGCTAGATACGGTTCTCTGCCAGAATATAGGCCACCATTGAAATGATTTTCAACGCACGTTCCTGAGAGAGACATACTCTGATACAGTTTGAACCCTATACCCAGTAGGTAAAAAGTTGAGCTGGTATGATATTGGATTTTTCCTTGTTGACTAGGAATCCAAGGCTAAGGAGGAGTTTAACAAGGGATGTCATGTCTTGACTTTTTAGAAGTATGCCTTTGAGGTAGTTGAATGTTACGAACGCAGAAGATGGTCCTAAAGTGAGACACTACTCTGTTAATAATTCTTGTGAAGACCCACGGACTGATGTTGAGGCCAAAGGGAGCACCCTGAACTGGTATTCTGTATCCCTGAAGGCGAACTGAAGGAACTTCCCGGAGGACTTGTAAATTGGGACATGTAGGTAAGCATCTTGCATATCTATACTGATTGCAAAGTCTCCCTCCAGAACGGCATTTAAAGCCCGCCTTGGTGTTTCCATTTTGAACCATGGTCCTTGTTCGAAACGATTGAGAGAGCTTAGGTCTATAAGTGGTCAAAGAGTGCCATTGGCCCTTGGGACCAAGAACAGTCTTTTGCATAAGCCTGGCCATTTTGTGTTATGAACAATCTCTACTGCCCTTTTCTGGAGCAGATTTGTTATTTCTCATTGCAGGACATCCGCATTGAATAGGTCTTTCGGGACATCTATAGCTGAAGGGACCCTGGGCAATGGAGGAGGAGCATTGAACATGATACGGTGTCCCTCTGAAACAACCTGTTGGGTCCAAATTTTTCCCATTTGAGAGTGAAGTAGAGGAGTCTCCCCCCCCCCCGGCATATCTGATAAAGCAGCGTGAGAATGTTGGCATTTAGTTTTGGAAGGAGGCTGTCATGGAGAGAAACTGGGGCGAAAACGACCCCCTTCTCTCTGCTTTTTGTTCCCATTTGTTGTCGAGAAATGTGGCCTTGCAAGTGTAAAGGATCTGTAGGACTGCATCTCCATCTGATGTGTCCTAGTGGTGTCCTTTCTGTTATTTTGATCTCTCTCCTGAAAAATCTCAATCTCTGATACTGTACCTGAGGTAGATTGGTTTCTTTGGTGGCTTGCTAACATACTTCCTCCACCCTGCAATTAAAGAGGAGATTGGAAGAGAATTGTAGCGATCTCAGCTTGCCTTTGTGGTGGTCTGTTAAGAAGGTGGAAGTGAAGAGCACTGCATCTCTTTCTGCCAGTTGCAAATTAACCATTGCTGTCAAAGCATTGGCCAGCATGTGCTGTGCTGCTCTGTTCAGTACTCTCGCCATTCATTAGACAGACTCTAACGCATGTCCGGTGGGTATCGCAGTGGGAGAGGATAAGCTGAGGCCTATAGAAATGACATTCCAGACAAATTTTTGTGTGTCACTGAAGTTCTTCCAGTCCATCCTTACTGAAGAGGGTTTTGACATTCCCAGGCTTGCAATGTCTCTGTCTAGTGCTGGGGTTTCTGTGTGAAACACTGGCATATGTGTCTTATAGAATAAGCGACTGAAATTGGATGGTAGTCATCGCTGTGAAAAGAAAGGTCTATTGACACTAGGATCCTGTAATTGCCTCTCTAAACAACCTAATAAGTCCGCCAATCGACCAGTGTGAATGCCGGTTTATCTTTCTTGATTAAAATATCAATGGATGCCGGCCCTCCGAGCCAAACTGTTGATGGAGTGGGAGGAGGTCGACAACATTATGGTGGTAACAAGCGAATGATTTTGATTAATGCTCAGAAAGCACTCTTCTCTTGTCATCGTTAGGTCAGGTAAGGACGATGGAGCTATTGGGCCCATTCTTCATTTTTAGAAGAGTGTGGCAACTGCAGTGCCTCTTGTACAATCTTAGGTGGAGCTGGTGAAGATTGTAAAAAGTGATGGCTAACCAAACTAGTTTGTCCCGACTGAGATACCATAACTTCCAGGCGATCGCTTATCAAGTCCTCCCGCTGAGTGGCATAGACATGTGATTGAGTTGATTCCTTATCAAGTGGGTTCTGAGGCACTAAACTGGGCCTAGAGTGCACAGTGTATCGTGTGGCACTATAATGAGCAGGCTGATTCATAAGAGTGCCGGTGTTCTGATGTCAAGACAGCATACATGACAAAGATACTCCCTCTTTTGACATTAAAGGTAAGATCGACTTTGGTGCTGACCTCTTGCGATCTGATTTGGATGGCAGAGTCCGATCGTGGCGGAACAATGCCATCTTATCCTCAATAATGTTGTCAAATTCCTTATGCTGGGTTAGGGGATATGTGATCCACAAAACCGTTCTATATTTGCATGGTACAAGACAGTATCTGAGTTCAACTGGCATGCTCTCGATCTGGCTCATATCTAGTAGGAAGACAAGATTAGCCGTCATACGCTTGAGGTATCAGGCCTATTGGTACCGCCAAAAAGGTTTGTCAAGTTGAGGTGGCTAAGCTGAAGCTGGGGCTGTAGCTGTGGCCGAAAGGGACCTCCTGAATCGCCTATTGGCTGGTGAACACTCTGCTTTGCGATACTTGTTCATCGGAAATAAATTGACCGAGGTTGTGTCAGCAATGATGCTAATAGCATCATCGTCTCTCAAAATGCGTTTCTCTGCTTTCCCTCTGTGTTTAGATTGTCCAGCCAGTACCGTAGCCAACTAGCTCTCTATCCATAGAGTGCATATTTGACATGTATTTCTCGAGGGGCAGTCCACACATGCTAAACATGTATGCAGAGCAGACAATATTTATACAGGTATAGAGAGCCCAGCGTCCTTTTATAAACTCATGCAATAGATGTTACAGAGCTAGTCGAAATTTATATGTAAACCAAGGGCCTGAGCGGCAGCCTATACAGTTTAAAGTCATTGAGGTGTCGCTTTTTATAACTATTGAAGTGGATGCTATTGACTGTACACTATCTATTGAAAACTTACCGAACATAAACGGAAATTGAGTACCTATTTACTATCATTCTGGGGAAATCTACTATGTCACACCTGACAATCAAACCTAAAAAACAAAAATCTTGCATTGTACACTATTAAATACCAAACCAAAATGACATCTTGGATTGAGCAGAGTGAGTTAGGAGAGAGAAAATTGTCTAAGTTTAATTCAAGGGAACAACAGTAGGATGCAGTAACAACTTTTTGGCTCTGTAGTATATGTATACCTCGAAATAACATGAATTGCATTTATGTTTTAGTATAACTACAGTTATAATTCATTCAAGTTGTATGTTGTAAAAACCCAAAATGATCCTGTCTCTGCACCCCTACAACAGGTAATAATTTTAGGAGTTGTCTCCCTTGCACTGTGCAATGTGACATGACTGAAATTGTAGAAAAACTAAAATTAGAATAATTTACAAATTATTCATTTTTGTAAACTTCTACAATAAGCTGTAATCAGACTAGTTAGCAAATCTGTAAATATTATAGTTCATCCCAAATATTGTTTTACACTTGTTATGAAATGTTCTATATTGGTTTTGAAAAATAAAAATGTTTTTAAAATAAAATCTGTTATGCATTCTTTTTCTCGCTTCTTCAGACCCCGAAACTGATAATTTTACCAGTGAAACAAAATTGGAATGTAGAAGAAATATAAATGAAAGACAGAATGAACGCATATGAAATAATGAATGCATTTTGAAGAAAACAGAGTTCAAATGCAAAATGGAGAATTATGAGTGATAAACAAAAATGGAACAAAACGTGAAAGCATTTCATGAATGGATTTGAAGTTGATTATTTTCAAGCTGCCGCTAAATTTCCACAGTCAAAGGATATTCCGTTTTGCGTGATAATCCAGGACCAGCCCTTTTGCATGATAATCCAGGATCAGCCTTTTGTATGATAATCCAGGATCAGCCCTTTTGTATGATAATCTGGGATCAGATCCTTTACACTGACAGACAACGTATTACCCTTTAGGAGCCGTGACAACCAACCACTATTGGTGTGATAACATCATAGGTGTTGTTTGTATCTGTACAGTGAAATGAAATAAATGAAATAGCAGACAAATAATTTAAAACTATATTTTTTACATTCATATCTGTTGCAGTTATATTTTAATTTATTATACATTCAATGGTGTCTTTTGTATTTTATGCTTTTCCTGTTCCATTAAAGCACACTTTAAATACTCTTGAATATAGAAACTACGACTTCAGTAAATGCATTTCCATTTCACTCAAAGCAAGCGCAAATGAAAGGAAACGATATGCAAAAGAGTTAAGTATATATTTACATTTTTAGCTAAATAAAGTACAAAGTATTTCCACCTAGTTAAGTCCAATGAAGACTAGTATGCTCGATGAACCAATCCCCAAAACAAAGTGAGGAAAACATTACAACCCCGATCAATATGTCTTCCAACTAGAAAAGAAATAATACGTATGAATAGGGAAAATCTAAACAGATTTATAACGGAAAAAATTTGAAATTCGTTTAATACAAATTTAAATGAGCATATTTTTAAGGTGCCAACAATCAAGATTTGAATGAATTTTTCAAAGACATTGAAATATATCTAGAGATCATTATTAAAAAAAAATTCAATAATTTGTGAAAGCTTAGTTAGATTTAACGATCAGACTTTAAACAATTACCCACCCAGGAGGAAAAGTATGTTGGCAATATAATTGTTACTACAGCACATTGTTTCTAAATATATTGAACAGATGTGAAATGGATAATGTTATAGATAGTATAAATTTATTTATGTAAACCTATTTAGTTTTTTTACAATTTGGCCTTTGTTAATAATTCAGTCATGTCACATTGCACAGTGCAAGAGAGACAACTCCTAAAATTATTACCGGTTGTAGGGGTGCAGACATTGTAACTGACATTTTACATATCAAATTTAGACAGAAAATAAGCAAGAGAACAAAATGGATATTTGACAGGATTGAATATTTAACACTGCACGTATATGAATACCAACCGCTCAAAGGAATCTCAGACATAGTTTTACCTGAATGTGTTAAGAACATAAAAAAATTGCATAAACGTAACAAATAAAGACGATAGGTGTTTTTTTCAATGCTATGGAATATGTGTTAAATACACCAAGTGGACATATTGATCATCAAACTACAGTTTCGATAGACAGTCAACAGTTTAAACGATGTCCAGTAAAAACTTCATATATATTTATATATATATATATATATATATATATATATATATATATATATATATATATATCGTTTTTGTTGTTTTCTATATTGTTGGTTATGTCTGATAAATTATTCTTATTCTGCAAATCTGACAGGGTGGTAGCTTTAGCTGTTCAAATTAGTAATTTATGTGTTAAAATCATTACTTTTCTAATTTTTTTTATCGTTTTGTAGGATTTCATTGTACAAATAACTCTGGAATCATACCAACCTAATTGCAAACTATTATAGTCTTCCAGAGATTATTTATTTTCTCCGTTTCACCTCTCAAACATCTTTAACCATTTATATCACTATCCATTTGTTGTATACATTGTGAAATATTAGGTACTGATCCTCGTACCCCCACTCTTACTTTTACTGCTTGCAATGTTTCATCGGTACTATATACAGTTCTGAATCTCAGTGTACGCAATTCCCGTGCATATAATTATTTTGCCGTTCTCATCTATCTATTTTGTAGATCTGAGATTTTTGTAGCTCTTTCAGTACCACTTTGTTCAAACGCTGTTAATTTATTGTCAACTTTGTCTCTCCACGTTGTAATATTCTTCAAATTGTTATAATCCTAAATCTGCATATTTAAGTATCAACTCGTTCATGCATATCATTTTTATTAGCTGCATCAAATGTTTGTACCAGATCTACTTGATTGGATATATGGTTAATGTTGAGGTTTAAATCATTGTGAATTGTTTGACGCCGTGAAACATATTTATCCTCTGTTTTTGTCTCAATGTTTAGAGAAAGAGAAAAAAACTAAGTTGAGTATTATCTTCAAAGGAGAATCAGTAAGATATTTTTAAGATATTTCTTCCATTTACCTTAATTGACAAACGTACGTTACAGTCATACCGTGAAAGTTTATCACTTTTCCATCTTCATCTTTTATGATAATATTCAATTCTTCCGGCACCTCTTTGTAAATGTGTTTTGTAAAGAATAACATTGTATTAATAAAGTCGCCGTTGAAAACAGTTTTTACAGGCAAAGACTCAAGTAAACAAATTCAGTAGATGCATGTATAGCTCTCTTACTATTTAATCCTTACAATTTAGTATTGTAGTTGCTGATATACACCGTGAACTTGTTATAACCTGAGTGATTTTAACTTGTGAACTGTCATTCAAACATTAAACATTTTTTTGTCGCTATTTGCAGTCATACCCTCATTGACTTTATTGTTGTGCATTTCGAGGTTACAAACACAGACAGGTTCAAAACAGTCCTGCATTCGCTCTTGTCTTTATGTAACAGAATATATTGTTTCTGAGTTCATCTGAAATATTGTAATACTCCAAAACAAAGTGCATTCTCTGCAATTAAATGGACAGATTACCATTTCTGTTGTCAATTGCCTCGGTAAAATAAATTTCTTTCTCAGGGCAACTGCAATGTAGTGTGCTTGCAGCTTTGTCGGACGCTATATCTTTCATTTATCATGTACATGAACACAGCCCTATTACAGGGCGAAAATAGCACAAAAAAGGCCTGCTGTTTTCTATACAAAACTTTTGTATAGAAAATATTTAGACATCCTATGCAGTTCTCCGATTCAACTTATAACTTTTCCTGTACGTTTCTTTGGTATCTCATTATCTTTCAATTTCCACTCTCCTCCATTTTTTGTGTTTGTTTTTCAATACCTCTATATCCACCTTCAGAGATGTTCTAACGTTATGTCTTTCCGTGTTGTTTGTTGTTGTCCTTATCGCGTTTTTTTCTCCATGCATTTATTTTATTCGTTAGTGATCAAAACACCCATGGTTTATTTCATTGTAACTTACTGCTCATGTCACTATCTGTTGAACTTATTGATAGTAGAAGTTCCCTATTTCCTTAGTTTTTGCAAACAAATCCTTTCAATGCTGCACTACAAACCTGCTAAAAGCCATAGCAGCTATTATACGGTATGTATTTCTGCAACACCTAACCAATTTGATGCTATTCCCATACAACCTGCAACTGTTCCTGAGCTAGCCTCTTCTAGTTCAAAACGTTGTATACTACCTTGTATTTTTTCTAACACCTCTATAGTGTTCTATGCATATCTTCTCTAAACAATTTTTTATGCTCGTTAATTTTGTGTAACCTGCTGCTAAAACTATTGTCTCTCGGCGTTGTCCCAGAGGGACAAGCCTTGTCACTGAGCGACAGTGGAAGTGTAGAATATAACAGTGGAACACTTGGTGTCTTTATTTCATTTATGTATATGAAGAGACAAGTTAGATTTTATTGTGTGAACCAATTCTATTTACTCTGTAGATATTGTTCCATGCACAGGCTGACGCTCCGCCCCATAGCCGTTTTGGTTGTCCTTTTAAGTTGTTGTATAGTTTTGTGTGTGTGTGTGTGTTTTTTTTTTTCTAGAGCATGGTGTAGGCTACTGTAAGAACATAGTGTAATGTTGCACGATGAATTCTGTTGTGTTTCTCGTTTCAGTAGATATTTGTCTACAGATCAAATCTATAATACTTTTTAACCAGAAAGGTTCAAGCATTTAGCAATAAAAGTGTGATTGTTCCTTTGGCACACATTACCTTAGCATGAATTCCCGTTTGCCAAGATCGTCAGGCATAAGTCAATTGTGAAATGACTAATGTAAATGTAATTATTAGTTTTGCAATTTCTCCAATATCAGTGTATGATTGTGGACCTATTTACATCTTAAACAGCTTCTTCAAAAGCGTTCTGTAGGAAACTGTGAGAACAAAATTAAGTGCCACATGGTAATCGATGTCAATAATATTTTCTTTGTGTGTGTATGTGTGTGTGTGTGTGTGTGTTTCTCCTGATATTTTTTTCTGCTGGTAAAACTGCGTCATTCATTATCTGAAAGGTTAAAGCATTTCTGGTATTGGATTATATGTAGACAAAGCCTACTCGTGGTCTTCTTTAGTGGTGTTGATTTCAGGTTCACTAATGACTTACTTTGTAAGGCTTTATTGTCTCATCAGCTTTAAAAACAGAAACAACTTTACTTTTAGAATAATTAGCAAAATTCCTAAAATAGCTACACCACATCTTATCAAATAATAGATTGTTCTGTGTGAACTTGTATAATTTCTTTCGAGTATTGCGATGGCAGAAACATGAGATGGTGTTCTTTGCAGTCTTGTACCTTTTGGAGTCTTCTTGTTCTTTATTCAAACGTTCAGGTTTGACGTTTTTAAATTTCCGTGAACGTTTTCCAAGTTGTCCACCAAGTTCAACTCTACGTGGATCTTTAGATTTCGTGAAGTAACGTTCTGCAGGTTCTTTCCTAACCACTTGGAGTAGTGAAAATTAATTTGAAATATAATTTTGAAATAAAAGAGTTAGATTTCAAGACGTATACAAAATGTAGAAGAAAAAAAAACATATTTGTGTTTAACAAACGTGGTACTTATTGCAGACCATGTAGTAAGACATGTCTTAAAAATAGAGAGATGGAAATAAAGGATATATTCAGAAATGGTGTAATGAAAACAAAAAACATCGGAATAAATACACATGGCCAAGGTCCATGGTGATAAACATCACAGGATTTCACAATTGGCACGAAGAAATTGTTTTACATGCATTAAGAAACGATATTAAATCAGATACGACTTTGAACTTGATGTTCCGTCTATATAATGTTGTCAAAGATGGCTACATGTAATAAAACTTTATTGATGATCATGTCATACCATGTGCCTCTTTTGATTCTTCTGACCTTAAGCAACACGTAAAATACTTTCCTTGGCCAAACACTAGATACATTAAAGCCAGAGGACACATATACAAAAATAATAATGATAAAATGCCTTCTGAAGATGAAATAGCAAGTCATATGAAAAAAGTTGAATATTTTAAGATGGCAGACTTCATCATTGACGAGAGTTTGAAAAACATTAATTGGCCTGCTTTTACCTGTGTTTGTCTTGTCTGTTTTTAATTATCAACATTATTGTATGATTATGGTTCCGACATACGAGCAGAACATGATAAGCAGCTAGACTTTAATTATTGCTATCCATTGTAACAAATGTAACATGTTTAATTAGGAATAATATCAGTATTTTCAGATTCATTATTTACTTTAAACCTTTTGAAATTAATATGTTTGAATGTACTCAAACTAACACTGAATAGACTGGTGTAAACCAAACTTGAATGTCATATCCAGTGAAGTATTTGATACCGTTTGAAGTCATGTAATCATTGTTCAGTTTAGTTTGCAAATTGTCTAAGTTGTTGATTGGAATTAAATTTGTTAATCATTGGTGTCAAAGTGTAAATCTGACACTGAAGAAAAGTATTTAGCATCTCTAGCATTGACAATGATTTAATATGTCTTCTTGATTCGATTCCCATCCGTTCTTTCCAACTCGTTTTCAGTTAAAGTTTTGCCCGTTATCTCTTTGTTATGTTTCATTTGCAATAACTATGTCCAATTCTTATTTGTACTCTTCATTTTCGTTGGAAATGGAGTTGTTGCTATTTTTATCTTCAATAAATTCCAATTGTTTTATCCCGGTGAGTGTTCCTTTGGCACACGCTGTATCCGACACGTCTTTTTTCCATTTCCTCGCTAATTACATGTCTGAAAAGATGACTGATGTTGATGGTGATGATTTAAATTATTCATTTGAAATATAAAAATTATCATTTTGCAAATTCAATGATCCGGATTTTCTAATGCTGACAACTCGACGTGATCCTACAATCATGATCGTGTTACTGTGATAATAATATATATGTATTGTTCGTAATTCCTCTTTATATCCTTTTGTCTTCTTTTTTTTACTATTCTTCATTTGAAGGAGTATTAGAGAACAACCGTTTTGCATGATCTTTCATTTCCACAAACGCCCTAGATGTTTGTAATGTATCGTTCTATGCCCGTAGCTAGGAGCCCAGCCAGGTGTCAGCTATCTTGAATAAAATCAGTCTGGCACAAATTATTTTTTTCTTTCTCCTGAGGATCTGCCCGATAAATATTCATCTTAATATTCAACTAATATCTAACCATTTCAGTCTGTTAGCGCTTTTTGGTAATGTTCGGACAGAGTAACGCTCCTCTTCAAAAGTATTGTTCAGATTTTGACAAGATACCAACCAATTAACGGTTTTCAAGATGCGATACTTTATTTCTGTCTGTGTGTGTGTGAGTGTGTGATGTTGCGCGCGTTGGGAGTTTGGGGGTTCAGTAGTTCCGTGTTTATGTGTGCGTGTGTGTTTTATTTCTTCCTCTTCTTCTAATGCTATTCTATTTAACAGCGCTTTAAAATTGAAATTGTCTTGGAAACAAAAAACACCACTTTCAGAATTCACAACGCGCACTATGGGCTCTCAATTTAAAGAAAACATAATCCAAGTTCTTAATTTCTATTAATATATAACTTTAATAGACAATAAAATGGGTCTACAGTAAAATTAATTGACTGGGCGTTTCGTCTCTATAATGGCAAGGAGAGGTTTTTCTGCTACCATCCCAAACCGACATTTCGTAAATTTCTATAGAAAATGTTGGACCATCAAAATAAAAATATACAGTGTAGACTGTTATTAGCGGACACCTGTTGATAACGGACAATTTCGGGTATCCTAAAGGAAATCTCTTCATATAGCGGACACCTGTTTAAAGCAGACAGAGGACAATGTTTTTTGGTCAACAAAGTTGCGTAAAGCCGACATCGTGACCTAGCTCTCCATAGGCGCTATCGAATGTACACAGATTTGTGAAACCAGCTTGTTTCGACAAGTTACTACTCAGTAGACAATTATCATTTTGCAATAGCTTGTTTCGACAAGTTACTACTCAGTAGACAATTATCATTCTGCAACAGCTTGTTTCGACAAGTTACTACTCGGTAGACAATTATCATTGTGCAATAGCTTGTTTCGACAAGTTACTACTCAGTAAACAATTATCATTTTGCAACACCTTGTTTCTACAAGTTACTACTCAGTAGACAATTATCATTTTGCAATAGCTTGTTTCGACAAGTTACTACTCAGTAGGAAATTATCATTTTGGAATAGGTCATATATCACCATCAGTTCACTTAGCATTGATGTCATACTTGGTACGATCTTGCTTCAATCCGATTGAAGATAGTAGTACAGTTTCGGTGATGGGCACGCTACTGATAAACAAAATGGCGACTCTGAAAATCTTGTGAATTAGAAAGTTTCACGAGTGAGTATGGGTGGCTAGATAAGGGTCACATTTAGAATAATTTATTAGTGTTCTCATATAAAATCGATACATGTAAAGAAACTTTATTGAAAGGTCTCCAACACACACGAGCATGTCTACTTCCGGTTCAGGTCAATTATCATTACAAGGTCAATGTGCTTGAATGCTAGTTTAATATGTGCTTTATGAAGGAAGAAATGAAGATACACTCATCACATCTCATATTCTTTCAGAATATATTGCTGCCTGAAAGCTGTTCTGACCCCAGGGTCATCTAAACCTTAGTATATCGTCTTTGCGCATTAATAGACGAGTACGTTGACTGGATCCTATCTGAGATCCATTCTCACACATCTAAATCTAATGAAAAACGAGGTATAAACAACCAGACTATGTAAGGCGGTTCAGATGCTCTTCATCGTGACGTTATTGGTATACTGTGACGTCTGCTTCGTACTATCTTATAACGGTCTCTGCATGTAAAGAATTCTTGACATTTTCCACCTACATATAACGTAAAATCGTCACATTCTGCCCTAAAAGCCAATGTGGAGACAATATCGCAGAAAATGCAATATGAATTGATTGTGATGCAGTATTCAATGCGCACGGTTTTCTCCTGGTGGCATTTTACAACCAAATTGGTAGCGTTGTGGAAGTGGGGGTGGAGGTGGGGGTTATCCTTCCTAAAGGAGGTAACCCAATGTGATGAGTATGAAAGGAAGATTGTGTGCTATAAATACGAGCAGATACTATAAATGACGAAATTTTACATTTAGATATCGATCAATATCACTTAGGATGAGTCTAGTGTTGAAATCAGATTATACCCTGCCGAACTTTGACCCTTATATGAGGCCAGTTGTGTTTAAATGAATGTGTTTGTCATTTTAATAGATTAAAAGTCCTAGAGCATGTTGGTGTAAATCACATCATATCCACTGGCAGTCCTTTGTATATAGATTTCACTGTACGCAACAAATTCCTCTTTTCTCGAAAATTGGCGCATCCTAGATAAAAGGTCCCATAAAGAACGTGTAAGCGAGCTAATTACTGAATGTTACAAGTTATTTCGTCCAGATCCTAACAATAAAACGGCACCATTTTGGGTTAGCACTCAAAATACTGTTCAGCATTCTCGCACTACCATAAGCAATATACTCTACCTCGGATACATTTTTAAAAATACGTTGCACCTATCGAAGAGATCAAACTACCCAGAGAGATTTACGGTATAGTATACTCGAGCTATTTTCTTTACTTCAAAATGACTAATCATTGACTAAGTACAGAGAAATAGTTAATATCTAAAGTGAGCATCGTTGGATCTGCGTTGTCAACAAATCAGTACAAAATGCGTTGTAATGAAAACACTGCTATAAAGGAATACAAATACTATATCTGCTAAATTGTTTACATTGAATTCCGTTGTACTCTATCGTAGTGATCATTAAAATTAGCCCAAGGTCTCTAAACAATTCCGACCCAAAATGAAAATCTTTGGTAAAACGGAAAATTTAACGGCGTTTTTGTCAAACGATAATGGGTTTTACAGCTAAACTTTAAGTAAGTAATTTTTAAAGAAAGTATGCGTCAAATGATGAATCATTCAGACATTCCTTGTGACTAATACCAGCAGCAGCAACATTATTTTCTTTCTATAAATGAGACAAATAAATCGATCACAAACGCCTTTCATGTCTTCTGCTTCCGCCATTTTTTAAATGTTTGTGCATAAAATATCCTTGCCAGTGCGTTATGACTGACTATGAGTATCCGACTTAAATCAACAGTGTGTAGACGCGCTCATAGGTATCGCCTAAAAGTGGAAAACTCAAGGACGCTTTATCTTTACATACAATTTAATCATATTGACCTGGCTATTATAATCAGTGACTTTTTATATCGGGCGACTGTGTCAATGCTCACATGTATATATCTAAAAGAAATACGATTATAATTGAAATGTAAACAAATTAAAATAAAATTTCTACCTAACCTTTCTCTATCTACTTCTATCTATATATCTTGATGATATAAAGTCAAATTGAGAAGCTATAACTAAGATAAGCAATAACATAGGAAAAACAGCGATGGAGGGGGAGGGGGGGATTTGTGGAACAAGCCATTCGCGAAAAAAAAAAGGAGTAAAGGAAGGAAATGTATAGTACAGTTCAGAGACTGAATGTAGGTAATTTATTTTATAATCTACACCCAAAACATTGTCTTTTTAATTGCTAACTGTCGAAAGAATTAACTGTATCTCTGTATCTAATTGGAAGAAGAGATATTGTACTAAAATGAAAAAAAGCCCCAATTAAGAAATTATTTTGATGAGAAACATGATCAGTTGCTGGATAAGGCAGATTTGGGGCAAAGAAAGAAAGGATGGGGAGGGCAAAGGAACAGCGCCCAATTATACGTAAATTTAAACTCTCACAATTATATCCCGGTTTAAGTATTCTGTATCGAGAGTATGAATGACTTATTGGCTGGCAAGGTGAGGTTTGGTTTGGTTGTTGTGGGTTTAACTCCATTTTTCAGCACGTGATATGCATGGCGGCCTGTATACTTGGTGGAGGAAGAACCCGGAAAAACCCAGAGAAGACGACTGACCCACGGGAAGCTACAGGCAAGCTTTCTCACATACCCAAGTTGGCCGAGCCGAGATTCGAACCCACGCGGACAGAGGTGAGATGTCAGTGATCTCTAATAGCGAGCGCTTTAGACCACTCGGAGTGTGCATTGGATGCATATCATGAAACCCTTTAACATCAGTTTTGAAAGGTTTCTGCCTTTATTGCATATAGAAACGGGCAAGCCAGATTTTCCAATTAAAACAGAATTCCCTATGTGTTTTGAACCATAGAATCTTTTTTTTTTTCGGTCTGTGTCCGTTCTACGTCGGTTCATCCCATATGCAGGTAAAATGCAGTATCAAACAATGCCTACTGAACTAAATGCGAAACGCACAGGTATGATTTTAGAACCGTATTCCACAGTTAATAATGCGTCGCCTTTAACGTGAAAGGAACCTTCTGAGTTTCCCTAACATGTTCGTCCGTCCGTCTTCACGTGGGTTCATTCACAGCCGTATAAAGTCAGTTTACTCGTGCTGAGGAAATTAAATCGAGTCTTAACAATCTGCAAATAATATAAACCATTCACCACCCCGTTGTCATGACAAATAATATAAACCATTCACCACCCCGTTGTCATGACAAATAATTTAAACCATTCACCACTCCTTTGCCATGACAAATAATGTGTTCTTTATTAGCTTAAGCAAATGTTGTAATATACTTCATTAAACTTTCTTCTTAGTTATACCTATCTTACTTGAAAGGATCTTCCATCTATATAATTTTTATTTATTTTCGTACTTTAACTTTTAACTGTTGTTTCATGCAATTGTTTGCATTTTTTAAAGCTCTGTTTACTGGTTCTTTATTATTCGTAGGATCGAAACGCAAACGCAATACTGTGCATTCATTTATTTTCGTAAGTGACATTTCACGTTGTTTTGTAGAAAAATTATGACATTTTCGTTAATACTAAAGTTGGAAGATATACCACCGATAAATGACCGATCTTTTTAACATAGGGGGCATTATACACACTACCTTTAAATTATAAGTTTGTATGAATTTCGAAAAAGAAGAAGATTGCAACTCACAAATAAATATAAGCTGTGCAATTTAAAAGCAGGTGAATTTGTTGGATGTCTTATTTTCAGTTTTCTTCTTCTAGGGGCCATGGTTAATGTGCCCCACTCGCAAGAAAAAAGTCGCAGGTTTGATATTGTGGCCATGCAGGATGAAGTTTTATAAATTGTTGTAATAATGTTAATGTTTGTCTGTTGATTTTGGGATGTGCTATGTTAAAAGTATAAGAGAAGAAATGACTGGCGATAAACATGGAAGAATTAGAGTCATCCTAGACTCTATAGACGGTAGTGAACGCTAACTCCTGTTCAATCTCTAACCTGGGGCTCGTTTTTGCGGTCGGAAAAAAAAACCCAAGTCTGTCATGACCTGGATTTCATGACCCAAACTATAGTACCTGTTTACGTGCTAAAATAGTTTTGGTTCAACCCGACCTGAAAGTAAATTTTCACAAAATGTTATCTATATTTGAAACTCTCTATGCCTTCTTTCTGGAGAGAAAGGAATATGTTTTATAAACGTGATTCAGTTTTATTGATGACATTTATCTTTGGCGACATACATAGTGATTGTGTCCAAGGACGCTCATTTATCCACCATCTTGTCAAGTTTCCGTAATAGAGCTTAAGGTTCAGTTAAAATTCAGTGACAACAATGACGTCACACGACTACTAACAAGTCGCCAAATCAGCGGACCAATGATCAAAGTAAAACATGTTAGTGGTCAGAGCACCGCCCAAATAAAGCCCTTGAGATAAAATGCTACCTAAGCAACACCGTGCGAGGTTGATACAGTGTCATCTGATCAGCGCAGTTGGTTTGATAAGTGGGATAAACTGATTAATGTAGACAGATTTTGGGCCATGTTAGTGACAAGGACAAACGAGCAGAGTAGGAAAATAACCTTTTGTAAATCCTGTCATACATGTAAATAAAATTTCATTCAAATATTCCATAGCTCATTACTTTTTATATCTATCCATCGCCCCCACACCCGCCCATTCCCCTTTAAATAGGAGACAAAAATGTAATGTTAGGAAGATGTTATCAATTTAAACCAAAAAAAATATATTTAAAAAAAAAATTGAAACTTATAATTGCCGTCCCAGTTCTCCTAAGTCGTACAGTACGCGTGGTTGATATTTCATGTTTGAATTTTAGCAAATTCTTTGGTTATCTAATCTCTGTATGTCCAACGAACTTTGAACAAAACGTTGTAACATTCAATTTAAATTGTGTACATGCATTATATATGCATTTCGTACTCTAGGGGAACCAATCGATCCAATATTCGGTACTATATGGCCTATACACCTTTCCATTGTATAATTATTAACGTCATATATAACCTGGCCCGGGGGGGGGGGGGGAGTTGCTTTGAGGGAGCTTATTCTATAATTGTAATTGCAGACGTGCAGCCCGATTTGGTGAGGTTTATTTATTTATTTTTTTTTGCCGGGGGAGGGGGTAAAGGTTAAGCCATAAATAGGTGTCATTTCAATAAATTCATGGTACACGATTGGATCTTATCTTAATTGGAGTCGTAGATTCGTATGGTCGGTGCCTCTCTTATGTCAATGTCACAGGATGCAGAATATTAATGCATAACATTGCTTCTGTGCAGGTATGAAGGCAATAGACACACTCAGGCAGAGAAAGGGTTTATAAACGAGATCTGATAATTACCAACGACCATACGTATTACATTAATATACACCCCAATATAATATTCAAGATGGCGATTTTGCTAGCATCAGTGTTTCTAATACAGTTTGGATTCGTTATATCATTAGGTAAATCTGGTTCTCTATTTCTTCCTTCGTGTCTTTTCTTTCTTTCGTGCATGTTTACTTTCTCTCTCTCTCTCTCTCTCTCTCTCTCTCTATCTCAATCTCTCTCTATCTCTTTTCCGTATGACCGGTAAATTAGTTGTCTCCATTCGACCCAGGTAAGAATACTGAGAAAAGGGAAATTTGAATGCGCTGGCTGAAATCTGGCAAATAGTCTTTAAATTTCAGAAGATTTTTTTAATTTTTAAATTGGCAAATGGTCTGGCGAGAGATAGATACTTTAAAATCAGAGAGCATGAACTCAATTTCTGTTAACCAAAAGTATGTGGACCTGTTCATCAAACGTGTATTCAATAATAATGTTTAGGTATTTAAATTCCTTAATATTTAGTTTCAGAAACGTTTTTGCTACGTATTTGTTTATCTTAGCTGGAATGAATATGTATGTATGGGGTTTACCGGTACATCAGCGAGTAAAGAGTAAAACTAAATCTGTACAAATATAACGATTTAAAATTGCTAAAATCTTCATAAAGGTTAAGAAAAAAATATTAAACGGTATAACAAAACAAAAATATAAAGGTGATATAGATAAAATCCTTAAAATATAAGCCACAAATTAATATATAAATATTATTCTCTTCAAAAATCAAAGATTTTATCTGGTGGTACATCACAAAAGAAATATTTTCATCAACCTGACATATAACAAAACTATGTCTCAGCTGGTTAGAATTCCTTACACTTGACAAGGATATGCTTCACTGTTAGAATTCTTTACACTTGACAAGGATATGCTTCACTGTTATAATTCTTTACACTTGACAAGGATATGCTTCACTGTTAGAATTCCTTACACATGACAAGGATATGCTTCACTGTTAGAATTCAATGCACTTGACAAGGATATGCTTCACTGTTAGAATTCCATACACATGACAATGATATGCTCCACTGTTAGAATTCCATACACTTGACAAGGATATGCTTCACTGTTAGAATTCCATACACTTGACAAGAATATGCTTCACTGTTAGAATTCCATACACTTGACAAGGATATGCTTCACTGTTAAAATTCCATACACTTGACAAGGATATGCTTCCCTGTTGGAATTCCATACACTTGACAAGGATATGCTCCCCAGTTAGTGAACACTGTAACGAGATGCACTCTTGTCGAGGTTCACCCTTCAGGAGGTATGCACGAATCAGATATGTGTGACCTATATGTGAGTGACACAATACCACCTCTTCAATCAGATATGTGTGTCCTATATGTGAGTGACACAATACCACCTCTTCAATTAGATATGTGTCTTCTATATGTGAGAGACACAATTCCACCTCATCAATCAGATATGTGTGTCCTATATGTGAGTGACACAATACCAACTCATCAATCAGATATGTGTGTCCTATATGTAAATGACACAATACCACCTCATCTTAGCGATTTGTTCTATATGAATGATGCCACTCTCCAATGATGGGTTTGATGTTCCGAAGATTACTTGTGGAGTTTTCGTTCAGCATATTTACTTATAATATCCTCCAAAATCCTGAATTCAGTATAGTTCTTCAATCGTGCGCCATTGTTTCTTGCGACCTAACGCACTTGTTTCTAGATAATGACGTCATCAACCGTGTCACCAGTGTTCTTGAAGAGTGACAGGAAGTATTTTAAAAGTAAAATCAGACAAAATGAGATTCAAACAGGTAATTTCATGTAATTAAAAAAAAAATCAGAATGAAAATCTACGTTTTCACTAATGCCTTATTTGTGTCAGACATTTTGGCCTTGAATATTCTATTATATGCTAAAGATAGGTCCGCCGATCACATTATGGCTTTGTTTACATATCTTAAACAGGAAAACTCACTTTAGGAATTTATATAACGGGATAGCCAATCATCAATATTTGGTTTTAATCATGTGGGGTTCTTATACAAGGGAACAAAAAATTACACTGGAAATGTATATTCACGATGGACTTTTCGTTTCAGTATTATTTCATAATAAACATATATTCTACATCAAAAGACATTTAATCTATTATCATAAAATGTGTATCCATTCACCAGTGTCTATTTTTAAATTTCTCCCTCCCTCTGTCTCTCTGTCTGTCTGTCTCTCTCAGTCTATTGATTCATATATTTATATGGCAAAGAACAAGCAATCAGTAATGTAAGTGCACAAACTGCATATAGAATTAATGGGAAAATAAAATTAATTTTTATATTTTCTTTGTTTTTATTTCAAAAACATGGAGACGCTATAAACTAATAATATCCATACCTTGGCATAACTGGCACATTCCGGTCATATGCCACGTAACCTTTTAGTCAGTGTCACGAACCATGGATGCACTTCCGGAAATAAGTAAACTTAAACACGCTCGAAAGAACAGTAATTCTGATTTAATGTACATGAATGCTAACATTTTTTTAACTATGATTAAATGAAGCAGATATAGTCGAACACTTTCTATGGTTATTTGAATAGTTCTCACAATATTATAACCAACTCTTTAAAATTCACGTTAAGGTCACGAAATATGGCGCTTCGAGGATACTTAAAGTTACTATATTGAATCTTCCGTTCGGAAACGGGTGACTGCAGGGCAGCTGTGGCTGCTTGATCGGTTACCCTGAATACTAATGTAACTAGGCAGCCAAAAGTACATTGTACTTTTTCCAGATTTTATAAGCAGGTCATACTTTTGTAAGACTTTGAGTAGTAACAGATTTCGGATTGATAACTTTAGGTTTTGCAAGATAATGAAATGAGTTTATGGAAAGGTTTCGAAATAACTAAATCATTTCGGGATAGCTGTAATTTCTGCGGTTGAATGAAGGATGTATCTGGTAGACGGCTGGAGATGGTGTTGTGTGGTGTTGCAACAGCTACTGCAATTTTGTCTCCATCTTTTGAACCGTCACTATACAGACTTTTTGATTTGGCAAATATAAATTATTTCTTTTGTGGGGGTTGGGGGTGACGGGGTTGGGCCGGGGCGGAGGTTAATAGCCTATGTGGGGATTTGGGATAGGAGGATTTCACAACATGGGCAAGATTGTTTTTGTAGCTTTAAAATGAGGGTATATTCGCATGAAAAAAGGCTTTGTATTTGGGCCTAATGACGACGTCTCATGCGCGATCAGATGGATTATAGTATTGTTTGGTAATGTATCAAAGAATTATTTCATTCGTCTTAGGTAGAGTTCATTTGTTTCAAACCAGAGCCTATCTGAAGGGATGTCATAAATGCTTCCGGAAAGACAAAGTCCCTGAATGTGTATCATGTACTTGCGGGTAGGATTTGCAAGCTGATCCATACACAATCGAGCTATAGTCACGTTTAGCTCTTACTTAAGTCGTGTATAACCGGAGTTAAACCTTCGTATATGTTCCCCCAGTCTGTGTTTGCCGGAACTCGAATTAAATCCAGGTTTGTTTGTAATTTGTTTTTTGCGTTTTGGGTGGTTTTTTCTTCAACAGTTGTCTCTGGTGTATCTGATATGCGGAAGGAGAGTTAGCTTACGGCCCAGGATTGGTCCTAAAAAGGTGATCTCCTCCATAACAGAAATTAGAGGTCATGACAGAGTTTTGAGCGATCGTGAACAATATTTAGGTAACAAAAATGCATGCAAACAGTTTTAAATTTCGAAACATATAAATCGTTATAGAGAGAAACAGACAGACAGACAGACATAGAATAAATGAAATATCAATGAATCCTCCAATTTACAGGCATTTTATTTCTTCAGAAAACCCATTTTCCGTTTACGTTGAGACAACCGGAAATGGCACATACACTATAAAATCCAACAGCAAAACATGGTTGACGAGTGGTCCAACATTCTTTAATGCTGACAACATTATGTGGACAACCAACAATGATTCTCAGAATCATCTCCAAATCTCTCACATTAATGCATCCAGCGGATCAGACAAAATCGGCCACTACAACGAAACATCGTACACTGCTACGGCTAGGAAAAATGCCACCACGATAACGATTTCCATCAGAGCATATACAGACAAGCCTGTTATTATATTTTCGCAGGTAACGTATACAGGTCTACAGGTTTCTTAATCTTCACATCTAAAGCCTGATAATATATTTTTTCAATTACCATTACATCATTATATACATTTTACATGGACGTCGGAGTGATTTTAAAGCCAATCTGCTTCTTCAGCGGCAGGAGAATGGACACACGATTTTAGCTGTCATCAGGTGATGATTGTCCGAAATAAATGTCCCAGTTGAAACGGTTCCAACGCACTTTGAAGTTTATAGTCTTTGAAATTATAAGCTTGCGAGGAAAACACTCATTATAAATTTCGGAAGTAATTTTGTCGCATATTGTATAGATATTTGTTTGATATACAGCAAACTGGATTTTATCGATATATATATTGATCTGACTTTGGTTTGAACTCGCAATATGATTTACAGCCTTACTAGTTGAAACAGACAGAACAAACAAAAATATCACGAAGAAGAAGAAAAACAACAACAACTCTAGTACCAGCAACAACAACAAGAACAAATTAGATAACCCAGCAACATTTACGTTGTAGAGTTCATCGCTTATTAAATATACTAAACAAATTATGAAAGAGTGTCTTATGTCAAATGGTGACTGCATGATGAATAATTAGCTTTGTTCACGTTATAGCAAATCTTATTTTAAGGAATACGAAAATGGGTCAAAGAACACATCACTTGGAGATTTCAACGCCACTATAGGGGGATTCCCTTGCTTCAACGTCAAGAACTCTGACATAGACCTCGCATTTCTTAACTTCGGGGGTTTCATGTTTGGCTACACAGACATGGGAGTCGGCAGGTAAAATATGTTTAAATATTTACCAAAGTAATCGAATAAAAAACCATTAGAATCAATATGGCCAACTGAAACATTATGAATATAAACATTATTTATCATGTATTTTCTTCCGCCTTTAGTCGTTTATTATTATTATTATTATTATTATTATTATTATTATTATTATTATTATTATTATTATTCCTTTATTTACATGAATATGTCCAAAAAAATAATCATATTTTAGGATTATATTTATCAATATTGTTGAAGGAGCTATAAGTTAACTAGTCCCGTTCAAGGAGCTATAAGATAACTAGTCCCGTTCAAGGAGCTATACCATAACTAGTCCCGTTCAAGGAGCTATAAGATAACTAGTCCCGTTCAAGGAGCTATAAGATAACTAGTCCCGTTCAAGGAGCTATACCATAACTAGTCCCGTTCAAGGAGCTATAAGTTAAATAATCCCGTTCAGGAGCTATAAAATAGTCCCGTTCAGGAGCTATAAGATAACTAGTCCCGTTCAAGGAGCTATAAGATAACTAGTCCCGTTCAAGGAGCTATAAGATAACTAGTCCCATTCAAGGAGCTATAAGTTAAATAATCCCGTTCAGGAGCTATAAAATAGTCCCGTTCAGGAGCTATAAGATAACTAGTCCCGTTCAAGGAGCTATAAGATAACTAGTCCCGTTCAAGGAGCTATAAGATAACTAGTCCCGTTCAAGGAGCTATACCATAACTAGTCCCGTTCAAGGAGCTATAAGTTAAATAGTCCCGTTCAGGAGCTATAAGTTAAATAGTCCCGTTCAGGAGCTATAAGTTAAATAGTCCCGTTCAAGGAGCTATAAGATAACTAGTCCCGTTCAAGGAGCTATAAGTTAAATAATCCCGTTCAGGAGCTATAAAATAGTCCCGTTCAGGAGCTATAAGATAACTAGTCCCGTTCAAGGAGCTATAAGATAACTAGTCCCGTTCAAGGAGCTATAAGATAACTAGTCCCGTTCAAGGAGCTATACCATAACTAGTCCCGTTCAAGGAGCTATAAGTTAAATAGTCCCGTTCAGGAGCTATAAGTTAAATAGTCCCGTTCAGGAGCTATAAGTTAAATAGTCCCGTTCAAGGAGCTATAAGATAACTAGTCCCGTTCAAGGAGCTATAAGTTAAATAATCCCGTTCAGGAGCTATAAAATAGTCCCGTTCAGGAGCTATAAGATAACTAGTCCCGTTCAAGGAGCTATAAGATAACTAGTCCCGTTCAAGGAGCTATAAGATAACTAGTCCCGTTCAAGGAGCTATACCATAACTAGTCCCGTTCAAGGAGCTATAAGTTAAATAGTCCCGTTCAGGAGCTATAAGTTAAATAGTCCCGTTCAGGAGCTATAAGTTAAATAGTCCCGTTCAAGGAGCTATAAGATAACTAGTCCCGTTCAAGGAGCTATAAGTTAAATAATCCCGTTCAGGAGCTATAAAATAGTCCCGTTCAGGAGCTATAAGATAACTAGTCCCGTTCAAGGAGCTATAAGATAACTAGTCCCGTTCAAGGAGCTATAAATTAAATAATCCCGTTCAAGGAGCTGTAAGTTAACTAGTCCCGTTCAAGGAGCTATACCATAACTAGTCCCGTTCAACCATACTTCTCGTGTAACTTCATAAAATCTCCGCCAAAATAAGTTCTGGTAAAAGAAAAAAAGAAGAGTTTTTCCTGTAAGGCCAGAAAGTGGCTTTTCCAAATTTTCGCTAAGTGCTTTGATTAGGTGAGCATATGATATGACGTAATACATCATTATGATAATGTGATGATGCCATATTACACGTACACATATACATTTTCTTTGACTGTTTGAGATACACCACCTGCGCTGACTTCTGTTTACAAAGAGATGTTTAATGACATCGTTTTAAGACGCCGATATCATTTTGGATTGAACAATGGTAGAATGTATGCCTATATAACTTTTGAGAAATGGAATAATGTCTTTTGAGTTTCGCTTCTACAAGAGTGCCCTAGGTGACTGAGTGGTCTAAGGCGCTCGCTTTTACAGATCATTAACACATCTCACCTCTGTCCACGTGCGTAATAGTATCGGCTCTACCAACGTGGGTATGCGAGAAAGATGGCCAGTAGCTTCCTGTGGGTCGGTAGTTCTTCCCGGGTTCTTCCTCCACCAAATATACTGGCCGCCATGTATAGCCTATCACGTGCTGAAAAATGGCTTTCAATCCCACAAAAACCAAACCAAACGTTTCTGCAAAGTTTTACCGAAGCGCCTTCGATCGGTAAGAGCGATCAATTTACCAGACCCTGGCATTGCAGAGATCTCACTGAGCCAGGAGTCTGATTGAACGAGACTAAAGGATAATTACAGAGTAAATCGCTTTTAATACTGGTTGGATTTTTAGGGATGAAGTTCATGAAATATTAAAGATATTATCGTTTTAAGTCAAAATCCCTATAGAATATGCATACAATAATAAAAAAAAAAACAACAACACCAAAAAAAATAATATATACGACTTTGTGGAAAGGTATCATCGGTTGAAATGTCTGCCACAATTGTTAATCAATACGATCGTAATAACTGGTTCAAACCTGTACATGCAAGTTACGACTCGATATTGACCATTTTCTCAACTGACAAAGGGTGAAAAAAGGCTTTGTACACGTATTATAAAGCGTTTTGCAAATCCACTTGCCCGACGTCAGGGACAAGCTCTAATTCGGCTCGGGCAAGCACAAGTTTGCAAGCTAGTTATACGCGGGCAAGTAAAAAGAATGTAGGAGGGGGTCGGGTTCAGTTCATAAAGCTTTATGTTCTGCTTTTATACTCTAAGATCTCGCCACAATACGTATATCAGCACATTTATTTAGCGTGTATATGTACACTCTTCTTCTATTATATAAATGCATGCAGTTTCTATCATCTGTCGATCCTTTATTTCACAAGATATACTGTCAAAGTTTGTAATTTATATCTTGTAGTCAATGTCAAGGTTAGCCTCGCATTTTCTCGCGCATACATGATAATGTGAATATTTACTATTCAAAGCAAGTTTTGACAAATATGGAAAAATTAGTTATATTTAACTTACCGATTACATTTTAATCGTAATATTTGTACTTATACGATATTCGCCGACTTTAACATCCTAACCCCTAACCTTGCCATGTGCAGTTGGTGAGGTCCGAAAGTTCCCGAGCTTGCCGACTCTAAAAATCGGGTTGGCAAAGATCGTTTTGATGCATGTCCTCAATTTCAAGGTGACTTGGTGACACTTGTTAATAATATAACTCGTGAGATTTCTTTGACAGGTGTGTTTAGAAGGAAAGGGTGCTGGTCTCTAATGATTAACCACCTGGATTTTATTAAAGCGCGTTTGATCTAGCAAAAATCTAGCACCCACAAGCGGTGTTAATCATGCATCATTTATGTGATAATTAAATGAGACCGATACATACTTATTGTTTAGCAAATAATTAAATCGATAACAATAATTGTTCTCAAATCATTCTCTAAAGTCAGCCTGCCAAAGATTGTTTTGATACATGTCACCAATTTCAAGGTAACTGGGTGATTGCTGTTATACAAATGGATAAAATAAGTCTTCTCAAATCACTCAGTTGTGAGCATAAAGAAATAATTACAAACCAGTCCATCTTACATTATTGTTGATGTTCTTAAAGAGATGGGAATGCTATCGTATCTAGGGGAAAAAATGTAAACATGAAGAAGTTTCTTTTAAAAATCTAGCTATTGCCAAAGCCCATATCCATGTGTCTGTTTGGCATGTCTTATTATGTTGTCAAGCTCAAATATCCAAAGGGAAAGTTTAATTTTCTAGTTAATGAGTCAACGAATCAGCATCTTATTTATCTTAACTGAATCCTATCTTTTATATATATATATATATATATATATATATATATATATATATATATATATATATATATGCTTTCTTATGTGCTATAATGCAAATATTGTCACCATTATCTGCCAATTCAGATAAAATGGTCATGCCACTATCAAGTTCAAGAAAAAACATTTTCTCATTAGATACGGATACCTTTTACGAGCACATATTATTGGTTTTACATTTTGTACATACATTTTGTGACATTTTAACAACAGCAACAACAACAATAAAAAAATTTTAAAAAATAATAATAATAATAAATACACCACTCGCGTAAATAATGAAAATATTTAGTGTGATGATTGCATTTCTCTTTGTACACATAACATTCAGAGACATTGGTTTTAAAGAGTCATTTCTCCAAGAAAAGTGAATTAGATGAGAAAATTAGTGAATGATTATGGCAAGAAATAAGAGTATTCGTCACGTGGGCATGTATTAGATTTTATCTTGAAGAGATATACTAACTCAATAGATTATATTCAGATATCGTATTGACTTTAATAAATGCACCAATAGAATAAATTGTATTAATATACTGTATATTTCCTATATTGTATTTATCATGAATAGATGGATCAATTCTACAGCAAATATTGTGGATGGAATAATCGGGGGACCACTTGCGATATTCGACAACACTGGGAATACACTAGTTATCTCCCCTTTTGATAATTTCATGGCAGCATCATCGTGGCATCGTGAGAAACCAGGTGGTCACGTTTGCTGGGGCATAATGGGAGGTGTCAATTCAATTCCATTAGGTTTTATTTATCAGACGATCATCGTTTATGACAATGGCATTAACAAGGTAAGTCACAAGTAAAGTTAGTTTATATGCCGGTATAACCTACGACCGAAATTATGTAAGAGGATGTGGTAGATATCTGTGTTCTATATATGATATTGGTACTAGCAACAGCACAAGAAAAAGCAGCAAGCAGGGCAACAATCCTAATAATAATTTAAAAAAAAACAAACAAAGAAATAAAACAACAGCCACGATAAATACACAATAGATACAAATTTAAAATTGCCTATAGAGGACTGACACAAACAAGTCAAAATGTTCTCTTTTAGACTTGTATTGTGTGCATGAATTGTGCTCATACTTTTCATGACGTCTACATGAAGTTCTCTTTGTTCATGCTTGTCCATTAAAATATATCTAGTTTTCTTTTAAAATATACACCACTTTCAAAAACATTAGGAGTTAATTGGTGTGAGTAAAATATGCTTTCTTTTGGTTCTTTCATGTTTAAAATGTAAAATTATCCCCCATCCTGTGTTAGTCTGCTATTGACAGGTATATATAAGTCACACGACAAATCAATGTCCTTTTTAATAAATCTAATGAGGAAGATTTGAAGAAAAACAATGTTCTCTCTATGCGAGATATGTTTACTTTAGCTGTATTAGGACTCCATGTATAAATCCGTAAAATATCTTTTAGAAGCATGTGCCCTTTATATGTATACAACTGTCATTCAAAGTAGGTTTCACCAGGATGAAAGTGATGTTGCCGATGATGCAATAATAAAAATAACAATAAAGAAAAAATTATGATATTGATAATAAGGACTATGAAAAGAAGAAGAAAGAAGATGAAGAAGAAAAAGACGAAATTACTGTACTTATGATGAGTTTGCCCATCATTTTTTTTTTGGGGGGGGGAAGGGTGGGGGAGGGAGCAGTTTTTCATGTACATTTGAGAGTAAAGAACATATTGATGATGCCTGAATAATACGTTTTATTAAATTATTAACTTTTGTCTGCAACAGGCATTCAATACTTGGGGAAGCATTCTACGCCAGTATTACGACACGGATAATTCACGGTACGAACACCAAGCGAGGGATCTGAGCTTGAATTATCTCGGCTACTGGACCGACAACGGTATGTATGTATGTATATATGTATGTGCATGCATTTCTGATTTTTCTTGAATTATGTGTACCGTTTCAACTACACGTCTTGAAAAGTTGTAGTCTCATATATTGTGACAAAAGGTGATCACAATGGTAAAAGTGTTGTATCCTGTATGTTGAATTCATCCAGGGTATAGTCAATTTCTCTGTAGGAACAAAACGTCAATTGGGGATCATTAAAAGTGAAAACAGGGTCAAAATAACCGCTTATCTGGAATATATATATATATATATATATATATATATATATATATATATATATATATATATATATATGCACACACACACATAATGTAATTTTGCTTCATCCAGGGATAGTTTACATTTGTTAGGATATAAAGGTCATATATATTTCATTGAAGCATATGGAATTTATAATTGTCTCCATTTTCAATTTATTAAGATTTTTATCAAGTTTAATGTACTAAATCAAAAATTAAACGTAAACTTTTACACATTAAAGTTTGTATCGTGCATTCAGAAGAGTAGCTGATCTCCCCGAGGGTGCAAAGGTCATATCAAAGACATCAAATGCTGGTATAGTCGAATTATTACTCGTCTCGTCCATCCCAATGTTAAAGTTGTTTCATTTTTCTTGACAGGAGTACCTAGATAACTAAAGTAACCACCTTGCTTAAGATGCTGTATCATGTATTTTTTATTCATCTAGCAATGTGGTAATTTCCATTATGAGTTTAAAGGTCATATTAAGGTCATTAGTTGCAAATGGGATTAAATTATTGATATTATAAATTCTCTTATATATTTATGCGTAGGTATTTTCTTCTTCAAATTTAGCCTTTAGAACTTAAAGTTAAATTTAATATTCTGAATGCAATTTTTAACATAATGCAGTGGCAGAGATATTCTCTCGAACATGCCAAGGTCATATAGGGGTCACTATGTGCAAGTAACCACTTTACCGGTCTATGTTTTCATTTAGTATTTTCATAGGTTACTCATATGGGTAACAGAGCCAAGGAAAGTGAACAGCATGCTGAAAATATAGTCTCATATAATCGTCCTTCTGCCTGTACGATGATCACTACCGCCAGAGATGCAAATATTATATACGATCCATTAAAGTGCAAGCAAAACGGATCCAATTAGTAAAGAAGTTGTATGGACTGTAGATGCATGAGTGACAAATTAAATATGATTTCTGAATAAGTTGTGAAGGCTATAACAAATATAAAGAGGCAGAGGTAATGTCATCCAGCTGTTAGAATAACTGTAAAGGGAAAGCAAACGCTATAGAATTTAATTAGGAGAGAGAGAGAGAGAGAGAGAGAGAGAGAGAGAGAGAAAGAGAAAGAGAGAGAATCCATGTTTCATAATATTTTGAAAATGCCTGCAGTTGCAATGTTCACTGTGTATGACGATATAAATTACACGGAAGTAAGGGTTTTGGGTCTCTGGGTTTGACCCATATGCAGCATTTATAGCAAATTATCCTAAACATTTTCAGAGGGGTTCAAGGTTGGTATTTCACTGCTAAAAGGACCAAAATATCTTTTCCATGAGAGGCAGATCAAGCATAATGAACACGTAAACTAACTGAGGTTGATTGTTGAACAATGTAGGCGATTTCTAGTTTTTTTATTGAGATCATATAACTTTATTTGCATTTGAACCATTGATGCATTATGGAACTTTTTTACAACTGAATGACGAGGTGCACATCTGATGCATTACTTTCTGAATGAAAGGTTGACTGGAAGCAAAAGTGTACATCATTTGAAACCATCCATATGTAGAACAAAACAAAAACTTCTTTCACACTCTCAAAGCCATCCAGTCTTATGTCCGATCGTAATCGTTTACAGATTGTGCCCTACTGAAGGATGGAGGAAAATAGTTTTCATAAGGCTTTTTAAACAAAAAATATCACCTAACTCCATCGGCATTTGCACATTATGATTGCTAAATTCAATTAACACATCAAAATTTATTTGGGCATATACCAGAATGAACACTGATCATGGGGATTTCTTTGTATCAACTCAGTATATATGTCACATCATCGATGACGCGAGTCTTACGCAGAGTATGGAGAGATCTGTGTGTGCTCTAATGCTTGGATATCAAGCTTATAAGTTTGTTCAAGTGGTGTTTGGTTATTTTAACAAGCCTTATCGCAGACTAGATTATATACTTAAGTTTTAGCGATAAAAGTCAGTATAAGCAGGGTCACATGTAAAAAGTGAAGGGGCTCTAAAAGTGATAGAGATAAGAGAACTGTTCTACTTCCAAAATTATTAAGCTTCTTTAATGACATAGATGAAAACAGACAGGCCTTATGTCATAGATTTCATGCCTGACCTAGAAAAAAACAGACAGGCCTTATGCCCTAGATTTCATGCCTGACTTAGATGAAAACAGACAGGCCTTATGTCCTAGATTTCATGTCTGACCTAGAAAAAAACAGACAGGCCTTGTGTCCTAGATTTCATGCCTGACTTAGATGAAAACAGACAGGCCTTATGTCCTAGATTTCATGCCTGACTTAGATGAAAACAGACAGGCCTTATGTCCTAGATTTCATGCCTGACTTAGATGAAAACAGACAGGCCTTATGTCCTAGATTTCATGCCTGACCTAGATAAAAACAGACAGGCCTTATGTCCTAGATTTCAGTTTCTTCAAACAGTGAAGATGCTGAGTCTAGATAAATCCTTTATACCATTGATACTATAAAGTCTGGTTTATATATCGTTGATGGCAACTGCAAAATGAGATATGTTTTAGTGATATTAATAGCTTTTTATGATGCTAAATGTTACAACTTATGAATATACACTGGAGTAGAGCTTTAACAGACGATTCATTCCCATGTATCTCATTCGCTCAATGCAATGACACTGGTCAGCTAGCCACACTGACACTGGTCACACTGACATGCAATGACACTGGTCAGCTAGCCGGTATAAAACAACTTAGAATATATTTATTAGAAATCTAAATTGCCTTCTGGTGGTAATTTAAGTCGAGACGTTTTGTCCAATCTCGAGAAACTGGTTGTCAAATTGCATGAACACTCATCAAACACTGAATCTCTAAATAAATAGCGGGTCTCAATATTTCGAATGAAGCTACCAGAGTATTTGCAGCTCACAAGAGATGCCCTCTTGCTAAATATAAAATGGGATATCAGAGTATTTGCTGGTCACAAGGGATGGCCTTTTGCAAAATATAAAATGGGATATCAGAGTATTTGCAGCTAACAAGAGATGCCCCCATGCTAAATATAAAATGGGATATCAGAGTATTTGCAGCTCACAAGAGATGCCCCCATGCTAAATATAAAATGGGCTATCAGAGTATTTGCTGCTCACAAGGGATGCCCTCTTGCTAAATATAAAATGGGATATCAGAGTATTTGCTGGTCACAAGGGATGCCCTCTTGCTAAATATAAAATGGGATATCAGAGTATTTGCAGCTCACAAGAGATGCCCTCTTGCTAAATATAAAATGGGATATCACAGTATTTGCAGCTCACAAGAGATGCCCTCTTGCTAGATATAACATGGGCTATCAGAGTCTTTGCAGCGTACAAAAAATGCCCTCATGCTAGATATAAAATGGGCTCGCTATTAGGCAACCATTTTGCTAAAATCTGGAGAGCCTACCTTAACGCTGCCGTCTTTCACTGACTATGGTTAGACGGTTAAATCTACCTGGCAAATTATTACACAATTAAAAAACATAAGCCCAAGTTATAAAAACATACATTAGTTATTGGTGTTTAAGTATATATTTGAGTAAAGGAAAAGAGTATTTAAGGTGTAAGAAACGGCATGCTTGCGTACAAAGCTTGTCCCTGTTCTTCTGAGAGAAGTAACAATTAATGTACACAGCAGCTGGACATTGACGAGGAAGCTGAAATGAATTGATCATAATCTTAATGAACATAGAGTATTATAACATTTAAATCAGAATAATTTTAGACAAGATAAACATAACCATTGCTTATTTCAGGGAACATATACACTTGATCCCACACCAAAAAAGCTACATAATATAATGTCATTGTTGTTGATTTTGCTATTATTAAAGTATCTTTTTCTTTTTCTTCTTCTTCTTCTTCTTCTTAGTATTATTATTATTATTATTTGCATCAAAAGACAGGTAGTCGGAATCATTGCGTCTTATATGAATCTTATATTGCTGGATAAAGTTACCACATAACGCGTCATATTTAGTACACGTCTTTGTTAAGCGACAGATGTTTTTGTCACTTTATTCTGAATGATCCTCTTGCCTATTTGTCACTTTATTCTGAATGATCCTCTGTGACACTGACATTTCCAGAGGAACTGACCACCATCATAACATAAAACTGTAACACTCTAGGATATACTTCTAACATAAAGGTCACACGTTTTGTCTTTAGCTGTGTATGGAAGTAAAAACAAAATGGAATTGTGTTTTCAAATTTGCTCAGCTTGAAAACAAATAATGAGATGCCTATTGTATTTAATGACCTCTATGTGACCTGGACACGCACTAACAATGTGGGCACAATACGGAAATAATCCATGTTGTATTCGTGTGTGTGATGTTTCAATGGCGGTTATTTCTTTTTTTTTTATCTTCAACATTGCAAGAAAATGTAAATGGAACTTTTCAAAAAGGTATATTTACATTACTTATGTCAGATTTAATCCCTATTTAACTAATTGATACTTCTGTGACCTTAACACTATCCCACGAGGCAAATGCCATCATAAAAGCTACCAATACTCCTTGGGGGACGACTCTAGGAAGGCCATAATTTTTTCTCTTCTGGGATGTACGAATGTCAAATCTCGAGCACATTTTCAAGCTTTGCTTCTTAACTACATACTAGAACAAATGTAAAAAAAAAAGGAAAAACAAACTAATCTAAGCTAATATGATGGGTGTTTTTATTTGCTCATTTATAAGAAGATTGTATTAGCATGAAAGTCCACCCAACTCGTACAGTTCAGCTTTAGTTTTTCGAAACACACCGATGTTGCGGACTAAATGTAGTATTGATTGTACTCTGTGACTGGGAGGTTTAGAAAGTGAGGCATGTTTTCTCCAAGATGTACACATGCACTGTGTTCAAATGATTGCTTTGGTTTTCGAGTGTGTCTAATGAACTTATTTTGTAGGTTGAGCTGGTTTTAGGTCGGAAAAAATCGACTTCTAGTGACAATGGAGCATTAAGTGCACATGCTATACACTTGGCTATGACAAGATTGGAGTTAATTATGGGTGGGTTGTGTCCAACTGCATGTGCCATGCTGAAATACTACAAGTCTCGCAAACTGCTTCACTCGTACCTTGCGTGTTCGATCTATTGAGTTTTTTACTCACTTTTGAAACATTTTATGAACTAAAGAATGAAATAAAAATTAAAAAGAATGCAAAGAGAAGCGTTGTCATTATGGATTGCACATCATTACGTACTGCACGTGATGATGAAGAATCGATGAAACTCATGCTAGTGTCCACCTATAAATTTATTGGCAAGATTAAATACTTTTTATTTACTAATTGTTTATTTTGTCAATGATTTTGTTGGTTCTTTTTAACGTTTTGTTCATGTTTATTGTAGGTGCCTATTATTACTACAATACACTACAGAACAAGACTTACGAAGAGACCTTGATGCAAGTAAAGAAGTATGCGGAAAATGCCAACATTCCTTACAGGTCACATGTTTCTTATCTAATCAAACATATTCATTTTTATTGCATTACAAACTGATCTCATGTATTATGTCTTCCTTATCGAGTTGAATATGTATGTACCATCCTTATTTGTATATCTCAGACACAGGCTCAAACTACTTGGGCGTTTTGTCTGAAGTCTCCACGTGAACATTCTTAGATGTACTGAATCTAAAAATTTTTTCTTCAAAATCCCAATGTTCCTTGAATGTTTTTCTTACACTGTGGTAAATATTAAATATGTCAGTAGTAAGATGAATGATAATTCGTACCCAACCTCTTCGGCGATTAGAATACTGGCTATTTTGAAGGCTACACTATAAGGATAACTCGACAGTGCTAAATTAGAATATTCTGTCTGGGACCCATCGTCTTAATACTAGTTATCCTAGTTTGATATATAAATGGAAATTGCCGTCCACTTTTTTCGATTACTGGAATTTGTCTCTGGTTTAAGCGTGTCGAAATATGTATGTCATTATCTGGAAAATTTTGTTGCATGCACAGGTTATAGATGGGGCACTGTCAAACAGAATACAGTTAGATCAGGAATGTAAATGAAAGAAACAGAGAAAACAAATCACGCAATAAAATGCGTGACAGGGATAGCAAATATATTATAGTTTGTGATTTGGTTGATGCATAATTTTTCTTTAGAAATATCTGATGGACTTATATTTAACACATTCAGAAACAGTTGTAATTCATCCTTGCTCTACAAATCAGCTTAAGGCTGCAATTAATCAAGATATTACATAATATTTTAAAGATATGAAAATCTATTACACTGAAAATAACCTTTACAAACAAGTCGAGAAATGTATTTGAAAAATATACTTCAAAATTGGACAATGAAGACCCTGTCAACGGATACAGAGCACGGTGTGTGTTATGAGATTTGTCAAAAATCAGTTAAACCAGGCAGTATGCATGGCAAAAGTTGACTGCTATATATTTTATTGGCATTTAATAGATCAAAGTACACGAGAGTAAGTGAAATTAGTTTATAAAGTTCATGTCTATCTTCAAATAAGAAAACTGTTATATAAATGCTATGTACCACTGCATAGTTAGCAGGCGTTTGATTCAAATAACAATAACATAGATTTGAAACAATTTAGCATATTCTGAAATAAATTTAACCTACCTCCAAATCATGATTGAAGATACATTATCGGAATACAAGCTCTGAGCAGTATTATGCGATGAAAAGACTTACTGGCGGCGATAATGCCAGAATTAATCAGTGATGAGAGACATCCAATTAAGGATAAGAGATTGAGTGGAGTTACTTGGGAATTTGAAATGAAAAAGTCAAATAAATATTACAACAATACGATTACTGCAGATGAAGAAAGAGACTGAACGACTTTTTTACAGGACGGTAATTATTTGACAGAAAAAGAAATAATAAGATTAAATCAAAGTATCAATGTTTATATGATCTGTATATTAGGTGCTCAAGTTAAAAAGAAAATACATATTACACAGTTTGTTTCAACTATTCAAGACACTGGTAAAAGTAGTCCTAGCAATTCATTTTAGTACAACAAGGATTTGACTCAGATGAAAGCACCACGATTAGATTTCAGCAATATATTTCAGATTTAAAAAGTCCGATTAGACAATGCTGTTGGTGGTTATCGTATATATTATTTCCCAGTGATATGGTGATGAAAACGGATAACATTGTTGACTGCAGCAACAACTCAAAAAAGTCATCTGATAACTTTAAACTAGGACCGAAGATCTCGTTAGATACTGATGTGGTAACGATCGTGACGTAATTGTGTGCACCAAAATAACTTTGCATAATATATGAACGAAACTTTACATGGGTTTTGTTGCCGCGTACAACGTTGCCTGGGGGTGTATAGTTGCAGCCATGGTTACTGGACAATACTGAGCTCGGTTCATCAACTAATGCACGTACAAAGTGTTGGCGGTGAGAGACCAGATTGTCTCAAGTTCTCTGGCCGTGAGTTTGATCACAATCAGAGTACTTATAGCCATTATTCTCTGTGTATCGTGACAATTCAGATAATTCTTGTCAGGAAGCTGTCCACTTTACGGAAGCAATCTTCAGCTGTAGAGCTATTACGGGATTCATCGAACTCTGGGGTTTTGTGTAACCTTGATACTGCTGTCATTGGTGACGTTGGTTCGAAGGACGGTACTGGTTTACTCAGTGTGCGGGGCCAAAGGTAGTTGACCAATGGGTCTGCGGGATACGGAGGTTCTCGATGGATCCGTCGACAGGATAGGAGGAGCGAACCACGCGAGGTCGTTCATTCACCATTTGAATACAATCGTATATTCCGTTTAAAATCAATCAACTTCAATGTCACTATATGCGTGAAAATCAACCGAATTCAATGTTACCATATGTGTGAAAATCAATTATACATCCATCTTTATTGTTGATGAACCGTGCACATCGTTCATATGTGTTCATACATTCAAAACATTGTGAATACTTGTTGTTGAATTCCATAGAGTGATCATATATTTTGACAGATTTATTCATCAGTTATATTTGTTTATAAGTTTAATACATTAATAACAGCTAACAGACCGTAAATAGTAAATGATATTAAGTCAAATTGCATATTATTGTAATAAGAAAACTAACCCACCGTAAATAGTGAACGATCTTAAGTCCAATTGCATACTATTGTAATAAAAACAACTAACCCACCGTAAATAGTAAATGATATTAAGTCAAATTGCATAATATTGTAATTAAAAAAAACTAACCCACCGTAAATAGTGAATGATATTAAGTCATATTGCATACTATTGTAATAAAAAAACAAACCCACCGTAAATAGTGAATGATATTAAGTCATATTGCATACTATTGTAATAAAAAAAAATAACCCACCGTAAATAGTGAATGATATTAAGTCATATTGCATACTATTGTAATAAAAAAACTAACCCACCGTAAATAGTGAATGATATTAAGTCATATTGCATACTATTGTAATAAAAATAACTAACCCACCGTAAATAGTGAACGATCTTAAGTCATATTCCATACTATTGTAATAAAAATAACTAACCCACCGTAAATAGTGAACGATCTTAAGTCATATTGCATACTATTGTAATAAAAAAAACTAACCCACCGTAAATAGTGAACGATCTTAAGTCAAATTGCATACTATTGTAATAAAAATAACTAAAAGACCGTAATTAGTAAATGATATTAAGTCAAACTGCATAATATTGTAATAAAAACAACTGACCGACCGTAAATAGTGAACGATATTAAGTCAAATTGCGTAATATTGTATTAAGTCAAATTCCATACTATTGTCATAAAAACAACTAACCGACCTTAAATAGTAAATGATATTAAGTCAAATTGCATACTATTCACTTAGTAAAAAAGGAAATTTGTAAGGAACATTTAAAACATAACAACGTACTGTATTCTTGGGTATAAGTTGCATCCGGCGTATTATGCGATGCAAGACTAGGGTCTGTGTTGTTTACAGTTGGATGTGACTTATACGCGAGTGACCAAGGTATATTGCCGTTTCATAATATGAGCCAAATAAACACTTCCAACGAAGGAGAATATGTTGTGATGTCATATCTTAGACGTTGGGTCATTATAGCTCTTCATCAGACCAAAACTACAAAATAATAATAATAATAATAATAATAATAATAATACAACTAACCCCAATAATAATAATAATAATAATAATAATAATAATAATAATAATAATAATTATAGTCAAGGTAACGTCGAAGACATTTGTGGAATTTTATGAATCTTTGATTTTTTTTACTGAGATATAACATCTACAAAGCATTCGTGAAGGTCTTTTTCCTAGGTATAGACAACTGAATCAAATATCGATATATCTGAGTAGGTGGAAAGACAAGGTAGTAACTTCTTTTGGCGACCATTATGCGTCATAATAACCAAAGAAAGCGAAATAGGCGACTGGAGCCATAAAATTAAAGCAAATACACTTGTTATATGCAATCATTCTACTTCATTTTCTAAGAGGCTTACATATTAAGGTGACGAAATATATATATATATATATATATATATATATATATATATATATATATATATATATATATATATATATATATATATATATGTGTGTGTGTGTGTGTGTGTGTGTGTGTGTGTGTGTGCCGACCAGGCAGCAAGTATATATATATATATATATATATATATATTCTATGTTAGGTATTTACAGCTGGACTCATGGTGGTATCCAAAGGACGAACTTAACGCAGTTATAACATGGACACCTATGAAGTCAGTTTTTCCCAGAGGAATCAGGTAAACTTTAAAGGCATATCGGGATATTCAGAAAATGAAACTTTCAATTCTTTAGTGAAAAAAGAATGTGCAGAACAGTTCTGATTTAATACATGTTTTATGATTTAGATCTTTACGACACCTTGGTCTTAGCCAGAAGGCTTGCTTTTCATGAGATTTTAGTTCTATATACACATGTATGACAAGAGCAGATTGACATACATAATTCTTTGTCGCTTTTACGAAGTACAGGAGACCTATTTGTACACCCCTTAGAATCATGCAACTTTGTGTAGGGATGCATCTCGATGAGTACTACACCCTAATCACAAGAGTAGGTCACTGTGATTTATATTTCACGCTTCACTGACTTTGGTTCACCTTTTTGCTTGAAGTTTATTTTGAAAGAACTGTACTAGCTAGAATCTTGACACTATACATTTATATGCTTCTTTATTAGTACCACACTCTTACAAGAAAAAAAAGTAAATGTGACCTACATTTTACATTTTATTGGCTTAGATTATGTTCTTTACGTTTGAACTCTTTCCTCTCGTATACATACTTTTATACCTAGAATCATGAAACCTGCTGAGGGTATGCATATTGATGAGCACTACACTCTCACAACAAAGTAGGTCACTGTGACCCAACTTTCATACATCGTTGACTTTGGCTGAATTTTGTTTTAACTGGCCATAAATGAACAATTACAGCAGGTGATTAGATGCATCTCTATTAGTACCAAACTCGTACAAAAATGAGGGTCGCTGCGCCCTACGACCTATATTTCATATTTTGCTGGCTTAGGGGAAATATTTGCATTTAGCTCATGACCACATAATTTAAACCTAGAATGATGAAAGTGTGAGAAGATGGATCTTGATGAGTACTACACCGTCACCACATACTATCCTGACTAGAATCACGAAACTTGGCGAGTAGATGCATTTTGATGACCACTATTCTATTATTAAAGAAGTAGGTCATCATGGCCTGTATCTTCACGGACTTGAGTTAAATCTTGTGTCTGCTATTCATTTCACGGCATTGTTTAACATAGAATAGTGAAATTGACGATTAGTACTACATCTTGGTTAGTACTACACCCTTGAAACAAAAGTTGTGTTTAGCTGTTTAGCTCGTGACCAAATGAGTTTTTGGCACACTTTATGCATACTATCCAACCTAAAATGATTATATTTGTTGAGGGACACATTTTGATAAGTACTACAACCTTTGTTGTATTTGATCTTGTTGTATTTGATTTATATTTCATGCTTCACACACTCTGTTGAAATTTTGTGTTAAAATGTAATTAATTAAGTGCTGTTTATGTTAGAACTAAGAAACTTGATAATTGGATACATCTTTGTTAGTGATACAGCCTTACAACCAAATAAGGCTTCTGTGACCTACATTGTATGCTTTACTAACATATCTTAAGTATTTGTCTTTAGCTGCTTACCACAGAGATCTTCCCAAACTATAAACATCCTCTCCTACTCACAGGACCTTTTTGACCAATGCAGATGAAAGCAGAAATAAATATGGTTATTTAGTGGCAAACTTTCCACATTAATGACTATACATGGCATACTATGATAGGTTACTCTCAACAGGTAAACAGGGCATTGTACATGTGAATGGGTATAGGAATTAGATGAGTGGATTAAATGCCTTTCTTGTGAGTCCTCAGCTGTTGTGGCTAATGAAGGTGAACTGTGTTTCTGATAGTGGTCATACTTGCTATCACTCTCAGATAATTCAAAACCTTTGACCTTTACTCAGAAACAATCTGGCTTCTAGGATTAGTCAATGATAATGGCTTCTGAAGCAGATTTTAAGAATAATAGTTTTTAAAGGCAAGAAAAGCACAATTAATACTTTATAGTACCTCAACGTTGATATCATAGAAAAGAATGATTTTTAAAAAAAATTGTTTTATGTCTGTCATGCCCTCTCACAGGGGCAAACATATCTTTGTCAACATCATTTTCTTCTGAATTTATTTTTCTGCATGATGATTCATGTTTATAATGGCTACTGAGGTCACTGAAAGCTTTGTAGAGGCGAGCTATTTAATCATTGATTACACTCCGCTTATTCTAACTGCATACAGTCGTATAGAGCTAGTAATTTGTAAAAGCTCTCCAAGTGGCTATTGATCATCATCATGAAAAAGCCTTAGCGTGTGAAGTAGGTGTGGAATATATATTTGTATATAAAATGCTACAACAAAATCGTTTACAATCTAATTTCATGGTATTGTACATCTGTTTCACAAAGATTAGATCATTTCTTT
Source organism: Margaritifera margaritifera (assembly GCA_029931535.1). NCBI lineage: Eukaryota > Metazoa > Mollusca > Bivalvia > Unionida > Margaritiferidae > Margaritifera > Margaritifera margaritifera. The sequence goes on from JAQPZY010001367.1 coordinate 2,189,228, forward strand.
TTAAAACTTACGACGATCAAGAGGCAACTGTTAGTACGCATAAATTCTTGTCTTGGTATGTTCCACACCATTAAGGTTCAGAAGCGTTTTCCGCATTAAGATAGCATACGAAAAATTTTCCTTGGAAAAATCTTGTCAGTTTGTCCTAATCATATATCGGCTTTTTCTGTTTTGAAATTGTAATGACTGTCATACACTAAAAAGAGATATTTTGCAAACCAAAATGTTCAATTTTAACTTAAAATTGGTAGCAAGCTCTTTCTTGAAGCATATAATTAATTGGATTTATTTTTATTTCAGTTTCCTTCAGTCAGAAATAAACTGGCCATTTGTTGCGCATAACAGATACTGGTAATCTTATAGTTTTACATTTACAATTGTACAGTCTATTATTTAAATAATTATCAAATAACTATTTTGTCTTCAGAAGTAAAAATTTTAGGCGGATATTTCTTATACGTTGTTTAGCTGATATACTTAGCTTTATTTACAATCAGTTGTGATCAGTTTGTATTAGCGGTCTCTTTCATTGAATGGCCACCAGCACACCACTGTGTCCCTTCTCTCCTTTTTTGTTTTTCTTTTTAAATATCATGTGTTTTTTGGTCATCTTCTGAATATGGTCAGTGGTCACTTTAAATAGTTGCAAAAATGTATGGTTTTTATATAATGGTAAAATTTACGTAAATAAATGCATATGTTATGTCCTAAATGTTGAGAGTTCTGACATTATTTTATTGTTTTAGGTAAAACTGAAATAAAATATATAATGAGAATTAAAAATACTGCCTTAGCTTTCTCATTAAAAATTTTTTTCTTCTTCCATCCTTCATATTTAAAGTTGCTCAGTTAGGTGATCCTCTAATCCTCGAAACTGATGTCACCTTTCTATAATTCGTAGTTTTAAAACAAACAAGATATGATGCTAGTGAATGTGCATGAAAAACAGAGTTGTTACTGTGTTTCCCGTCATGAAAGCAATCCATATTTAAGATATCTACTTTCACGCTAAAATGTGAAAATGACAATGTTCAATGCAGCGTCAAAAGTACATGTATGTGACTTGTACCAACCTGTATAATCTGCCTGTGGGTTAGTTCAAATTTGAACAAACTCATAACATTTCATGACTATATATAAAAGTGTCAGTGTCTTATTGAGCTGAAAAAGTAGATTACTATGATTTATTGTTGTCCGTAGCTAGTAGTACCATCCAGGGTGAACGTACCATTAAGTTTCATAAATGTACATACAGCAGTGCGAGAGAAACAGAAGGTGACATTATTAATGAACGTGAAAAGTATGTCACTGGGACCAAATTTGCCTTATATTGGATACAATTATCCCCGATGAATACATCCATTAAGTTTCAGGACTGTAGATAGGACATTGTCAGAGAAGCTGAGAAAAATGCAAGGACTTACGTATTCATTAAAGCGCGAAATACAGGTAAATGTGACCAGCTTTTGTCTGTGGTGGGTATACTAAGGACCCTCTAAGATAAACACAAACTAACTTTTTCTCTACATACACAAATGTCAAAGAAACTCTGTAATATGCAAAAAATGTAACGTTGACACCTGTGCCAAAACACTGGTTGAAGAGTATACCTATATATCGCATGTGCCTCAGAAACGAGATAAAAATTGATGCAAAAATACTGCTCAAATTACTGCATATTTTAGATGCTTTATTTACGAAGTCATTAGCTATTAATTCAGATTTATTTTTAAGGTTATGAGGGTAGACTTTTTTTTTTCCTTCTTTTAGGCTTGATTAAATACAAACTTTTTAAGGTTCATTGAGCTACATAGTATACAAGTCTACACCACATTGTGACTAATATCTAGACATGTCATGTAAAATCATGCTGCAAAAACCAAAATATTGTCTAAGGATGAATGACAAACCATTTTTACTTGTGACGATATTACTGAAGCTGTGCTATTGTGTGCGATGTACGGTAAATATTTGTATGTGACGTATTCTAAATATTGGTATGGTTATTGAAGATATATTAGAATTAGCATTTACCATGTTCAGAGGAGGTACATAAATATAGGCAGATATGTTAGAATTAGCATTTACCATGTTCAGAGGAGGTACAGAAATATAGGCATAGATGTAAGAATTAGCTTTTACCATGTTGAGGGGAGGTACAGAAATAAAGCATAGATGTTAGAATTAGCATTTACTGTGTTCAGAGAAGGTACAGAAATATAGGCAGATATGTTAGAATTAGCTTTACCATATTCAGAGGAGGTACAGAAAGATAGGCAGATATGTTATATGTTCTACACTCAGGGTCGTACATAGGTCGTGAATAAAGTAATGCAAGTATTTCTGAGGTGTTTTTTATTTGGAAGCTGTGTGTATAAATGTGCATATTTAAGTGTTATATTCAGAAGTTCATTTATGTGCAGATATTTGCTAAATGTATCTTTAACTCAGGTTTGAACACGTTGAACTATCTTGTACACATACATAGGTTTTTTTGTATATAGAAGGCATTTAGTTATATTTTAGGCAACAGGCACATATCTGCCAAAGTTTTTCTGTTGGGAATGCCCTAAGTGTAAGTAATAGCAAAGAAGTGTAAGAATCCAAAACAAAATGTAATGGTGTCAAAAATGGAGTCAGACAGGATAAAATGTTTCCTGGTCAATACATAGCTAAGTAGTTTATATCTAAATTTAGTGACTTTGTTAGCTATTCTTTTCATTGTTAAATATTTCTGCAAGAAGCTGTTTTTTACCATGGAATAACTGGGAAAAAAATCATTATACCTTTTTAGGTGAATTTCATTGTGGCTGCGGGCGGAAGTGCACATACAAAGTCAGTGTGTGATATGGTCAAAATCTATTTTTTTATTGACCCGGAAACAAAACTCTTGACCCCGGTAGTTTTTGATCAGCTGTTAAATCTAAATACGCTTGTCTTGGTGTGTGTAATTGTCTATAATGGCACTGTGAGCTCTTGGAATCCAAGTGTTATTGGAATGCTGCTCCGAGTCTAGCTTTGAGAAAAGTGTGTATGTAATATACAGGCAAATTATTGATGGCCTGACCCCAAATATAATCATCACACCCCGGATCCAATAACATGAAGAACTTAAAAGTGGAAACCCCGGTTGGTTGCAAAGTACACAACTTGTATCTTTTAATTTTTTTTTTAAATAACTAAATTCCTCAGAGCATTGAATGTAGTTCTGCGCGTACTAGGCGCTTTCCCATTGGAAATCTTGGAAATAGTCACTGAATACATAAAAGAGATGCGCATTGCCTTTGGCGCCACTACATCCTACTACCTCTAAAGTACATTATAAGTATGTTTATATTTATCACTTATGCACAAATATTGTTGATGGACTTTTTATAGATGATATACTTTGATATACGTTTTGAACAGAAGAAGAAAAAAAAATAGAAATGATCGAAACTGTTAGTAACAATCAGTTTTACAGACCTTGACCAGACTAGCAAAATTACGCGACAGTCTGGTTGAAGAGAACTATCATTCAGCGAAACAGAAAGAATTCCGTTTGTTTTACACCATGTGGAGTTTGACCAAGCTAATATTGTCGGGCACACTGTTATTTTTAAATAAGACGTGTCGAGTGCACCATTTTCCTATTATTAAAACTTTCTTGTATGAAACTGAGAAAGGCAGTCCAATAAGGAAGTAATCTCTACGTCTAAAAAAAAGCCCCAAAATACGACTATCTAATAAACCAAAATATGGCGTCCTGGAATAAAGAGCAGTTTAATCAAGTTCCCCGAGTAACCACTTTACACCGGTTTGGCTGTAAGCAATAATCGAAAGACCCGATACACCATCTTTCCACAATAAATTTTTTTATCCTCAAGTCATCTGAAATCAAATAGAGTTTAGACGTATAGATATAATCTAGCGAACTGTCTGTCATATGTATTAACTGGACAAGCATACATGTTTCAGGTCAAGAAAGACTACATACGCTAAAGAAAATAATGGAACGTATACATTTGTTATTGGTCAATACGGATCTCTGCCGAATGATCAGGTAAATAAACTACTTCGTTATTTCTGTCATAGTTGTACCTTCAAATGATCGTGAAAAGATTTTATAAGATTTTGCGATAAAGCCACATCAGTAGCTTTCAGGATTTTTTTTTCATTAATGTCTTACAATGAAAATTGTCAGTGCAAATATGAAATTTAACACAGAAGGAAAACGGCCTCTTGTTATTAAACAAATCGACAGTTGCAATACATGCTTTTCTTAAATTCATAATTTTTGTCCCTGAAGAAATAGTTTTTGTTTCAAGTAAACTGCCATGAAGATATTTCAGAATGGCTGAAATTACCTCTTTATTCATGTATACGAAAATTGAATATGTTGCCTGTATATTATAAAATACTGCCTAGTATAAAACTTACAGATACATGTTTGGAGTGGAGTAAATAAAACTTTGATTGAAGAATAGGAAGTAAGGTACATTGTCAATTAAGATACATAAAACAATGTCTTTACAAAAATACGCTACTACTGTATCCTCAGAGTCGCATGTTTTTCATACAATCTGATTATTCTTTTGTATTAAGTTATATTTCCTACTGGATGGATTTAATCTTAAATTTATAAGAACTGAAAAAAATATATAAGGTGGCTTTCATTACTTGAAAATATATCTTAAGAATGATTGCTCTTCGCAGGCTTTCTGGAATGATTTATTAACAGATGCGAAGAAATGGGGACTTATTGTGTACGAACAGGTATGTTTCCGTTCCTTAGATTCCCTTTTCTTATGTTTATGGGTTCTTGTTACCCAATGTTTCCACTTTATAATCTTCAGCCACTTCTTACGCTAGTTGTAATTTAATTTTCTTTCTGATGTCAATTTAAATTATGCATATATGCATATATCTCTCACCAACGCCCTTCAACATCTACCTGGAAATAATCATGTCCGATGCCTTGGAAGACCATGAAGGCAGTGTCAGTGTTAGAGCCAGAACAATCACCAACATGCGCTTTGCTGATGATATCGATGGCTTAGCAGGAGATGAACAAGAACTGGAAACCTTAGTGAACCATCTCAACCAAGCATCACTAAGGTATGGGATGGAGATCAGTGCTGAAAAAACCAAGCTAATGACAAACAACCCGAGTGGTATCCAAAAGGAAATAAGAGCGAATGGACAGAAGCTGGGCACAGTGACAAGCTTCAAATACCAAGGTGCTATCGCCTCTGATAAAGGTTCAAACCCTGAGGTTCTTTCCAGTATTGGGCAGACAACAACTGCACTGGCTAGGCTGAAGCCTATTTAGGAGGACAGCAACATCACGATCTGGTCCAATATAAAGCTTATGCGCTCCCTCGTCATGTCCATATTCCTATATGCATGTGAAACATGGATTCTGACTGCAGAACTAGAGAGAAGAATCCGTGCCCTAGAGATGAGATGTTATCGAAGGATCCTGAAAATCTCATACTTAGACAATGTCTCAAATGAGGAAGTGCGCATCAGAATCCAAGGTGCAATTGGACCATATAAAAATCTGCTCACCACCGTAAAGAAACGCAAACTAAGATGGTATGGTAACGTCTCACGCTCATCTGGCCTGTCAAAGACAATCTTACAGGGCACAGTGAGAGGAAAGAGAAAACGAGGCAGACAGAAGAAGATATGGGAAGATAATATCAAAGAGTGGACAGTCATGGACTTTGCACAGTCTCAAAGAGAAGTGAAGAACAGGGCAAAATGGAGAAAGATTGTCTTAAAGTCATCAGTGGCGTCCCTACGACCTGCCAGGTTACGGGAGAGGTGAGAGATGAGATGAGATATATGCATACATAAATACATACATATATGCATACATAGATACATATACAAACACAGGGCTTTATTAATTTCTCAATCATTTTAGTACAGAGGGACAGTGGACAATTTCGATAGGCATGTTTGCAGTTATCTATTGCATACATTTGTTACAATTATATTGGAATATACCTGTTGTCTATTGTTTTATACACACACACACATACAAACACACACACACAGATATATATATATATATATATATATATATATATATATATATATATATATATATATATATATATATCACATGTTTTGTTTTATACATTTACGTATTATGATCTAAATCATTTAGTAAATCAACCGAATTGAATGATGCTGCTGTTATTTGAACAGGTACGAGTTTGTCTGTTTTCAAGCTGGTCATGCTGCTGTTATTTGAACAGGTACGAGTTTGTCTGTTTTCAAGCTGGTCATGCTGCTGTTATTTGAACAGGTACGAGTTTGTCTGTTTTCAAGCTAGTTATGCTGCTGTTATTTGAACAGGTACGAGTTTGTCTGTTTTCAAGCTGGTCATGCTGCTGTTATTTGAACAGGTACGAGTTTGTCTATTTTCAAGCTGGTCATGCTGCTGTTATTTGAACAGGTACGAGTTTGTCTGTTTTCAAGCTGGTCATGCTGCTGTTATTTGAACAAGTACGAGTTTGTCTGTTTTCAAGCTGGTCATGCTGCTGTTATTTGAACAGGTACGAGTTTATCTATTTTCAAGCTGGTCATGCTGCTGTAATTTGAACAGGTACGAGTTTGTCTGTTTTCAAGCTGGTCATGCTGCTGTTATTTGAACAGGTACGAGTTTGTCTGTTTTCAAGCTGGTCATGCTGCTGTTATTTGAACAGGTACGAGTTTGTCTATTTTCAAGCTGGTCATGCTGCTGTAATTTGAACAGGTACGAGTTTGTCTGTTTTCAAGCTGGTCATGCTGCTGTTATTTGAACAGGTACGAGTTTGTCTGTTTTCAAGCTGGTCATGGATTTGGTAATGGGTTCAGCAAAAGTCTCATTGAATCAGATTCTCGCGTGACTCCCTAAGATCAACGCCGCGTGAGAGTCTGGTTAAGGGCTATATAAATAATTGTTAGGTTCAAAGCGAGGCTTACTAAAACCTGGTAAACGTCGCTAATAGGTCAACATACTTCTCTCATTTTAATATTAATGTGGGCCTAATCACTTGAAAGAAGGGTACAGCTTTGTGTATGCTTCTTGCCTGCTTAATATCAACGAGGTATCTCGTCTACACAAATGCGTATTATGCACGCACAGCAATACCTTCTATTTGATGGGACTAAGGGTCAGTCGACCAGATCACACTAGTGGAATACAACCATTCGCTTTGTTTTCGTGTTTGTCTGCATTTTCGACTCAGTAAATGTAACGATACAACAGATCTTGCTTCAACAAGGACATTTTGCAAACAATGCCACTATGATACCAGAAAACAAGTGACTCATATTAGTAAGATTCAGTATATTAGTAACATTCAGTTGTGTGTGCCTTTAACAGACTCTCTTGTTAGTCGTAGATATTTCAAAGTCAAGCAAGAGTCGGACTGAAAGAGAATAGATGGAGCGACAGATGCTGAGTTGCTAATCAAGTGTCTGGTACATGCACGATTATGAGTTCCTGGTAACCTAAGTTTCCTCGAGGGTACATTGTGAAGTGAATATACTCATGAACTCCGGATGAAAATGATGGTTGAACAACGGGGAAACATGAACAACAATACGGACAACAATGTTATAGGTGAAAAGGGAAGTTGCGTAGAATACGCCACCGTTATTTGGTCACCATCTTTGAAGGAAGATAAGATTGCCATTAAATATGTTCAGAAAAGAGCCACAAGAAAGTTGAAATCATATCATCAGTAATTCTATTCAGGTAGACTGAGGACGCTGAATCTGCCATCATTAGAATACAAACTGGTAAGAGCAGTTATATATTTATACAACTCTTCATGGCATAGATCTTGGGAGGAAAGGTCACTTATTCCAAGTTGTCACGAGTGTTGTACCCAGGATCCATAGACTAACATTCCAGTCAACCTGCTATGAGTAACCAGAACACCAACCAGACTGGAAAAATGTTATGAAATGTACCCATAGATTCTATAAACATCATGCATATAAACACTGATATTTTCCTTCTGCCCGCTTATATTTATTAACTTCTTGCTATACATGCTCTTTTCAATGAAAAAATAACAGGCGAGAGAAGTCTGTTCATGTGCACTGTTCTATTGTAATATAGTATAGCGTAAGTCTGTTCATGTACACTGTTCTGTTGTAATATAGTATAGCGTAAGTCTGTTCATGTACACTGTTCTGTTGTAATATAGTATAGCGTAAGTCTGTTCATGTGCACTGTTCTATTGTAATATAGTATAGCGTAAGTCTGTTCATGTACACTGTTCTATTGTAATATAGTATAGCGTAAGTCTGTTCATGTGCACTGTTCTATTGTAATATAGTATAGCGTAAGTCTGTTCATGTGCACTGTTCTATTGTAATATAGTATAGCGTAAGTCTGTTCATGTGCACTGTTCTGTTGTAATATAGTATAGCGTAAGTCTGTTCATGTGCACTGTTCTATTGTAATATAGTATAGCGTAAGTCTGTTCATGTACACTGTTCTATTGTAATATAGTATAGCGTAAGTCTGTTCATGTACACTGTTCTATTGTAATATAGTATAGCGTAAGTCTGTTCATGTGCACTGTTCTATTGTAATATAGTATAGCGTCTTCTTATACATATACTAAATGTTCATGATGCCAAAAATATGCTGGGATTTTATCTCTTCGATAGTTATGTGATTATGAACGAGGATTTTACGAACGATGGAAAGGATCGTTGTATTGCTTGAAAAGCGCTCTCTGCTGCTCTGTTGAAATAATGCATTATCATCATATGTATGTAAGCATACATGGCTCCATATTCTCGATGCTTTGTGAGCATGAAATTCAGATTCACGCGCTAAACCTCCAAATCGGATATGATACTTAGTGTATATCTTAACGAGAGATATTAAGTAGTTTAAGAGAAGGATCCAGGTTATGATAATCCTTGAATCTATATGATTCCAAATGAATGCCAGTGCAATTATGGACTGTAACGGTTTTGGTACTTTTAACTTGAACTTAAGTTTTGTGCTAAAAATGTTTCTGGAATACCGGCCTTAACTTATAAGTATGAGATTAGTTAAATGCATTAGAAAGGCAACGTACAGTTGTCAAATGCTAAACTTTGCAGGGCTTATATGGAAATCTGGTGGACATCCCAACATAGACAATTGCAACATTTCATGACCAAAATGTATAAAAGACCATTTCTTTGACAATTTACAGGATTGGTTAAATGTTCAATTTGGGTACTTAAGAGCCTTGCAGACAAGCCTTACTCTTGGTCATGACTGGTTGACCCAGATGGGAAACGGCGCTTTGAATAATAATCTAACCATACAATACTGCATGGCAAATCCAAGACATGCATTACAGAGTCTAACGATACCCCCCGTAACACAGGTAAAAGTATTTTTTTATTATCCGTTAGAAATGTGAAATAGATATACAAAATACACCCCTCCCCCCAAAAAAAAAAAGAATTAAAAAAAAGAAGAAATGGATAAAGCTAACAAAGTGCTATGTAAAGTAGTGAATCACACTTTTTTGTTGTTTTGAACCTTTCAGCGTTTATGTACCGAGCAAAATAGCTAGATAGTTTAGAAAGTCATACATTATTAAACGACGCATGGTATAACACAGTCTGCATTTAGTGAAAAAATAATCGTTTGTAAAAAAAAAAAAAATACAATCATAATATGGCAATCATCGGGTGAGCTAGACCTTGGCAATTTAGTGATTGACATAGTGATTAATCAATCAGCGTGGAGCACGATTAGGCCACGTGCAGTGCATTGCACAACATAAACAAAACCTGTTGACTCTTTTCGCTATATAGTACAGTTGTTATAGGAAAATGCAGAAAATTTGCTTCAGGATTGATTGAGGAACCCGTAACTGAGATTACTGTTGACCAGATATACTTTAAAGCAGAGTCTACTTTAAACCTATTTTAGCAATGGATTTATTTTTTAAAATGCCGTATTTCGATGGCGTTACATAGGCCGTATTTAGATAGCGTTAAATAGGCAGTATTTAGATCGTGTTACATAGGCCGTATTTTGATAGCGTTACATAGGCCGTATTTAGATGGCGTTCCATAGGCCGTATTTAGATGGCGTTACATAGGCCGTAATTAAATGGTGTTACAAATGCCGTGTTTAGATGGCGTTACATAGGCCGTAATTAAATGGTGTTACAAAGACCGTGTTTAGATGGCGTTACATAGTCTGTATTTGATAGGCGTTACATAGGCCGTTTTTAGATGGCGTTACATAGGCCGTAATTAAATGGCGTTACATAGGCCACAAAACAACGGTTCTATATTAAATGAATGAATAAATACACTGAATTTTGCCAGAAAGAATTTTGTTAATCATTTCTAAGGCAGACCTTTATAATTCTATATTGAAACATATTTTGTGGAAGATCAGACTCTAAATGTTGTTATGTTAGACAATTAAATATGCTTAAATCTAGCTTTCCTTATTTTCCATGTCAGGTTCCGGCAAGAGCCATAATTGTAATACACACAAGGCCGACATGTATCATAAAATTGAAGAAGAAAAAAAAAAAAACAGAAAACAAACAAACAAAGAAATGACTCATGTACTTTTTCATTTAAAAAGTGAAATGTATGTTCTTCTTATACTTTATTTTAAAGAAAAAAACACTTGATTGATTAAATCATGTGACGCTTTAGGTACCGCCTTACTTGCTGAATAATGACTCCAACTCTTTTAAGACAATGAAAATTATCGACTGATACAAGTATAAAAGTATGGAAGAGAAAATAAAGATAAACACATAATGACATACAGAAACACACAAAGAGGAGTGAAATGATTTTTCTGCAACATGTATCTTTTTGTATCTGGTTGGTATATGAGACAAGCCACATTGCAAATTTGTCTTATACTTGAAAATATGGACAGTATGTTGTTATGATTGGAACATCGCTCGGCCATTTCTGTCAAGTCGAGAAATAACCTCAGAAGTAGTTGTAGGAATATACATCAATTTGAGGGGTTTGGTTATTCGCCTCCGGCAGAGTGCACCACAAATGTTACGACGGAAAAGGCCGAAAATGCTAGGATTGTGATTTTGTCTCCTTCCATCGCCATATTGTCTCATGTGGACAAAAGTAGTTCAGAATATAGTTCTCAAATTACATCCGAGGTTTCTTTCTCGATTTGACGGAAAAGGCTGAGGATGTTCCGATTGTATGTTGTTACAGTATCCTAAAAAGGAAATAAATTAAGGATGGTTCAAGATACGTGTTTCAAAAGTGATGTATTGAAATCAATTCTGAATGATAACGCTGTCATAGATGAATGTCATTTACACATTCTTTTTGATGATATACATCCTAATAGGTTTTCCTCAGGGAGATAAACACCGTTTTCCGGTATGATTTGTTTAATAATTATTTTATAAACTTTTTCATATAATTAATTAGCGTTCTAACCTTTAATAGCGGCAATAATATGACAAACAATCTAAATGTGAAATACACACAGAAATAAGATGTTTGTGTGTGGTATATAATATGTTAGCACATAACCTCTAAATAGTTTTATATAGGAAAGTTTCGTCCAAAATGTAAAATTGCCACAAAATAATACATTTTTCTATTAAAACATGAAAGAATTAGCATTAAGTTATGCCTTGAATTTATTGGTCAAGAACAAATATATCGCACAAAGTCACACTTTCCTCGCTATTCATCAGACAAAGAAATCGGAATGCATTTATGGCTGTTAGAAGACGGTCACGTCATGCGACCGGGTTGTGGTTAACTCTTGATTGTCGCACGGGATCTTGATTGTCGCACGGTATTGCCGAGCTAGGATAACTTATGTCCTATAATGCCTCATAAATTTAATTACCCTTCTATACTCGCGTATAATTCCATACCAACTGCAAACTGCATAGACCCAGATCTGCCGTCGCATAATGGGCCGGCAGATCTGGGTCTATGCAATTTGAAGGACTAATCAGTAGAACAAACAACATAGACCCTGATCTGCCGGTGCATTATGCGACGGCAGATCTGGGTCTATGTTGTTTGCATTTGGACCCGAATTATACGCAAGTATAGACGGTAAATCTAGTTGTCTTTCTTTCGCAATATAGGCCCGAGTAAGCATGGACTATTTCCTTGGTCCTGAGCAGTGGAGAATAGGGGTGACCTCTATATTTGCAAATGCTTTGAATGTTCTTCCGTACAAAGATACATTCTGGACTACTAGCTACCAGCCAGGAAACCCATACAGTAAATATATATTCAGATATTTATCCATTCTGTTCTTTATAACATAGTCATTGTTAACCATGTCTCCATGTCATACATGCCTGGATAGAGAGAGAGTAAGAATTTATAATGTCAAAATTATAAGTTACATGTTTTTCTTTTAAATATAGAGTGATACCCGCAAATAACAATAGTCTTCCTTATTGCTTTTCTTTCATTTGCATTATTTTTATTTTTTTAAATCCTTTGTGTAAAGCGTTACTAAATATCTATATTTCAGCAGTGAATACATTATAAATATACATGTGAAAACCTAATTAAATAATCATGATACACGTGCTCATTTTTCACAGAAATTAGCATATTTTGTATAAATTATAATGTAAATCATTCTTTATCTTTAAATATATATTTCTTATAGACTCATAGGCGTGTGTCTTCATGTATTAATTCATGCCAATTGTGGTAATTTATGTGATATAGAAGCAATTGATATTAAGGATAGCTTGACGAAATGTTCAAACATTTATGCATAATGCATTCACAAGTGAAATATACGTAGCAGTATTGATTTAAAAAAAGGAAATCTATTAACAGTATCAGGATGATAAGACAGTTTCAGCGAATCACCTTACCTTTTGTTTGCAGTTAAGAAAAATAAGGATGTGATCAATGAAGAAATAAAATCTGTAGACAGATGTAGAACATAAAACTAAATAGATATATAAGAAATTACAGTTAAACGTCTTTAATTAGACCCCTCTTTAAACCGACCACTTTCTGTAAACTGGGCACATATTTTGGGCCCAATAAAGTCGTTCTAATGCTAACTTTTCCTCGTTATCCCGGCAACCTCTATAAATCGGCTAAAATGTTTGCTCTTTACGGTTTAAGGAAAGTTCACTGTGATCGGCAGGAAACGAGGAAATTTCGAAAAATATGAGCTTAACAATGTAATATTGATCAATAAAATATCCGCACCTTGGACTATCCGTCCGTATGTAATCAAATTCAACGAAAAATCAGCATAATGCACTACAAATATACATTAACTATAACGTTATAGAGGGTACAGTTTTTATCCATGAACTCAATGTTAATATTGATATAAAGTTAATAATCACCGGCAAATACAATTAGATCTTTAAATCCATGATTAAGGGCTGTTGGTAATGCACAATTCAATACAGGTGGGTGGGGGATGGTACTATTATTCTGAAGAAATTGCTAAAAATTATGGTAATAGTGATGCCCCATTTCTTTCAGTTAAGTATCCTATAACATTTAGCAGTGAGTGTGTGAAAGAATAACTTATAACAAAAACAATTCTATACCTTTTTGTCCACATGTTTTGATGCAGTGTACAGCAATATGGAGTCCGTATGCAGTGAAAAAGAAATGTCACTGACACTTATGAATAATCCATTTAGTGGCAAAAGTGGATTTTGTATAAAACTTGCAGAAATTGTACATGAGCTGTTTTTCTGCACATACTGTTTGCAAATTAAATGCAGTTTTGTCAGTCCTCAACAACATTGACAGTAGTTCCTAAAAAAAGGTCGGGAGGCTTGCACTAGCCATACGCATCATTTTATGATGAAGACAAAGACAAAATTGTACATGTATTTTGGTATAATATTAATGACATAATTTTCAGTCCCACACATTAAATGATCCCAAAATGAACAGTCTGTAATATTTTCATATTCTCCGTTCACATGTCTTTCTATATTTACACGTGGCTTTTTTGGAACGCCGTAGAATCCACTGTATAAAAACACATGGATATATACATGTATACATGCCATATTCACCGTCAATAAGCATGATGCGCTATACTTAGTTTAAAATTCACGATTATTGACAATCGTTAACATCCAACAGAACTGAATTAGGTACCTTCTTCTAAAGCATGCAACTGTTCATATAGCTTACCTGATCAGTTTGTAATTTTGTTAAAATTTGTCTTTTTCTTAGTTTGAACTACACAATGGCTTTAGGTGAAATGCCTTCTCGCACACTAGCGGAAACACACACAACAACTACAATAGTTCTCATACATACAAGCAAATTCAATATATATCCTATTTATGCATACATATAAGGTTTATTTAGGATAATTAGCTAAGTTCAAGTACTTTTCGTTGTCTTTAGACGGGTATAAAGAACAAAGGACTGATAATACGTGAAGATATAAACTACAGCGGAGTAATATTTAGTGATCCACATGCGGTGAAAGGAGAGAAAAGAAATAAAATCTAAACACGCAAATAAGTAATTTCATAGTATGTATTTCAGGAATGTTTAGGAATATTCTTCGCTATTACCAGTACCGTCCACAACTGTACTTTCAATATGGAAAGTTTGATAACCATCGGGATAAAAGTATGCATAAAATATCACTGTCAGTCTTAGGGCCGAGTTGACTGGAAGAAGACTAATATGGCAGCCCCCAGTATATGGCATCGTGACGTTCGCCACATGCATTGTACGCAAGGCTCAGTGTATATGAAAAATGTAACGCTCGGTGCATCTTGTTTAGTCTTCGTGCAACACGATAATTACAATCCAATAGCTCCATACTATCTCAATGCCGTGATCTATTGCGGGTAAAATGCAATATCAAAGTGCCTTTTTTAGCTCTTATAAATATGATTTCTGCAAAACACATTCTACCTGCACGTTTAAATTACAGTGTTTTAAGTTGATAATTTATAAATGTTCACTTATTGCATACTATAAGTGATATATGGCTATACCACACCCACTCACCCAGTTAAGCCTATTCGCATTACCAAAAGTCCTTAACCGTTTCTATTTTCATACATATTGTAGTAAATGGTAAAATGTTAAATTTCACATACATGCACAAGGAAAATTCACATGAATGATTGAATTATCTTACACCGAAGCGTCCTATTCCATTTTTCATTTTCATTTTTCCATCATGCACATGGCTGTCGTTTCTTATTTCTCAATTTTAGGTACGTTATCACTTATCGGTAACTTTGAGTAACCAATAAATGGTAATGCACACTGGTATGTATCTATGTACGTATGTATGTATGTATGTATGTATGTATGTATGTATGTATGTATGTATGTATGTATGTATGTATGTATGTATGTATGTATGTATGTATGTATGTATGTATGTATGTATGTACGTATGTATGTATGTATATATATGTATGTATGTGTGTATGTATGTATATATGTATGTATGTATGTATTTATGTATGTATGTATGTATGTATGTATGCATATATATGTATGTATGCATATACGTATCTACTGATCTACCTAACTAGATAACTATCCATCTATCTATCTAAAGAATATATAATTTTTACGACTTTAGATAAGTCCGAACATTACCCGGCTCTACAGTCCTTGGTTTCATCTCTTTCCGCTGGACCGATTGGGCCTGGAGATGCAATCAACATGACCAATCGAGAGTTGCTTATGAGGTAAGCATACATTTATGTAATCTGTGTACACGAGTATCATTTTCTGGTCATGTGCCCTAGAAAACGAGCACGGAAATTGAACACATGTTCAAAGTTTGCAGTGTTTCATCTGCTACATGCTACATGTACCACTTCTTTTAGAATGAGTTTCGAATCACGGAATTTTTGGAGTTAGCACAAAGTTTGTCTATTTCAGGAATTTTAAATATGATTTAATTTTAGGTTTCACGTTTGAGACTGAGTTCAATGTTTGTGCTTGGATAGTTTCTTGAATACGGGGTGGGATCCTCTCTAGCATTTGGAGATAAAGATGCATGCAGGGATTAGTTTTTTATATTGTGTCTTTTATTATTTTTAGGCACACAGTTCACATGACAACTTTACTTCGCGTTTCTTTATTGTTCTGCATGGCAAGGGCAAACAAGGAAATACAAATAGTTAAATGATTCTTACCCAAATAAGAAGACGAACAATTTAATCAAGAGTACGTTAAAAATAAAAAATAAAAAATCGCCTAGCCAGGATGAAAAAACACACGTTCGTTGTTCCTTTAAATTTGTATTGTTATTACATTATCTTTGTTTGAAGGAATGGACAGCACACACACACACACACACATCGAAAGTGTAATATCCTTTCTTTGGCATACTAGTTGGTTGAGAGGCTATGAATAGAGCACATTTTGCTTGGAAAGTTTAATGTTATATGATTTTAAATATTTTTCATTTGATTTAGAAGCACAGTATTATGTCAGACTTTAAATTTAGGTGCTGTAGACAGGATGGATTGATTTTAAAACCCGGACGACCTGCAACCGCCATTGATAAGCAGATGATAGAGGTTTGTACTTCTTTCATCATTTCTTTAAGTATTTGAAGAATAAATGTCGATGTTCACATTTCATCTACAGGACTGATTTCTGTGTGACCTCATATTCGCAGACATACATATACATTTGGAAAGAGAAAATAGCTAAACACAAAAGTGTCATAATTAAAGATCGTTGCTATTATCGAACAAGTAGCTTTTGTAACACAATTTATATTTCGTCCCCGTCGAGACTTGTTTAGCAATGAAAACCTTCAGGATAATAAGGATTTTAAAAAATTGCTTAATGCTAGCTACAAAATAATTAAATTGCACATCTTGGAAAATAGATTGTGTTTTGTTTAAACAAATGTCCAAAACATTTGAATCAAATTTAGTAAAATCTCTGACAATTTTGCAGCAATTAAAATTCTGAATTGTCTTTGAAGGTATGATTAAGAAACCCTTATATGTTATTTAATATACTGGTCAAAATAAATTTGTAGGAATAGTTTGAAGAGAACGTGCCTATGGTTTAGAAGATTCGGTATACCAGTGTTCTGAGAGGGATTGAATTTCTCAATACCGTCCGCTTAGTAAATACTGACGCTTCCAAAAAAACCCCACAAACTTGTAAAATGAAAACAACAACTTTTATATGACTTCAACTACAGGCAGTCTTCAATATTACGACAAGCGATCTTAATTTTGGGGTGGTCTCATTTCGGAGAATATGTTTACTTTCTTTACATAGAAAATGGGACTAATTAAATGTGGCTTCTATTTAGAAGCTGTCGCCTCTATTTTGAAAGATTTAAGCTATCATACTCAAATCATTATTGTAACTTATATTTTAAATAATTATGTAAATTTTGAAAGACCTATATTTCTTTCAGGGTGCATATAATGGCAGTCTACGAAGTGCTGGAGAATTATGGTCTACATCATGTATTTTTAATGCCATAGATAATACAACAGAGTATGGTATTCTTTTCGCTGCTGACTTACAAAGGAATATTAAAGTCAGTATTAAGGATCTACGTTTTTCTTCCAAGGTATTTATATATACGTTTCTTTCAATGAATGGAAGGTGTCAATAACAATGAAAATTATAAAGACTGCTATTGGTATTTAAAGCATCGTTAATGAACCATCATATTCTTGTATAATACTACATAATGTTCATCTAGGTAAAAACTTTGAAAAATGTTGCAAGCATTCTTCACACTTTAAACACTTTAGTTATCCTTCTAGAAAAGGTCTTTCAAGCGAATCCTAAAATGGTGAACATAAATAATCAAGTTTTTTTCCAATATATCTGACACCATTGAGACAAAAACGATCTGAATGAAGCAAAGGTTGCGTTTATTTGAAACAATTTAGACACTCAGCCTTAATAAAAAACATAAATAAAAAAATTAAAAAAATAACGAATGTTTTACCCATTAAATTATTCTGTATTGACATATAAAATATTGTAAAAAAACTATCACGTTAAAAAATTCAGTGCAACCTTTGGAAATTTCACACAAAGAAAGTACATACACGTAATATGCTTCTCTCATTTTCAAGCTTTTTTCGCTGGGTTACTACAGATTATGTAGTACAAAATACACAACAACAACAAAAATAATTGTTTAGCTGTTACCGATTAAACAATACATTAAATGGAAAGTGAATTTTAACATACCTGCAAGTGCAATGCACTTTCTGAGACCTTGAACGTTATAATATCTAACAGAATGAGTACGGCATACAGTCATACATTTTTATACAAATGTAACGTCAAGATTCAAACTGTGACGTAGTGCAAGGTACAATATTATTACCTTATTTTCCAACACACCTTTAGCCAATAAAACTAAATTTGCGACAATAAAAAACTGCCATATATGTCAAGCTAACATGAACATATAATACACCGTAATTCCTTCATTATTCCACTTTATTCAATCGTACTATTTGACATTTTGCGTATTTACAGATTTCATAGTGTTTTGTCTCTGGTTTTTTAATATTTAATATTCTAAACTGGTAAGTTTGTTTGATATAATTGATTCTGTCAAAAGAGTTACCATATCATTCATGGTTGATATCAAATTATTTATCTTTTTATATCTTTCCGACAGTTATTCAGTGGCATTTACTTTCCGTACAATAATCTACAAAACTGGCAGTTTTTCAATGTTTCAACGAAGATTGAATTACGTAACTGCACGAAGCTGGACTTCTGTTTGTATTATTTTTCGCCTCTGGTCAATACGTAAGTGTTATTTTTATAATTATGTAAGTTTTACGAAACTAGAAATGTATCAATAGATCACATCGTTATATCGTAGCATTGCAGTAATTCATTTAAAATTTTCAATACAATATGTACAACAGTTAGGTGTGCATTTTAGGTCACATCTTTAAAGCCTTAACTACAGGCCATAAAAAACCTCTCTCTTAAAGACACTTACAAAAGCTGATTGTCGAAATATACCAAGAAATTGCGAAATGAATTAGGAGGCCATATTTGCATTTGAGTGTGTGTTTGTGTGTGTGTGTTTGTCTGCATCATGAATAAGTGAGTATGTTATAAAAAAAAACTTTTATAAAGACACTTTACACGGATCAGTTTCCATTCAAAAGTTCCATTCAACATATGGCTTAATGATTTCATGATGTGTCACAGGATAATGTTAATGCATGGTACTGATAAGAAGGAAGTTTGATATACACAAAACAAAATTGTTTTTAGGTACAACATAACGTGTTGGATTTAAAACGGTTGTTTAAATTTCCGCCATAACGTTTCTTCGATTGATCAAACTCTGTATCAATGTTACATTTGTAACTATCTTTTCAGTTTGGTGTTTCAATTTGTTCTGTTTGTAAGCGTTCTTCTTTATGACAATGACAAAGTAAGGGCACGTATGATATGCTGATACGGTGTTATATTTGTGCTGTCAATTTTTAGGGCGGAAATAACAGCAATATTTGGAGAAGATGGCAAGTGGATAACCATGTCTAACAATAGAGTCTTGAAAATAGACCAAGGTTCTTCTCTGTCGTTGACCTTGTCTGGAGTCCGAGACGAAAACGTGAAATTCAACTTCTTACAGGGGAGCAGTTTTAAATCAGTGAACTGTACATTTCCATTTAATGGGAAAGCCATAATGGATCTAAATAATGGAAGATGTGCATTTCATCCAGAACCAACAACATCGCCACCACGAACAACAGCAACATCCAGTATATCGCCCAACAACAGCAGGAAAACTGAGTTTTCTTCAAGAATGATCATCGTGTCTCTATTATTCTTTCTAACAAATGTAATTCTCTTCATATGAAGCTTCATAATAGCACATGGACATTATAATACCCTTAGCACAAGTAACTTTTTAAACTTAACCCCTTTCCTCAAGAAACCCTGCTGAATCAATGATTGTAAAACAGAACAGATGCATCTTTTTCAATCAGATATTGAAGATTTAAATGTATTTCAAAATCTGAACAGGAGACAAATTTCTTGATGATGTAATCATATTCCACTAATTTGACGTTTTTGTACAAAGTATTGCTCATGCCAGTTATTGCTGGTGGGAAAAAGTGATGAGAACCCATTTCTTTCAGGACAATACAATGCAAGAGCTATACAAGTTCTTGTTAAAAAATGGATAGAAATTTTTTTATTGTATATTAAATTCTCAAAGTAGGATATATAATTAACCTATCTCTTGGATTCCTTCTGATTGAATAAAGCTATTTGTCCTTATTAGTTTCTGTCATATTTTTGCTTATTTCATAATTTCGTGTTACCTTTTATAATCGCTTTTACACACGCTTTTTAAGGTAATTCATCGTATTTAATCTTGATAACATTTTCATTATCTTCACATTCGGTCTTTTATACTATGATCCACTTCAGCATTTAATAATTTGTCAGGAATTTCTTATTTTTGTTCATGTTTTTTTTTATTTATAGTCTTGACACGGAATAATTTAAGTTATATTATGTTTTAAGTCTTGATACTTTAAGCTTCAATAATTTCCCTTCTTCCAATTTTTGTCTTCTAATAAACACAGTATGATACATGAATTTGATTGTTTTATTAGCTTTAAGGAAATAAAAAACAAGATAAGAGTGTAGGTTTGAAAAATAAACCTTTATTACGACATATGAGCAAGACATGAATGTAATTAGTACAGAGTATCGTCTTATTGTAAAAGATTAAAATTTTGAAGCTGTCTGCAGGGCGAGATTTTTTAATGATACAATATATCAAGTTTATATTGGAATTCACATACGTAACTCTCATTCCACATATAATGTTAAATTGCAAACATTTATTTTTAAAACGAAATTGACAAACCATACATCGGAAAGAATTTAAACAACTTTATTCGATATTCACCATCAAACACATTGCTTTCATTATTGTACAAATTATTATATAATGTATCGACCCCAACCTTTGCCGAACATAATGCCTTACAACGGATTATTTCATTGCTGTAGACTGGTTAAGTATTTGAATTAACAAATGCATAATTCCGTCTGAATGTGCTTATTTCTACAGGATAGAGTACCCAAAAAAGTTGAACACAAACAAGATTCAGTTACAAAACCTAACAGTTAAATAAAGTTTCAGGTATTTCTCTCAATATAATATTCACTAATAATTAAAAGTAGTGTATACACAGTTATACAAATTTCATACTGTCATAATTAAAACCAATATCTGTGAACACGATATTGAAATTAGAATGTCCCATTTAGCCTTTAGCTTTAAGGATGTAAACAATGCCCATCTCCTTGAAGCTGTTAAGAAAATTAGCATGTTCGGGCTCCGAGTGTTTTCTATTATAGAAAATTCCACTTCAGCTAAAGATTCTTTCCCAGACACAAGTCAAGAGCTACTGGTTAGACGAATAGGGTTGACCTTAGTAGGGAAGCTTTCGCCGTGAAACTGAACACATCTAAGTTTTAAGGTGTTTAATTGCTTTAAGCAGGAAAAAATACACAATTAGCGCGTGGAAAAATTTTTTTTTTCTACGAAATGTATTGTGCAGATTGTCAACTATTGCAACGTTTATTCTCGTTAGTATGCGAAGAGTTTCAGAATGTTACTCCAGATCTCTTACGACCATGCATGCAAGAAGATGATTGCGAAGCACGTGTTTGTAATGTTTATCGATCGCGAATTAATGTAATTTTGAATAAGTTCTGAGATTTTAGTTGGAATTCGCAAGATAAGTGAGTTACAGTAATGTATCGTTTCCGCGAAATAAATAGAATAAGAACGACACATGATATCACCAAAAAGATCTAACGTTAATGGCATATACTCGGTGTTTATCGGAATCAGTAGAAAAATACGAATACAACATATATACTTAACGTTTTGAATCATGGATCTAAAGAGCAGCTAAAGACATACTGCCTAAACAACGAAAGTCATTTCCCATTTATAGTAAGATGTGATCCAAGTCAAAAGCAAATGATAAAATAAAGTTTACGTATTTTAATATTAGCACAATGATAACAACAGAAAATATTTGTATTTATACACAAAACGTACACAATCTCCTTTGATAGACTGAACGTGTTTGAACTTTTTATTATAAATTTGAATAACATTAAATCTCCCTTTTGTATTGATATGGTACGTTTCGTAATCGTATATTTATTAAGTATAAACGTAATTCTACAGGTGTAGTTATTAAGTATAAAGGTAATTCTACAGGTATTGTTATTAAGTATAAAGGTAATTATACAGGTATAGTTATTAAGTATAAAGGTAATTATACGGGTCATATTCTTCTTGTCAATACCGTAGGAACTGTCCCAATTTGTTTGATAAGCTGGAAACGGGAAACGATATTCCTTGTATCCGGAATCATAAATATAAATCATCTAGACGTGACAAATGCACACTTTTGGGAATTGAACTTAATAAATTTATTAAATAATAATATAAATAAATTTATTACAAACTTCGTTATGTGATTGTATAATTTTGATTAGGAAGCTAAAATTGTTAACTTTACACAGATCTTAAAAAATGGTTTAAATTATACACTGCTATCCTGGCTAGAGAGCTTAGAAATAGAGATGAATAACAGTCGAACAAGATTAATTCTGATATTTATCTGGTAGAATGTTCCTTTCCATGATTTGACATATCATTAATGCTGTACTTGCCAAAACAAAAATAATAATAAAATGGCTATTTTGATTTTTAAAAAGACATTAGCTGGCATTCTTGTACTACTGAATGTAATTCGTTTTCAAAACCGGTATTTTGGTAAATGTGATGTACAAACATTTAACCACATCACGTCTTTATGTATTTCAGAAAGAAAGAAGTTAGTTCTGACAATAAAGCCTATTTTTTCTTTTTTGAAAGAGCAAAATAAAAAGACAACCATCTTCCCGTATATTACTATGATAACCCTTGTTTTTGTATATGTATAACATTGCTAAATAATATAATATAATTGTACAACAACTGTACAACATTTTGTCAAATAGTTGTTAAGTAATATAATATAACTGTAAAACATGTACAATATTTTGTCATATAGTTATTAAATAATACGATATAATAGTAAAATATTTATATGACAGTCTATGATATGGTTACCAAATAATATAACATAAATGTACAACAATTGCACAACAGTCTATCATATGGTTGCCAAATAATATAATTTTAAAATTACATGCAAACCAAGACAGAAAATGCAAAATAATTGCCTTTTTTGGTGGTGAACTGACAGAAGTCTTTCAATGTCTCCAAAAGAGATTATCACACCATTATGTCTTTAACACCGCTATTTTAGAGAATCTCTAAATAGTGGGTGAGAAACTTAGGTGAACATGGAATTTCATTTATCTGTCACATGGCATTTTGAACTAACCTTTTGTTTATCGTGTGTGATTATCGATGTTATGAAGTTATCAAAGGAAAATCTTTCTAATGACTAAATTTGTTTTTTAAGAGTATGTTCTCGATAAGCATAGGGTCAGTTTAATAATACTTCATAATATTTCTTATTTTAATAAATCAATGAAACATTATAAATCAGATTATTGCCTTTCTAACAGCACCTGTCAAGTACTATTCATACCACTAACATTCTGATTCATTTTCATGACATTTTCAATTTTTAAAGGTAGTTATTGTGCCAGGTGTCAAGCATAATACTGTACAATGATTCTTGGAAAATAAGGATTGGGGTGTGTACCGTGCATGTACATATTTGGCATCGGATTCCATCAAAGACATTCCTAGAATAAAAATCTCAGACAACTCAACTAAGTTATGTAAACACATCGACAGACTTTAACAAAAATGTCAAAAATATTCGGATATGAATCCTTAGAGGAAACACGGGATTATTTTGTGCACTTTACAAAAATGTTGTTTTCGAGAAAAAATGCTTCCAGGTTAATTAACGAATCCCCAAGTTCCAGTTACATACCACCAGCTGTCGCGCAAGTATTTTTTATTCACCATTCCAATGGGCCTCTTGCCGCCCTCGAGCCGTGGTCTATTTAATTTATTTCGCAATAACGTATGGGGCGCTAAGCTTGTCTGGCTGTGAAGCAGCCTGGATAAATGACTGTCAGTCACCTTATCTAATATTACTTTAAGACATGTACAAATTCAAACATATTATATCTTATCCACTCTTTCACCAAGTTTTCGTGAATATTTCACCGTGAGCCAAGCATAGCTCTCAAATAAAGTGGTAACATTTTAGAAAGAAAATCTTTAATTTTTAAGAAAATGCGGTGTTAGTTAGTTGGCGTGCTTATATTAGAGTTGGGGATTCGTCAATTTGTATCGACCAATTGAATTTATATCATTAGCCATATTTATTCATTTTTATGATTTCATTTGTTATTGTGTTCTTTACAGCTCTTTCTAATAGAAAAAATGTAATCGCTGGTCTCCGACTGTTGTGCCAAAAGATGGCGTTAAGAGTCTTAAGATAAGGTCATTATTATAATTTGTGATCTAAGGGAAATAACTTCAAATAATCATCAACTCGCTCCTGTCTAGACACATCATCACACTTCAGAAGCAGCGAAATCGAAGACGTCTTATCAGTTCTGACATATGCCGGTTTGACGGTTGCAAGATGGAAACTGGGCACAACAGTCTCGGGGGGTCGTGCATGGATGACCATACCAACAATCGATGCAGATCTTGGCTGACTTGTCACACTTATTATACCTTCTGCAACATTCACTGTCCGAACCGCAGCTCTGTCTTAGGCATTCAGTGTCCGGCAGATTCAACCAGGGTTGATGGTAGATGGTATAGTAGCTTAAAATATGAATAATAAAGATAGTCAGTATTTATCGTAGTTATACCCACGTCCCTCATTACCATTTATACTCGTGTATAAGTCTGGTCCAACTACAAACAAGATCGACCCAGATCTGCCGTTGCATAATGCACCAGCAGATCAGGGTTTATGCTGTATGTTCCACTGATTAATCCTAACAAACTGCATATACCCAGATATGCGATATCAGATCTGGGTCTGTGCAGTTTGCAGTTGGACGCGACTTTATACGCGGGTACAGATGGTACCTTAACTTAGAGGAAAAAGCTTTATCAACCTATATTAAAACTCTAGTACAGAAGCCCGTTAGCGCCAGCTGAAAAAACAAACTTTGCTTTTTTATGAGATAGCACTGAGTTGTTACGAGATAATATTGCGTTATAACGAGATAGTATTGCGTTATAACGAGATAGTATTGCGTTATAACGAGATAACATTGCGTTATTACGAGATAGTATCGCGTTATTACGAGATAACATTGGGTTATAACGAAAAGTATTGCGTTATTACGAGATAACATGGCGCTATTACCAGATAACATTGCATTATAACGAGATAATATTGCGTTATAACGAGATAAGATTGCGGTTTTACGAGATAGTATTGTGCTCTTACGAGATAAAATTGCGTTATTACGAGATAACATTGCGATTTTTCGAGATAGTATTGCATTATAACGAGATAACATTGCGTTATTACTAGATAGTATTACGTTTTTACGAGATAAGATCGACACTCATTTCTGATAGATAGGATTTATGATTGATTTATAGAACATGGCGGATATATTGGACATAGACACTTTGATAAGATTCTATTTTAGATTAAATGTTTGACAACAATATATATTAGAACTTTTAGATCATCAAATCGTAATGAGCTGACGCACATTGCAAAGAAAATTAATGAAGCTTCGACTCTTCATGAAGAAAAATAAGACAGATCTCATTCGAGTGGCCGCATTTCTTCATAAAGAGATAGAGAAGTTGGATTGTTTTGCATGGATACAGTTGGATGCACACACAATGTTTAAGAAAGGTCCTTGTTTACGATCGTGAAAGTGTCAGAGTTCTGTTACAAATTCTTGATTCTGAAGGGGTCGAATTGCGAATTGAGAATTGAGACGCTGCATGCTCTTTAGTCATGTGTCCAACTACACGTGGCATATAGATTCTAATGATAAACTAAAACCATACCAAATATTCATTAATGGATGCGTTGATGGATTTTTTTTAATAGTTTGGTTAAAGACTAGTGGTGGAGGAATGGCACGTAGTATTGCCTATTATTTCATAGAAGCGGTTAAGTGTCGGAAAGGTTGACCTCGAATAGTACGCACTGACATGTGAGTGGAGATTACCATCTTACACAAAATGCAAGCTTTTCTCAGAAGAAGTCATCAAGACGTTCTTGCTGGTAAGAAGAGTGTTGTATCTGGAGACAGCAGGGCAAATCAGCGTGTTGAATTCTGATGGGATGTGCTCAGGTAACAATGCCTGCAATTCTGGATCGATCTATTCGGACAAATCGAACACGATGGTTACTTTGACGCGACTATCTTGATAAACATTTGTTACGATTTTGCTTCCTGCAAATTATTCAAGTGAGTATTTGTTAACATCCGAGTATTTTCAATATTGAAGTCTTTTCGAGAGAAAATGTGAGACATAGTAATTACTATGTCGTCGTTGCCCGCGTCTCCCACGGTGTCAACACGCGTCTCCCACGGCGTCAACACGCGTCTCCCACGGCGTCAACACAACGTTAACATGTTTTTATTTCTCTATGCCCATACAAATCTTAAACTACTTTTTTAAACTTTATGAAGTTTTCAATACCTAATATTCAGGGAGTGGTGAAATCTCTTTATCATTATTGTGAATTCCCTTTTTCATAGAATAGGTTGGTGGAGGTTAAAGCAACCACCCATTTCTGCATATTGTGTAAGTTTATTGTAAATTTGTATGAATTATGTTTGTAGCTTGTATTGTATATGTAAACAGTTCACATTCATTCTAAACCAACCTTGCCCCAGATTCATGCCCATGCGGTATGACCCATAGTGCCTTCATGCCCCTGTGAACTACACCCTGGGATCATAACTAGATAATCATCGCGATATCCACAATATCTATCTATCTATCTATCTATCTATATATATATATATATATATATATATATATATATATATATATATATATATGCACACTTTATCAACATTCGAAGGCCAAGGTACGTATGAATGACGTCAGTACACGCCACTGGGTCTCTTCCTGCCGTCTTGGAACCGGCTTCTTGGTGATGACTTTCAAACCATTGATTGGCATCCCCACGCTACATTTAACGGACATTTATGGAAGCAACGGCAAAGTGGTTGGCCGAAGCTGAGTAAGGGGAGATTTAGGTTAGTAAATCTTAGTATTTCTTTAGTTGTTACAAACGCCAGAATAAGGAATTCATGCGAAACTTGCAACATTTAATATGCGTAATGGCTTAAAATGTAATTTGTTATAATGTGCCATTGTACTTTTAGATTTCTGTATGGTAAAAAGTAAGGAAAAGAATTGATACGAAGTTTTAAAAGATAAACATAATAATTTCATGAATCAACGTAGCCAGGAAGAATATACTCTTCTAACATAAAAAAATACAGCTACTGCATGCAGTTTTAGGTAATGTTTGTCATTAAAATAATTATATTCGTTGATTTATTTATTTATTCTTCTCAAATACAGCAATTCCTTGCTACAAGACGGCATAGGAAAGATGACTTCACAAGATTTTATTGACTGTTTTACAGGCTAAACTTGATAACACCACTGAAGTGTGGAACATGCATCGCATCCAAATTAAATGGAAGACATGATTACCTTGCGACAATCCTGTACTGTTGTACACATCGCCTTACCTGTATAGATTCGAGAATTTAATCTGCCAGGTAGAAAGTTTAGATATCGAAGTTTGTGAGGAAGAATGATAAGCAAAGAATGACTTGCCTTGTGATTAGAATTTACACAAGTTGTGTTTGATGGACGAGAATGACTGGAACCAGCCAGGATATCCGTATGAAGCTGTAAATTTGTACCAGGAACTGAGATCATGTATAAAAAGCACTCTATAAGAAAATTAACATCATTGATCAATTTCTTCGTATGAAGACATTTTCAAATAAATCTATCTGCGACGTGTATTTCCTCACGTATGTTATATAAAAACGTTGTGTATATCCTTCGTTTCGACCGCATTGATTGTGGACTTTATTGCTTAAGGACCGCATTGATTATGGACTTTATTGTATAAAGACCGCATTGATTATGGACTCAATTGTATTAAGATCGCTTTGATTATGGACTTGATTCTATAAAAACCGCATTGATTATGGACTTTATTGTATAAAGACCGCATTGATTATGGACTTTATTGTATAAGGACCGCATTGATTTATGGACTTTATTATATAAAGATGCACAGAGTATCTGAATATATGCAATAAAACACAACAGGACGTTATGTTTGTATTTGGTCAAGGTTAATGTTTCATTTTCTTGAGTATTTCAGTCCAGTTCCAAGAAATATATTGATTAAATTGCATAAATATGGCCTGAAGTGTACATGTGCGTACAACATTTTATGTATGCATTCGTACTGATAACTTTTCTTGTTAAGTCGGAAGTGTAGATGGGAAAATATACAACAGATTAAAAGAGGAACTCTAACACGAGCAAAATGAATTATGGGATGAGGAAGTTCTTATTTTTAATTGATAAAGCAGTAAATAATAATAAATCTCAATCTAATAATGTCTTTTCCATGTTTCATAATTGTAGTGTTAAAAATGTCTGAAAGTTTTGAAGTGACCAAAGTTAGTAATGTAATAAAAAATTAAATGGGCTTACACTGAAAGAAATAGTGCACAGTTTATGTAAATAACAATAACAAAGAAGATTGCAACGAGAAAGTATCATGATATAACTTTTAATAGTGTCTGAGAAATTGCCATCAAGCGTCTGAGAAAGTACCATGATACAACTTTGAATAATGTCTGAGAAAGTATCATGATACAACTTTGAATAGAGTCTAAGAAATTAACATCAAGTGTCTGAGAAAGTATCATGATATAACTTTAAATGGTGTCTGAGAAATTGACATCAAGTGTCTGAGAAAGTATAATGATACAACTTTGAATAGTGTCTGAGAAATTGACATCAAGTGTCTGAGAAAGTATCATGATATAACTTTGAATGGTGTCTGAGAAAATGACATCAAGTGTCTTTGAAAGTATAATGATACAACTTTCAATAGTGTCTGAGAAATTGACACAAGTTATGTAGTTATATGTAATCCGTCTTTATAAGTAGTACATAATTCCTCATTAAATAAGTGAAGGTTGCATATATTACATACATAATTGATTAACGTCGACACAATTATGTCTTTATCGTGACGTCAATTTCTTAGACACTTTTCAAAGTTGTATCATGATACTTTCTCAGACACAAGTGTCTATTTAAAGTTGTATCATGATACTTTCTCAGACACAAGTGTCTGAGAAAGTATCATGATACAACTTTGAATACTGTCTGAGAAATTGACATCTCGATAAAGACATAATTGTGTCGACGTTAATCAATTATGTATGTACACTTGTGTCTGAGAAAGTATCATGATACGACTTAGAATAGACACTTGTTTCTGAAAAAGTATCAAGATACAACTTTGAGTAGTGTCTGAGAAATTTACAATAACAAATTATGTCGTGATGTCAATTTCTCAGACACTATGCAAAGTTGTATCATGATACTTTCTCAGACACTTGTGTCTGAGAAAGTATCATGATACAACTTTGAATAGACACTTGTGTCTGAGAAAGGATCATGATACAACTTTGAAAAGTGTCTAAGAAATTGACGTCACGATAAAGACATAATCGTGTCGACGTTAATCAATTATGTATGTAATATATGCAACCTTCATTTATTTAATGAGTAATTATGTACTACTTATAAAGACGGATTACATATCCAAGCCACCATACTATGAGTACTGACTTAGAAATATATTTAAATACAAGTTGACCAAATTCTATGAAGGTGACATATTGGTCACCGTGACCAACTTTTGAATTGATAATTTGGTAATTACACGGTTATGAATTCACTAGATTTCATGATTCTAACGTGAACAATGCTGGAGAAACTAGGTCTCATACCCAATCTTAGCTGTTGTAAACTTGTCCTAAAAGTTTCAACATGCATTCCCTCGCAAAAGGAATTGTATCACAAGTTATGTAGTTACATACAATGGTTCAGTAGCTTGACTGATGGTGAGAGTGTCTTGAAACGGCGCATCGTATATTTTCTTTAAAAAAAAATGGTGGATGGGGTTGATTCATGGGGTTCGGATACCGATTTACGCTATATATGACACCACCCATATTCTAGTAAACACGTTTTTCAATTCTCTTACGGAATATGATAGGAATAATTATTCTCTGTCACTCATCGCTACCAAAAACAATTTTCGTCAAGCCCGTCAGCTATTCTAATAATGACTGCCTACGTATTTTGCATTAATTTCACAGAACGTTCTTTTAAAAACGTATTAGACTTACGTAGGTATGACAAAGTCATTGCATTTCTCATCATTGCACATCTGTACAGTTTATCATAACACGATCTGGTATTGAGAAGATTTAAAGAATGTATTCGCTTGGACCGAAAAGTAATTTACATTTCTCT
Source organism: Margaritifera margaritifera (assembly GCA_029931535.1). Taxonomy (NCBI): domain Eukaryota; kingdom Metazoa; phylum Mollusca; class Bivalvia; order Unionida; family Margaritiferidae; genus Margaritifera; species Margaritifera margaritifera. The sequence continues at coordinate 2,219,817 of JAQPZY010001367.1, forward strand.
CGACTTTAGACGAATGCAAATGTTGATGCATGTGCATTAGCTCGGGGTGTACTGGAAAATAAATGAACCGGGGCCGATAGACAACGCGTGCAGGCTTTAGAGCAACTGGGTTGTGCATTTACCTATAATGCACAGGCGATCTGTGTATTATCTTCACTACAAGGAAGTGAAGATGTACATGATAATTATATTCAGTCCGATAGATAAGCCACCAAACCTGTATAGGTATGTTAGAGGTTAGAGATTTGGTCTCGGATTATTCCCATTCATAAAACATTGCAATTATTGCGGTCAGATTTGCCGCAACGCATTAGTGAACATACTGAACGTTTTTAGACACGTTTTTAGACACTTACTGGTGTTCTCGTGGCTATTAAGTTGAGTTCGGTCAAAGATGCCTTTCAGCTAGATGTGCAGCATATTTCCGTATTAAATCCGATGTTCGACAACTTGTACATTCACGTCGAATCATATAACCCTAGCGCCAGTCGCCATTTCAAATTACCGGGTTTCATTGGCAGATAATCACCTGTCCCATCGATATCATTCGTAATATTATTTTGGTTGTTTTGGTCATGTTACTCGAGCCTTCGTGTATTTGTCATGTGACTGTCACCTGATGAATATTTCGTCATGTGACTATTATCACAGTTCAAACAACGCTCCAAATTACAAAATGGATCGAACGAGCCGGTGTGATCTCCAGCGCAAATTTAATACATGTGTAAACAAACAGGATAAGCAGTGTCACCATATGCAGTCAATACGGTGCTGAAAAGATCTTGTCATGAGGGCAGAGGATCGCAGGATAAAAAGTCCTTAAGGGCAGAGGATCGCAGGATAAAAAGTCCTTAAGGGCAGAGGATCGCAGGATAAAAAGTCCTTAAGAGCAGAGGATCGCAGGATATAAAGTCCTTAAGGGCAGAGGATCGCAGAATAAAAAGTCCTTAAGGGCAGAGGATCGCAGGATAAAAAGTCCTTAAGGGCAGAGGATCGCAGGATAAAAAGTCCTTAAGGGCAGAGGATCGCAGGATAAAAAGTCCTTAAGGGCAGAGGATCGCAGGATAAAAAGTCCTTAAGGGCACAGGATCGCATAATAAAAAGTCCTTAAGGGCACAGGATCGCAGGATAAAAAGTCCTTTATGCACACACTATGGCTATTTTATTAGGGCTCCAACGTGATAATTCCCTTCTATGAGTGTAATGTTAATACGTAATATTATTCACACATAGTGGTCGCGATGAGTCATTAGTAGATAGAGTGCAGGACTCCTGAGCAAAGAGTCTTAGATTCGAATCTCGCCTCGGTCAGCCCGGATCGTCTGCTGCAGAACTCTGGAGCAAAGGGTTTCAAATTCGAAACCAGCCTGGGCTAGCCTGATCGGTTTTTGTTGTGTATTCCTGGCCAAGACGCTTCACTGTTGTCTATAGCCTATAATAAGCTCTATAATGAGCAAGATATATTACGCAATACTATCTAGTAAAAACATAATGTTATCGAGTAATAAAGCAACACTATCTCGTAATAACGCAATATTATCTCGTAATAATGCAATGTTATCTCGTAATAACGCAATACTATTTCTTTATAACGCACCGTTATCTTGTAATAACCCAATGTTATCTCATAGAAACGCTTTTTTGTTTCACCTAGCGCAAACGGGTTGCCGTATTCTATAATATATTTATTACGGCATAAATGGTCGTAGACGCAATGGAGACAATATAAAGAGATGCATCGCAGATTGACTGGTGGATTGCAGATCGACTGGTGGATTTTGTAAGCGCTAATTCTGCGTGGTTTATATCTATCTATGTGCAATATATTTTATCATCAAAAGTGATGTGTCCTGAAGGAATATCGTCATTATGTTGTTTACAAGTTTATGACTCTTTCACTATTATATTTTCAAGATCGCGATAAATAACATACTAAACGTTCATTTGGTCTTGAAAGCTTGCTAATTTTACAACTGAGCCATCTTCAAGCATTGCATTTAACGAGTCATCCACATTGTAGCAAACTCCTTTGTGTTCTAATAAATTTTCCTGTACATATACAATCAAATATTCTTTATTAGCACATTTTTGTTTTTGATGTCAATTTATCTGTAGTGACACTAATTTGAAATTATTGTATCTTCCAATATATTGTTACTTTACAGCTGTGTTATCATTAGGACCACAGCACTGAAATAATTGTACACTGAAATCATTGTATCTTCCAACATAGTGTTACCTTTCAGCTGTGTTATCATTAGTACCGCCATACTGAAATAATTGTATCTTCCAACATAGTGTTACCTTTCAGCTGTGTTATCATTTGTACCACCATACTGAAATAATTGTATATTCCAACATAGTGTTACCTTTCAGCTGTGTTATCATTTGTACACCATAATAAAATAATTGTATCTTCCAACATAGTGCTACCTTAAAGCTTTGTTATCATTAGTACCACCATACTGAAATAATTGTATCTGCCAACATAGTGATGCACTTTAAAGCTTTGTTATCATTAGTACCGCCATACTGAAATAATTGTATCTGCCAACATAGTGCTACCTTAAAGCTTTGTTATCATTAGTACCACCATACTGAAATAATTGTATCTGCCAACATAGTGCTATCGTACACCTGTTTTATCATTAGGACCACCATACTGAAATAATTGTATCTTCCAACATAGTGCTACCTTAAAGCTTTGTTATCATTAGTACCATCATACTGAAATAATTGTATCTGCCAACATAGTGCTACCTTAAAGCTTTGTTATCATTAGTACCACCATACTGAAATAATTGTATCTGCCAACATAGTGCTATCGTACACTTGTTTTATCATTAGTACCATCATACTGAAATAATTGTATCTTCCAACATAGTGCTACCTTACATCTGTATTACCATTAGTACCATCATACTGAAATAAGATGTACATGCCCACATGCCTTTCTAACTCCACTTCAGATACATTAGCAGGTTTTATGTAGCATAGTTCAACTATTATATCAACACACACAGACACACACACACACACACACACATATATATATATATATATATATATATATACATTTATTTTCAAATATTTAGAATCTTCTCTGTTCACTGGACATTTATCAAAGCAATAACTGTATCTATGTAAATTATATTTTGATGGTCTATCTACATTAATATTTGATGTATTTAACACAGATTCCATTGCATCAGTCAAATATCAAACGTCTTTAGTTTTTACGCATGCGCAAGCTTTTTGTTCTTATTTATTCAGGTAAATTTGTGTATGTACTTGAACTGAACGGTTGATATATACTTATGTGTAATGTTAAATATTCATTGCTGTCTAATATCCATCCTGTTCTTTTGCTTAATTCTGTATACAATTTCTATAAAATTTCTATGTACAATGGAAAGTTAATGTTCATTGATAGTATCTATTTCACATGTATTCAATATGTATTATATCTGGTTATATTGGAAGAGGTTCAGTACACAACATGTTCACCTTCTTGAAGGGTTCTCATCATATATCTGATAATAAAGTCTCACTGACCTTAACATGACTAAGTTCTATACATTTTATACTGATACTTTTCAGATATGGCTCAATATCATTGCAAAATTCATGCACATCTTTCTTATTGCCACCCTAAAACGCCATAAGATCTATTTATATTGCTTTTGATCAAATCCCTAAGCCTTGTTGTTATGATTCTGATTGAATTCTGTCTATTTATCTTCTTTGGTTCTTTACTAGTTTTAAGGGGTATAAAAGGAGTTTGTATTTTTTTCCTCACTTGTTTTTTGTATTGGTACATCGAACATCGTGAGTTATATTATTATTTACTAAACTAGAAAAATGTCAATATGTATTAAACTATTTTTATGTGTAAGTGTCTTTAACGTTTAAATTTTGATTTCTTATAAAATTTCAGCAAAATGCGCATCTCTTTGTCTATAGATTCTGTCCCAAGGGGTAGTTATATCTGACTGCATCACTCACCACAACTAGAGGTGGACATTTACCTTTTACATCAGATATTTTACTTCGCTGCGCGATCATACTTTGTGCTCCGTGTATTGTGAATGCTCTTAGACACTTTTTCTTTTCTCTCTTTGCTGGTATGCCCTCTATTTTGTGGGAATATTTGATACATTTTCCTAATAATCATGGAGCTAATATTTTTTTTTTTTAAAGCGGATTATATTTGACATGCTTTATATTATGTGATGGCCTCTAAAGACAACAAGGTGGTTCTCATTAATATCGAAAAAGTACCTCTGGCAAGAACCGAACCGCAGACTGTTCGATCTGTAAATCATGCGCGATAAGCCCAGACCAAGTGGCCTCAGTTATAACACACTGTAAGAATAAATGATATAAGCTTTGCTTGTTTACTGACATTTGATGTTCTCTGCTCTCCGCTTTTTACAAGTAAGTGCGCTAGTTATTTTGCCAATTCACATGTCCTATATGATCATTCTTTTTAATCAATCAAGTCTGTGATTTGTCAATGCCAAAACTGTAGCATTTTATCATCTCCATTTATTTTAGTAAGATTGCAAATGACACGATAGTAGGTCTGCGGCAGCAAATATACACTATTTGTAAGATAATATATCGTTGGTTTTATTTCCCCTGTGGATACATATGTTTTTATTATTATTTTAATGCTGTTATATTTATACGAATATGTTGGTCTTTTTGCGCATGCACGCTAGAGCAGTAGAGCAATTGAGGGTGCAGAAATTTGAATTTTGAGAAAAGATCGTGCTATTTCAAATTTAACTAGGATCTAGTACACATTATACCTACTATTAACAGAAATAGCTGAATTTCGAATCAGTGTACATATAAAAAACATTACTGCAAATAAAACTGATATACTTAATAAACCTGAATGCATTTACAAATGCTTCCATAATTTCTTACTTTATGTCTATCCAAAAATTCATGTAGGTGTTTGCTTTTATGCCTTAAAAGCAATTTTTATTTACCGACTAGCCTGTATATATTTTCTATTTTTGATTCGCCCAACATATTCACAATTTTGCCGCGCAGCAAACGAGTGATAATGATATTCCCTCAACCATTTCACCATATTAGTTTCACCATAATCAGATGCTGATTTTATTTGATAAAATGTACATCACTGAAAATGGGAAAAAAATTGATTTTTCTTAGACGTGTATACATAAACACTTTTATCGCTAAACTGGAGGATGCTTCATAGTGGTTGTTTCAAAAAAGAGCCGCAGAAAATGTCCTTTTTCTTGAATGCATAAATGTCATGTATTAGGTACCGAGTCAATCACCATCGCATGGGAAGATATATGCAGAGCAAGCATCATGAATATCAGAAAGACGCATTCTTCAGATTGGATGAATTGTGTTTCGTATTTGAAGATCATAGCATTCAATAATGTTCCTCCATAAACTGCGAATTTCCAGACAATTACGTAAATAAACAGCACACACACACACACACACACACACACACACACACATATATATATATATATATATATATATATATATATATACATATATATATATATATTATGCTGGTCTTGGAATATGTAATTGGTCGTATTTGACGGAATACCACTCGCCTTCAAACAAAATTATATAGTAATATAATGGGTTTCAGTCGATAACACAAGCTACAACACACGATACAGTTGCCTGCTTATGATGCACACTGGCAGAATGACTATAGTTTGGTAAAGATCATGTTTAAATTAAAAAAGGTAAAAAAAAAGGGCATGGTGGATACCTTGACAAATGACATTCCTTTAAATACACGAAGCTTTCTATGAACCAGATATGCCACAATTGCTTTTTATGTGCTCAGATTTATCGTTTCAAAGACATACACGTTACGGTTTCAAAGCTAAACACGTGACAGTTTCAATTCACATCTGAAAATTTCTTCATCAAATTGACATTTCAAAATCTCTGTGATTTTGTTTCAAATGATGAGGTTTTCATTGACTCTTCATAAGACATCAAGGATTCACGTGATGAGGTTTTCACCGACTCTCCATCAGACATCAAGGATTCAAGTGATGAGGTTTTCATCGACTCTTTATCAGACATCAAGGATTAACATACAGTAAGAATATATTGAATCCTCATGAAGAATGTTCTTTTTAATCTCTGAAAAAACACTTTAGAGTTCCTAAAATTTAAGGTATGTCTCAACTACTTTTTTCAAGAATAAGAAATGGATTAACAATTTCATAGCTTTTGAGCTATATGTCATCTTTCGTACGACCTTAAACTCACACCACAATTTGAAATATCATAGGCAAAATAATGAGGAATCTGAATATGAGGATGAATTGTCAGAAATCCTGTGAAACTGGCGTCAGGTCTTTAACGGTTTCTTTTATCTTTAATACAACCTTTAGCGGAAAAAGAGGTTGCAAGTATTAATGATTTAAGAAGAAATACTGTCCCGTGAAATTCTCAAAAAAATGAGCATGATAATGACGGTGATCATAATGAGGACATATTGAATTGAATTATTTTTGGTGATGCCAATGTGGATGAAGGTGACATTAATGTTGCAGTTTATTACAATAGTTATGAGCAATTTTACGACGTAGACTTCGTAAAATATGCTTTTTCAAATCTTCGGATACAAAAGTCTTCAAATTGCGGGAAAGAAATGTAATCTATAAATTACTACCAATATTGTTAATATTAAGTGTACAATATGTTCAATTCCAAATAATTTATGAAATGAAGATACGTGATTTTCATTGAATTTGCGTTTACGAAAAAATAATATTGATCATTTCTATTGCAATTATAACTGTCTTAAATAATTACGTCAGCTCTTTCATGAACTACCAGGAAAAGAAATATAGACAGAAAACAAATTCCTTTTGAAACGCTGAATTTGAAGACAAATATTACACGATCTTCCAAAATAGTTAACATATTATTAATGCGAGGATATTAACTGGCTCTATTGACATGCTATGCTAAGACTAGCAATACAACATGTGAGGTTTTCATTTATGCTAGCTGTCGGTGTGGCAAACGCGCTGTTAACTTCGAGACACCATATTTACGATATAAAATGCGTATGTCGTATGGTATAAAAGTCAGGTGTATATTGACCTTAGAAGGTAATGTTGGAGTCGTTGTCACCTTCCCTTCAATATGCCTCTGAGCATCTGTGTAAAAGACACACACAATTACCTTTGATGATGTCTCGGGAAAAATAATAAGTTCAGCCTCGTAAAGGTGAAGAAAACAAATGAAGCTTGCAAATGTATTCCTTGAAAATGCCGTTAAAGAAACATTAGATTATGAGTGGACAAAGCAACATAATGTGCAATATCTTAAGACCTGAAACACTAAAATTTAGCATTCTCGCATTCCGTTTGCAATTGGTTTGCATTCCAATTGCGTTCGTTTTCCATTTGAACTGCATTTGAAATGAATTCGCGTTTGGTTATCATCTTACCTTTTTGCTCTAACCGTTAGCGTCTTGCGTTTTCTTCGTTTACAAACAAATTTCAAGCGTTGCTGAGGAAAAAGAATTACTTCTAACCTTCTTTTTGGAGAGTAGCTAAAGGACAAGTCTGCGATGTTTATGATTCCCATTCGTCTGGTGCAGAAGTAAATATTTTTAATTGGACGCTAAAAATATAGTATATATTAAAATGAATAACATTCTCATCGATATCGAGGGTGCTAGGCAATAAATTTGAAGAGCACTACCTTGTATTCTTTTTGCAACTTGTATAGGTTTGCATTCCGTACTAACAGGTTTCGAATAGGTCACGCAATAAAAAAACACTGTATGAAATCTGTGAGGTGTGTCGAGGATCCGATTCTGACAGAAATAAAAAAGATATATTCCGCAGCTAAAATCCAATGGCATTTGGTTTAAAGAATGTATGTCAAGGTGACACGGCAAGTCTATTGATTTCTTGGCAGACAAGATTCCTACCGGCATGAACAAACGGTGAAATCACTATATTGTCGGACACTCGTAAAATGTCCCTATTTCAGCCAAATTTCTACGCAACTATATAACAACATGCGAAACCCATGGAAAACCCGTTTTTTCTCTACACATTTATACCATCAACCTTTTGATAAATAAATAACTAATATTCATTGACATTGATTAATGGATGCCGAATATATTTTTTTTATTGCTTAGAGTGAGGTGATCATTTATTTTCCAATATATAGTTTGTCTTTCATTATTCATTCAATGACACGGCTCCAGTGTCATTCATCTTTTCTAGGTTCAACACTTCCTATTCATTTTTTATTCTATCCGATAGGTCGCATTTATTTTGTACGGACTTTAATACCTTTTCTTGCCATATTATATGCTTCCCTAATTTCCTCTTCACTTTTCAAATGTATATTTACCGATTTTTCTGGTTTAAATGTAGTAAATATAGTTAAAGTGTGATATACACATAACACGAGCCTATCTTCTTTTTCACCATATTTTCTTTTCTTTTTTAAAATTGCTAGTTTTGGTATTTAATGAGGTAACAAACTAGGTTGACTTGATGATACAAACATTTCATATAAACCTGTCAAATTAAATCATTTGTATTTCTATACAGCTTGTTACAAAACCATCAACATAAATAAAAATATTTGCATTTAATATAATATTTGCATGTTAATAAGGTCAGTAAGTCACATATAATGTTGCAAGATGATAAATGAATTAGTACTGATGAACAAATAGTCATCATAGGAAAGCTGTATATAACACGTTTGATCAGCACGAAACGACGACTACGAAGCCGATAAAGACGACGATGGTGGTGATGTTGGTGATGACGATGATAATTATGATGATGATACTTATGATGATGATGATGATGATGGTGGTGATGGTGGTGCTGGTGGTGATGATGATGAAGAAGAAGACGATGAAGGTAGACGACGACGACGATGATGATAATGATGATGGAGATGATCAAGATGATGATGACGAAGAAGATGATGATGAAGAAGATAATGGTAAATATACTGGTTTTAAGATTTTGTTTGTGGCGGCTGTGATGGTGGAGGTTATCATATGGTATATAACATTGCAATATTTAAAAAATGACGATGATGTTGTAACTGACAAAGTTAATTCTGATCATAAAATAAATGTAGATGGTGATAATCACCATGATTATGCAATCGAAAGGCAATACAATTTTTTATTTTTAATTGAGGGATCAAAATATGTTCTTAAAGTATTTGTAAATCTTTTGCAAAAATAAACCTATAAAAAGATCCCTAAAGTGAAATGAATATGAACAGTTGATGCTTAATGCTACTGTCCACTCTTTTCATTACTTGCATGCATGTACTATACTTCAAGGTAAGACAAAATACTAATTAAAGCGTTTGTCTATAATGTTTTCAGGATTTGAGCATTCGTTATCTCGGGCACATTAGGAAAGATCATGTGACACAATCTTTGATGGATTTCGTGTAATCTATACCTTTATTTGGTTAGATTATTTCGTTGGGAAAACACCTTACCTTTCAACTGTCTAATTTGATTCAAAATAAATAAACTGATTTTTTAAGAAGCTTGCCTAGGCCGAGAAAGAAAACATCTGATTTTGCAACAATTAACGACAAACGCTTCAATGGGAAACCTCTTATTTATTTTCTACCTACCTGTGACTATTATGTTGTTTGTTGTTGGCGTACCGGCTTCTTGGACCTCCATAATACGATAACCTTGCGTATCTGGAATGAAATATTGGTATAAGTGGATAAGTAGATTGATAGTTCCATTATATATAAATAAGGTATATAGAATATACAAATGTTGCATTGGGCTATAAGACTTGATATGCATAGCTCTTGTAGGACTTGGGAGATTTTTCACACTCTCTTGTCACTTTATCAGGAATTCAGAGAGGAGTATCGAATGAACAACTATGATAAATGATAGTTTTGGTTGGTAGAAGATGTAATGATGATGATGATAATGACTATAATGATGATGATGATGATGATGATGATAACGAACGCGACGACAGCGGTGACGATCAAACTCATAATAAAACCGTTGATACAAATGACAATGCAAACACGTTTTAAGGTTGAAGTGGTGCAAAATCGCACTCGTGTCGGCGGCAGAGTACATGGCTACTACACTTCTGTGAAAGCTGTACATCCAGACGTCAAAACTGCTGAAAAGTTAAAATCTTAAATTATAATTTGTCTACATTGATTTTTATTCCTTTCAGTTCAAGTGTAATGTGACAGGAATGAAGTGCCGGCTTTTGTAAAACAACAACCTTGGCAGGAAAAAGGCGTTTTAAATGCCGTATTAGAGAAGCATATGGAAGCATATGGAAGTTAACAGAGAGAGCGAAACTGAAGCCATGGCGCGTATAAAAATTAGCCTTTTATAATAGCATAAAGCGCAGAAGCGAACATGCACACTTGAACGCAGTTTAAGAAATAAATAGATGGAAATTATTGATTGAGAAGTTATAATCGCAGATAAGAAAAATGACAACAACAAAGTGCAGTAATAATGAGGTGCAAATCCTTAAATATATACAGTACTAATTAAGGAAACAAATCCTTAAATATATACAGTACCCATTAAGGAAACAAATCGTTAAATATATACAGTACTCATTAAGGAAACAAATCCTTAAATATATACAGTACTCATTTAGTAAACAAAATTAACATTACGTACCAAATAGCTAGCAACTATTTAGCATAAATTCACGAAATTATTCAACATTTAGGAGCCCATGAGACAATTCATTGAGACAACGTCATGTATGAATGAATAGAGAAGGGTTCCTCAGACTTTAAAAGTAGTTTATCTTTAAAGTTGAAACTACAGTTACATGAAATATTACCAGCATTCGAACCAAAATTGGGTTAGTTAATCGTTGTTCTGAGAGTTTTCTCTAACGTTTCTTGTTTAACTTGATAAGATCAACATCGAAAATCCCTTTTAATGTTAAAAGCAATATTTATATGCCAAAATGTTATAATTATGCACACAGTCAACGGGCAACATTGTCTCTCACTGATAATTTCTTATTTCTTTTTAAGCGTGAATGAAATTTTCATACGTATTTTGTTTGCCGTGATAAAAATGATCCCGTAAATGGACTCTCTGTAATTGATGACTACGAGTTTTTCCCCTCGCTTTCAGGGATTGCATCATGGATTGATTGGTACCGCTAAAGAGTGCAAAATCAAAAGATCAGTCTTGAACTTATTCAAGAAAGCAAAGCACGGGCTTTTGCCATGACTGACGTGAGCCGAAGCTATTATTCCAATAGTATCATATGAGACAAGATCACGTTCTTTTCAATAGAAACTCTTCTTAAGGTGGAGTTTCATTAGCGTAATTATTATAATAGTAAACTCTCTGATACATGCCAATATTTTAAGCTTAATTAGTCTGGTAACCACGGATACCATTATGCGTGGGATTGCTTGTACTTTTGGAATCTGTTATCATCGGCTCTTTAACTCAAATTCAATACATTATTGGCTTTTCATTTAGTTTCTTATGACCGGTTGGGGGCACATCATTTGAATTACATGCTATTGACTGGTCCATAAGTTGACTTGATTTATTGGCGATTTTGTATTCTATACCGATGCGTTATACAGCAGTACTTCATGATTTTGCTTAATGACGCCATATTACTGAATAGAAACTAACAAGAAAGTCTGGTTCTGCTTTGTCGCTCAACAGACAAAACTAAAAACATTCAACGAGCTCGATTAGACATAATGTATAACCTGACCCAAACCAACCCACCTCCACCCCCCCACCTCCACCCCCCCCACATATATATATATATATATATATATATATATATATATATATATATAGAGAGAGAGAGAGAGAGAGAGAGAGAGAGAGAGAGAGAGGGAGATTGACAAATCAAGTTAAAGACATATAGGTATATTAATGGGTTAACTCGATTTAAGTAACGCCCATGATATTAAAATCATTATTTACAGAGAGGAAGAGCCATACCAGCAACATTTCATTATATTGTCAAGAATAACATGTTTTACAATCGATTGAAAAATAACACCTACTCTTTGACTATTGTTTCTTTCTTTCTTGACGTAGAGTTTACGACTGAAATAAGGTGCACGTGTTTATTATATACAGTTGGTTTCTTTGCAGTAACTTTTGGGATTTTGGAAAGTCATTTTGAAACATAAATATGTCTTCATTTCAATTCCGCGCTTTTCTGTCGACATTTTAGATAGATTCCTTTAGACAAATACATTTAATTCCTTTGTAAAGTGGTTTCAGCACGCCAGCATTGCAAACGGTTCGTTGCATCTTTGGCACATGGTTGATTCCCATCTGTGTTTCGCATTTTCTTTTTTTTCTTTCTCCATACATTTAATAAATAATTTATATTCCCCAACGACATCGTTCAAACTCTTTCGCTATGTCTGGTGTAAATAGAGTTTTCATTCTCATGGGTCTCGTTTGCTACTTGATGCTTTTGGTTTGTGTTTGTACTTACCTTTTGTCAGTTGGCAATTTGCTATCTATGTCTTCCACTGATGGTTCAGCGTCGTCTCTGAACATGAAACCTGAAACTATAAAAGTGCAAAAGGAGCATACAGGACAATTCTTACATGCATTTTCTATCGTTCTACGTGTACCTTGATACCAGTATATCTTGAGTGTAATGCAGTGTACATTAGTTGTGATATATATATATATATATATATATATATATATATATATATATATATATATATATATATATATATAGGTCTGACTGTGTAAGCTTAATTTTTTATCTAAATATATTCTAGAGAACGCTATCTGGGGTGAAGTAAAATGCCTCGATAACAAAGAAAACCTGATGCAGTCTGACGTGTGTCTCGTGTTCACGGGTGTAAATTTCTGGAGCTGTAGATTTAACATGCAGACAGACGAACTAGTAAATAAAAAACAACATAGATTTAATGAACAAATATCATCGTTGGATACCATCTGATGCTGCAACGAGACCCAAAGAGACAGGTAGAGGTTCTCAAAACTTTCCTTAATTTCTCTCGCAGGAAGAGCACCCAAAGACGAGGATAATTACTGCCCCCCTCCCCCCCCCCAAAAAAAAAAATAAAAATAAATAAATAAATAAAAATAAACAATCTAAAACACAGATGCTAAATATGTCTTTATTCGATGAGATGTATTTAGTTAAATTATACATCAATCAACTGTCCTTTCGATGACCAAACTAAACAAGCATTGTATGAAATAGATCCTCGTGTTCCCATATCAACAAGTGACACTTCATGGCATTAATTTATGAAACAAATCGTCTTCTTCCCATATCAACTAGTGACACTTCATAACATTATTTTATAGACCCTCTCAACATAAAATTAAAGACATGTTGTGTTGATACTCCAGATTACCTTTATAGAAACAAAAGGAGCGCACTGTGTAGTAGATTACATGTTATGACCATCTTACAGTAGGGCTGAGATGTTCGTTTGCAGAGCGAGATGAACATAATAAGCTGATATTATGACGTAGAAGGCTTGTCCCGCAAAGCTGTTATTCAGTAATAAGCCTCAAAATGTATCGCTGTATAAATATTATATTTTCCCAATTTTGTGAAAGAGTTTATCAAAAATATTATTTCGTTTCTAAGCCTACCCTTAGCTAAAGCATTTAGGATCGAATAATACATGTATTGTAGTATATAGCCCTTCAAGTAAGGCGGGGAGCCTACCTGTATGAAGTTGAGCGACTAGTTACTTGTATTTAACAGCACCAATGTCATTGCAAGCATTTAAAATGAATAGTTTTTGTTAATGTGTTGTATCTAAAGCAGCGAGTTACAGAATCAACCTTTGCGCCTGCTGTTGTTGTGCCAGCACCGACCGTATATACTCGCATATAAACCGGATTCAAATGCAAACTACATATAACCAGATTGGCCGTCGCATAATGCGCCGGCAGATCAGGGTCTATGTTGTTTGTTCTACTAACTAGTCCTTACATTATGCGACGGCAGATCTGGGTCTATGCAGTTTGCAGTTGGTATCAGTTTATACGCGAGTGTATACGATAATTATGCCACAGCGACCGTATCGCAATACAAACTGCCCGTGTTTCCCGCGTAATTTTTGGGAGAGTGTACATTTTAAAAGGAACGGAATAAATATAGTGACTTATATCATAAAACTATACCATTAAACGCTATGCTTGAATCACTTCCACTTTCACTTTACATTTCTAATATCTGAAAATTAGTTATACAGTATATGGAAAATCGTTTTTCAAAGAAACAGCCAAATCTCAAACTAAATTGCCTATCATGTTTCTACCAAATACACAACCTAATACTATATTACGAGTAAAAAGAAAACAACTGAAAAATCATACTTCAGTCATCGCCTGACGAGAGACACATATTTAATTGTTGAACCTTTTCAAAGTACGCGCATATTCTTTGATGGTTTGTCATCAGTTTGTGTCCATTTTGTAGAATTATGACCCCTTGAGGTTTCCTAGATTTCATGACCTATTCCACTTCCTTTTATCACAAGCTTTCGTATAGCGACTGTTGAAGTCCAATAACTTTGCTCTTGTAATGTGGTGGTTATATTCCAAATTCAATATCACATGAATTAGTCTTCGCTACAGATTTTATTTCCCAGTAAAATAACGGCTCACGGCTTTGCAAGTTAATTAATCATTTGCTACCTCAGACCTGCATATAGAGTGCGTGTGACTCATTCTAACGTATGTTTAATATAAATCTGGAAGGTGCTTCTAAGATTCACTGTCGATTTAATTTAAGCCTCTATTCCCATGCATGAAATGCAATTAAGATGATTTGACACAGAAAAATCACCACTATGTCATTTCTGTCTCCAATTCACAGAACACGATGCCACGATCCTAACTATACCTGACAGACCCATAATACAATGACTACGCTTATCGTGATGAGATTATCCTATATCTTTGATCAGATTTTAACGCGATAATTTAACAGATAGCGTTTCACCCTTTGATTTAAGTCTGTGATTAAATTCGACCAATAACAGTTGAAAAGAAGTGTAATAAGTCTATTATTTAAAACTACTCATTCAAATCTGATTTGATTGGCTACAGAGAACTCCGTGATATATTTCAATTATTTCGGAAATATATTTTTCTGTGATTCTATTGATCTTTCTGTATGATATGTTGGTTACGATGGAAGGGACAACGTGCATGACATTTAGAAAGGATGAAAGGGGTTAACATGTGTAGATCATTCCAGATTAATGCTAACAACATTATATGTGGATGAATATCTAGTAATATGAATATCATAATCAATAACTTCATATATTTTAGACGTGAACCACAGCAGCGACACAGAGAAACAAAAAAAAAAAAAAACCAGCAAATAAATAAATAAATAAATATTGTTGTCAAGAACTGAAATACTGAGAGTTTTATCATGCTTTCTCAACGCGATATAATCACATGTATGCGCAAGACGTTATTCATTAGGTTCTGAACCATAGTAAATTCCTGTTTTCTTCGGGATAGAGCTATCAGAATTACTTTCTTTTTTAACATCATTTAATGTTGCAAATAGAATACGTGAATTAAACAAAGAAATTCGATGGGGGAGAGGAAAAATGTGATAGTACTTATTCTTTATCAAGTCATGTGGATGGCAATGAATAATATTTTCTGCCTTTTCCCTTACTTATCCATAACAAATTTATTTCGTTCATATATATATATATATATATATATATATATATATATATATATATATATATATATATAGAGAGAGAGAGAGAGAGAGAGAGAGAGAGAAGAAAAAACTGTTCAACTAAGATCTACATTTAAAAATTTAAAAAAGAAATATATTATTGACTTCGCGGGACTCCCTACATAGGCCTCTCCTTAAAAAAGAAAATATATTTATCAAACGACGCAATTCCCCCCCCCCCCACACACACACACGCACACACCTTCTCAAAACATTTCAAGACCTGAACATCAAACTGTGGGATCGATATACTATAAATAAAGTTTTGATTCATATTCACACTTCTGTTGCCATGTGTTTAATAAGAAATAATACTAGATATATTTAATAATAAGTTTATACTTATGTGTTGATTTTTTGTAACAATACTAGACATCTTTAATAATAAGTTTATACTTATGTGTTGATTTTTTGTAACAATACTAGACATCTTTAATAATAAGTTTATACTTATGTGTTAATTTTTTGTAACAATACTAGACGAATTTAATAATAAGTGTATAGTTATGTGTAGATTCTTTGTAACAATAGTACACATATTTAATAATAAGTGTTTAGTTATGTGTAGACTCTTTGTAACAATACAACACATATTTAATAATAAGTGTATACTTATGTGTGGATTCTTTGTAACAATACTACACATATTTAATAATAAGTGTATACTTATGTGTGGATTTTTTGTAACAATACTAGACGTATATAATAATAAGTGATTAGTTATATGTAGATTCTTTACACGCACACACACACGCACACAGTATTCTGGATCGTGTTAGATGCTAAGTTTATATAATATGTTTGGATATCATTTTGTACCAGGACTAAAAGAAATAACAAAAGTTGCAGAACATCCGCTTAGTTTCCTACAGATCTATTTTTCATTTAAGCTTACTATTTTCTTTTCTAATATGTAACATAAACAAAAGAGAAAAACTGTGTTATTAATTTGAGAAAGGCACATAATATATGACCTACACATTCAGATGGTCCCTCTAGCAGTCCTCCTACATATATATATATATATATATATATATATATATATATATATATATATATATATATATATATATATATATAATATTGCAACAAACAAATCAACAACATTCAAATAAACAAGCAAAGTGTAACAACGAATAACGAATAATATGATATGAGTGTTAGATTTGGAGCAATTTCAAATTAGATTCTGAAACAAGGTCGCGCAGGCCTTGATATAATAATTATACAACTCTTCACGTTTAGCTTTACTCTATTTTCTACACTGCTTGAACTTACCTGCCTTGGTTGCTATGCAGATGATGAATATCTGAACTAGGAGGGTAACAAATAAGTTCAGTTTGAGCGGTGTTACCTTCTCCATCTTAGGCACTATATGTAAGCTGCAAAATAATAAAGAAACAAAGTTTTAACTGAATTTTACATACATTGGATTTGAAGTATTGGAATTAATGATTAAATACATCACATGTGAATTTTGTAATATTTCAATTTGCTGGATAGATAGATAGATAGATAGATAGATAGATAGATAGATAGATAGATAGATATAACTATTCATACAAAGATTTTACGTACTCACGGATTTTAATAAAATGCCACAAAGCATTTCTAAGACACACACATCCAGCAATTTACACGTGAATGCATTTCAAATTTATATAGATACATTTTTATCAGAACTATCAAAATGGTCTGTGAAATTACTCTTGCAATCTGCTGTACCGTTTTATAGGTCTCATTTCCACTGTAAAGGGAATCCTATTCACGTCATGGAAAAACGCTATAACGTCATACACTATCCAATACGCCGCTTGTAGCATTTTTTGCGCATGTCTAAGCTGAGTTATGCCTCATTACAAGTTTGAAATGATGACATTTAAAGGCTCGTTTATTTTTAGGTGCCAAAAGCATCTCATTGATCTAACATATTTATATTTTCTGACATGAGTTATTAAGGAAATACATTTTATTCATCGTAGTTCTAAGTGCATTAGTTATGGAAACGTATTTAAAACAATCGTATTGTGCATCATTTCAAAATGCTTTTACGTAAAACAGGACTTGGACAAGGGACTCATTCGAACCAAAGAAGTCGATTACAGAGCGTTACTTTATGTGTACATGAATGCGAAAGAACTTATTTCACCCCCACTGATTCACAAATCAGGATCTTATTCTGCATAGATGTATTATGCACCTATTATTTTCGAACTTTTCAGAACGCTGTCACATTTAAAATGTCAAATTATGAATAGAAGATGTTTTCATATCTTATTTAACTTAGTGGAAAAGGAATTTTCTGAGTAGATGCGGTTTCAGTTTGTACAATTTTGTTTCCTTATTCCGTAAAATAGTTTATTCAGTATTAATTATTGCTTAAATCTATTTCCTTATTTTGTAAAATAGTTTATTTAGTATTAATTATTGCCTAAACATATGGCCTTATTCTGTAAAATAGTTTATTCAGTATTGCTTATTGCTTAAATCTATTGCCTTATTCTGTAAAATAGTGTATTTAGTATTAATTATTACTTAAACATATTGCCTTATTCTGTAAAATAGTTTATTCAATATTAATTATTACTTAAACGTATTGCCTTATTCTGTAAAATAGTTTATTCAGTATTGCTTATTGCTTAAACATATTGCCATCTGCAGCTTAATACGTATGATTTTCCACAAGAGCAGGCTTTTATACAAACTCATCTGCTTTATGTTCCATTTTTATTTCATTTTGTTTCTTTCTTGCATCTCTTCATAGGTCATTACTCATGTAATTTAGACGCTGTGTTCCTACGATTCATTATACGCAAAGAATAAATGTTTTAAGTAAAAGTTGTTTACTGGAAATCCTACGTCAGTGTCTTTGTTCAGTTGTTAAGCAAGGTTTTCAACATGCTGGTGCATGTAATTGATGTGTTCAATTCTTCGATTGCGTTGGCGTTTGATATCGATTTGGTCTTAGACAAAATTAATCGATCGCTGAGTCATTCAAATCTCCTGGAACAAATAAGAGATAGTTCTGTGCACTTTTAGTCACGCTTTTGCATAGCTACAGTAGATTTGGCAAATATTTGCATTTTCCGCCAAGTAAATGTATCAGTTTAGTACATGTATAGGTTTTTGTTTTATTCATTAAATTATAAGTTTTGGATGATATTAGGAAATCGAATAAATTAGAATAAGCCTGTGTTTTATGTCACTCTAGCACATGATTTGAAAGTCAGAGAAGCTCACAAAAGTAGCTAATCTTGAGTGGTGGGGGACATTCTTTGAATAATGCAAGTGACATTTATACATATTTATTTCTCCAAGGAGATTACTCTACACACATACTTGTCATCACAAATCTAATAAAAAATGAGATTTCCTCCTGGATCTAGTCTTTTTTCATGTTGTTTATTGCATTTTCACAGTACTGGTAGTGGCAGTCTTAGAAATCTTAGAATGTTTAAAAAAGGAAGCAAAGCATACTAGTGAAGCTATAGATGAAACTAGTTTCGGCTTAATGGGTTTATACATATTGGGTAATGTTTTTTTATTTATCAAATCGAAGCAAAGTCTGACAAATTTCAGGCAAAAGCAATTGGTCAGTACATATACAAACGAAATCCAGTTTTTATTTTGGACGGAACACTAATATAAACTGACGAATCTGTAACATTGTTTTGCGTCAACTTTGACTAGTAAATTTTGGTAGACATGCCAGCAATATTTATCAAAAGGTCTCAAGACAAATAACTTGTGTTAAACATTTACGTAAATGCTTCACTTTTCAGGTTAGAAAAGCAGTATATCACGCATGTATTATGCCGAACGTTAATATATGTCAGTTTTTGTGCCATATTTGTGGTAAAACAAATATAGATAAATGAGAAAAATCCTAGTTTACAGCTTTTTAGACTTGTATATTCCTATACAATAATTTTGATAACACTTATGATGAACTACTAAAAAAGGCACAAACACCTATTTTACAGTTACTCAGAGGCGAATGGTACTAGAAACGTGCACAATAGTGTATGTGTTAGGCTCAGATGATATTAAACATGATTTTAATGTAGAACTATCTAGAGATTCTCTAAGATATAAAATTATGCTCGCTATCTCAAGAGTCCGAACAATAATATACGGTACATACAGTTTTCGTGCATTAAAAGATTAATTACTTTTTGGAGAAGTGAATGCTGCAAATACTTGTTAAAATATTTAGGGGAACACCATGAACTTGATATCTGTTCGGTGATGCTGTATATAAAATCCCATCTTTTTATCATCTTGCTAGCTAATTTACTAGTACATTTATCTTATTTAATTGCTTTGGTTTTTGCTGCCAGTCTGTTTTTAGCCTGTTATTTTAGTCAAATTAGCTTAATTATCTAGTTATCAGCTTTCCTTTGAGTGGAATTTATTTTACAAATGCGTGACAATTTTTTATTACAAGAATCAACTTAATATAGCTATGTCTAACAGTGCAAACCTTTATTTTGGATATTATAGAACGTCACGTGATTTTGATATTAATTTTCTATGTTCTTGGCTAAATGTGGTCTTAACATACAATTTTAAAGACAAACTTCTGATTGTAGCTTTCTTTGCTTTTTGACTTGGAATTGACGTGTTTTAATTGAAACAAAATGCGCGAATAGAACCTCATAACACTGGCTCCTATTTGTTCCTTTGATTCATTATTCAATAGTATATGGGTTGGCTTGCAAAAGTGAGACACAAGTGGATTCAAGACCTTCATGGAGAATTATTTACGAAGTCCGGGCATTAACGATATAAGAGTAATATATTTTATCAGACTGCATGAAAAGAAATCATACTGCGTGTATATTGATTCTGTCGTAACAGTTTAGCATGATATATCCGTTGTATCTACTTAATTCAAATCCTTTTGTTTATTTTCTTGGGATATTTTTGTATTATGAGCAGATACAGTCATACAGAAGAGCATTTATATTAAAACTGAAAAAGTGATATGAAAAGGACACAAAGTTTAATAGCTGATACATATAAAGTAATATGAAAAAGGACACAAAATTTAATAGGTCATACATATGAAGTAATATGAAAAAGGACATATAATTTAATAGGTCATACATATGAAGTAATATGAAAAAGGACACAAAATTTAATAGGTCATACATATGAAGTAATATGAAAAAGGACACAAAATTTAATAGGTCATACATATGAAGTAATATGAAAAAGGACACAAAATTTAATAGGTCATACATATGAAGTAATATGAAAAAGGACATATAATTTAATAGGTCATACATATGAAGCAATATGAAAAAGGACACAAAATTTAATAGGTCATACATATGAAGTAATATGAAAAAGGACATATAATTGAATAGGTCATACATATGAAGTAATATGAAAAAGGACATATAATTTAATAGGTCATACATATGAAGTTATATAAAAAAGGACATAATTTAATAGGTCATACGTATGAAGTAATATGAAGAAGGACATATAATTTAATAGGTTATACATATGAAGTAATATGAAGAGGGACACAAAATCGAATTGGTCATATATATATTAATGTAGTGGCAGTCACTTGCAATCAGTAATAAACAGTACAAAATATACAAGGAAGAGAGCAATAATATCGCCATAATCACTCAGAGTATACAAGAAAGAGAGGGGATACATTTATTTACTAGAAAACATGTAAATTATGTTTTAAGGAAATATCTTACTATCAGAAAATAAAAAAGTGATTCACTTTGGACCAAAACCTTATAAATATTGAATAAAAACAATTTATACCTTGCATTGAGTAGATCTATCATTTTATATTTATCTAGATAACAAAACAGGTATAAAGGTATGGGGATTTTCTAAATTTCTAGAAGAGCTGGGAAATTGAATTGAAAATGAATTCCATCACACACTTCTTCATCTAAACAAAGAAAACATATATCACTATTTATTGCATTCCATATAGCTTTTCCAGTCGGTAAACTGAAATCTTATAAATCTTCATAGAGCTTGTCTGTATTTTGGACATGAATCAATAAAATATTCTTGGAGCGAAATATTTAATTTAAATGATAAATATGTTTCTTGTGATTTGTGTAAAAGGTTCATGATGACCCAATATTTTGCTATCTGACAAAAAAGAACGCTCGAATCATTGACAAACAGCTCACGTCATTGACAAACAGCTCTGACACGCACAACAAAAGCAGAAGCCTTCATGTATCAAAATGTAATATAAGAAGATTTACATGTTCGTCAGATGTGAAATATTGTTTATTGATGAAATAGTGTAAATTCCTTTATTTTCATTGTTATCCCTTTTTCACAGTTTGGGAAAATATACAAGCATTGTTGCATTGTTACCTCGTGAAAATAGTGAATTTACAGTAACTGAAGGTAAACACGTTTCCATATGTTTGTGTTCTCATCAGCATAAAAAGAGAGTATTGCCAAATGTAGGGCTCATACACGGTATTGTAATCTTTGCTTGGAGTTCGAGGAAAAATTCGACAATGGAAAAGCAAAGTCTTTCTCTAGCGCATCGGCAAATGTTTATACACAGCAAAAGGTCTATGATAGTTATTTTTAAACGTTCGGTTAAAATGTACATACATTATATATAAATACCTACCAAAAGGTAGATTTGTTCAAACACAAAAAATACTTTACTTAGACCTGTCTCTAATAGTTGAGAACGGCCTCGTGTCAAATAAGGGTGAAACTGGTCCTATCGTGCAAGAATAACCATTTTATGATTGACGGCTACAATTCTGTTTCAGATTGTTTTCTTATTTGCGAACATTTCATATCCAGCAGCTGTTATTTCATAAGACTTTGAGTTCAATAATACATTGATTCTGGAACTGGTCTAGAAATTTGACTCTGAAATGTATTATGGAGTAACACTTCTTGTGTACTTAAGAAAAAGTTGGTATGGGGCACGTATTTAATACATTTAGTAAGCAATACGTGATAATGACTAATTTATGGTACATACTGATTTAAACTTGTCAACAGTTGCCATTTATTGAAAGATAATCATTATGCTAATACCTCAGAAACTAAATATGTTAATAGATAAATACATCCAGACTTTTGCATGTTCACATACTATGTTTAGACATTTTGTTGAAGACTGCCAATCAGCTCATTATCGACATATGAAATGATGGTTTAAAGAAGAAGCAATTAAAAGATACAAACACCATCGACATGAACTATATGAAAGGCATTATGCACTAGTGTAATAAATATAGGACCAAAATCTTGTGTTTGATAAATATAGCAAATGGCCAAAATAATCTTAGTTTAAATGGACTAATATTTCAGGCATTTTATGAGAAGGAACTTGAATGGATAGTGTCATTAACGGCAAAAGTAAATAAATAATAATGGTAAAATGATCCTACCTGCTTTCAATCTTGTCCCTTTATGATAAAATGTACATTCCGCTATTACAAGCAAGAAACAGAATACTCTGCGTCTCCCTGAGACCTTTCACGATATCAAAATGTAGCTGAAATTCGATCTTGCCATTTGTCATTGGCATGCAGTCTGCAAATTCATTGTAGTCGAAATAAATTATTGATTATTTTTAAATGGGAAGCAAGTTCGGTTGCCGAAAGACGGAAATGAAGCCATTCGTATCACATTTGTGGTGTAGCATAATGAAAAGAATCTTAAAATAGTCTACCAAACAAAATATTGAGCACAGTTGAAATTCGAAGCAATAATACACATGAACGGAATGCAAATTCGAATCAATTCAAGGCTTGGTCTGAGACTTAAAAGAAGTTTATAATGTAATACAGTAAGTTCTACTTTGTACCAAGTTCGAATAAATAATCGAATAAATGACGTTGGATAGGAAAATACAACATTTAAATTGTATTATGCAGGTTAGAAGAGGATGTTTTTATTATGTCCATAAATTCAGGCCTTCAGTCCCATGTGTCTGCATATTTGTTCCCGAATGATAGACAGTCTCTCATAGTCTTTCTTAAAAATTATTTTTTAAAGTTTTAAATGAAACATCTATATAGGGGCGTATTACAAACGGATGATGTGGTACTGCTATCAGATTGTTAAACATCTAGGAAAATATTTGCCTTTTGCTAGACATTTGCATATAATCTTCTTTTTATCTTGATGTATTAGAAAAATAACACGTTTTGATTCGGATATCGAAGCTGCATAAATATGGCAGATGCAATAGAAGTCATGGGCATACTTGTGTAAAAAGCATTTCAAAATGTCATCAGGTGGCTTGTAATAACTTATCTGTATCGTAAGATTTGCATCAAAATAACCGAATTTTCTTTTCTAGAAGAGAAACATATTTTACTTGTTCCTTTGGTTTCTATAACCTACATATATCAACAGAGTCTCACCTCAAGGACAATGAAAGAAAGGTTATTGACCAAAATGGAAACCCCAAAAGAATTACATTAAATGATGCCTGCTGAAAGCTCTTTAAATTGTTTTGTTTTCAGTGGGAATTCTAATCTAACAAAAAGTTAGCCCACCTCTAAACACAATTTAAAAAAGTATAATAATAATAATAATTTTCTTTTTACAATAAGCACAAATACATAGGACAGTTTATATGAAAACAGCTCTGAAGCGTTGGTTGATTGGTTTTGTTTGTTTATTTTATTGATTTGTTATGTTTATTTTTCGTTCTACGGTTAAGCAACACTTTGTTGATTACATCGTACGGAGGCAAGTAAAGCGTTGTGCCTTGTTCAAAGACAGACCACGGTAGACTATCTGGGCTAACTCGATGGTGAAAATGGAACCAACCTATTTCCGTCTGGTCACGAGTCAAACGCCTTAACCACTGAGTTACCGCGGGCTTCTTGAGTCAGATTAATTTTAAGGAAAAAGTTTAGAAATCAGCTACATTTATCAGATTTATGTACTTTTAATGACGAGGCATATATGATGTTTTGAGGTTGTTTACAAAGATATTATCCAATCACCGTTCTATGATATGAAAATGAATCAGGAAATAAAAGATGCGTTCAATGAGATGGTCGAAAAAGCAACGCAAACTTGCGAAGTCGTACAATTAGTTCTGATCACAATATTATAAAACAAGCTGTGGTCCCCACATTTCTTTTTCATCATTATATCGATGACATTATTTCTTCACGAAAGAACAACAAACCACAAAAAACAAAAAATCAAAAAACAACAGTCAAATGAAGACATCTAATGGCCATATAGTAAATCGTGAAACTTAAGAAAAAACAAGGTCATTTGGATATGATTACACATTTGTTAAAGAATAAATACACCATGATGTGTTATTTGAATTTTAACTGATACGTTAAATTCCATAATATATAAATGTGTATATAAAACAAATCACAAGATAAAATGCAATTACGTTTGTGTTTTTAATGAGTACTGAAGTATTTCAACTTTATGGAAAGGTTGAGTTCCATACTCATTACAATTTCTCTCTTTCTTCTGTTATTATACTTTCATCTTGTATCTACAGTCAAGTCCAGTGATTACAGAAAACGTCAAGACTGGCCAATAAACGCTTGCTTTAAATATTTATAAAATCAATGCAGAACTTCATTATCGAATGTATTGTACAGTCAGAAACGAGTTTATTGATCAAGTGATCAACAAATTATTAAGATCTGCCAGCAAAAGTGCTAATGTCAGACGTTCTGAGCATTCTAAGAGGGAATTTGAATGTTAAAATAATTTACCTTATTTGATACTTAAGGAACTACCCAGGTAGTTGCTTTACTTGTGGACTGTATTTTGTGTGATGATATTACTTAACCAAGTAGTGCCATACGACGATATCAATTTTCTAACGCTAGAAAAAAGTTACACTAATGCCTTTGTCGTATTTACCCATTCATTTGATTTCTGTCTGAGATTTTGTTATTAGTGTTTTATTAGACCTGGGAAACGTTAATTTGGACCGTATAATTCTCCTGGACTAAGATTAATATCTCACATGAGTCAAAGCATTTACATTTAGTGAATGAAACATTAATATATGCTCTCTCTTTAGTCCCTGTTCTTAAACAATCGTAATCTTATTGCAAATGTAGTCCAGAAAGACAGAGAAAACAATCCCGCTCTAATTAGGTACTTAAACCCAAGAAAATCTATGTAGATGTTTATCTACAATGACTTACGTCTTATACATTTTCGTGTAAAGTTGTGATAAATGGTATAGATTATCCGATGATTAATATGATAAATTATGTAGCTATTTCATTGTTTTGAGCAAGATACCATATAAATTTTCATAACGTCGTGACATGGATAAAGTTTAATCTAGCAGATTTTCAGGGACACATTTCCATTTTGTTTTTTGTTTTTTGTCATAGCTGATTATCTTTATTGTGTCCAGATACAAACAATGTAACGTCTCTAAAACAACTGATATAAGGTCAAATATGTAACGTTTGACAATATCGTCTTAACTGCAAAATATCTTGTTGATATTACTAAACATTGTTTTCTTCAGCCAAAGCGATACTATACCTTCAATAAGTATGGCAAATACTGATTATCAACAAAAGAAGACAAATTTAGAAGCAAAAAAAGATCTGCCACCAATACTGCACACATTCTTTTAAAACTGGGATCCAAATATTTAAAAATACAAATGGCAGAATTACCTCTTTAAAAAATGGTGACCTTCTGTCCCCAGATAAAGACGTATTTTCTTATAAAAAAAAGTCTGACTCCAAGCATATTTCTGTTTACTGACAACACAACCCTGGTGCAATTAATCAGGAGTTGTATTTTTAATAAAATCAACAGACTCCATTTAAACCTTTAAATTCAACTACAAATATGTTTCATTTATTCAACCGCAAAAATCATGGACCTGATTTGCCATTGTATAATGCACCATCAGATCAGGGTCCATGTTGTTTGTTTTACTGATTAGTCATAACCAACTACATGGACCCATATCTGCCGACAAGGCTTGTGCAGTTTGCATCTAGACCAGACTTATCTGTGAGTATATACCCTACCTCCTCCTTTAAATTGTCACTTGATTTCATTAGTATCATATCTGAAACAACTTCACGTTTATGCAGATACATAATCCTTTTGTTGTTATTTTTGTTGTTCTCTGTTGAATATTTCTGGGGCTCACCACATTTGACGTTGTGCTATGTTGCAGGTCAGCATGATAATACAATTATGATTCTGTAAACAAGAGCTAATTTCTAATATAGATAGATTTGAAGGAAATCGCATTGCTGTAGAGAAGAAAGATCCTTTCAAAGTATGAGACAAGAGACGTTACAAATTGATCACAGGATTATGGATTGATTTCGAACTATATATCAATGTAACATTTATCACAATTTGCTAATATATAAATTTGTTTTAATGCCTGAATCAGATTCCATGCATAAATCTAGTGTTACATATTTTCTTTTTCTTTCAAAGGAATCTACTGCATTTATTTTCATTTAAAATAAAAGTAGTCAGCTTGATTAATATACTGACAGTACACATTTATCATGATATAGTTACGTAAGCTCCCTCAACAATAATTTAAATAAATTAACAGACCATGTCCGATTTTCATATCAAAAGATAAGACTTGCACATTCGTATAGGTGTTTCAACCGATAATGTTCATGGCACGATTTGAGATAATGAAATCAATAACGAAAGTCAAAATGCGATTTTGCATCCATAAAACCTTATCTGAAATCATTGCTAAAGCTAGTATCTGTATATTCACCTTAATATTATCTGATTGAAATTGTCGTCAGGCTAGCTGTGAAAACCACAACCCGAAAATGATGCAAATTTGAGTGCAGAATAAATATTGTCGGGCTAGCTGTGAAAAAAAACCCCAAAAATTAAGCAAATTTGAGTGCAGAATAAATATTCGCAGTATTCGCAGAGCTTAAACTGGATAAAAAAAAAACAATGAAAGTCTCGCAAATACTGATACAGTGAAGCAGTAGAATAATGCGTGACTATTATTTAACAGAAACTGAGTGTAGACCCATACTTAAGTCTACAATCCAGTTTTTTCCATTAAGTGTCTGTATTGTACACTATGATTTCACGACAATGTGGGGCAACATATGACTAGCCACACATAAAAGAAACAAATTAAAATATATAAACCATACATGCTGCAAGCTACACCAATGGCAGTTGCAGGCCCATGGAATGTAAGTCAGAGTTGCAACACAAGTACATAGCTCGTATGCATCAACGCCCTATATATAGGTTATGAACTTCTATAGTTTCTGCGTTATGCCCCAGGGGCTACATAGCTACCCATTCAGAGTGAATCACAATTCACACATCAACAAACCACTTTTAATAATATTCCAAGGTTTCAAGTCTCTATTGCAAGCGGTGTAGGATGACTTGCGCGACAGTTGAAACTCCGGAAATTTCTACACAATATATATGCCACTATACCGGTGAAAAAGCTACCTCACCCCTCTCCACTCAAGTTCTGTCCCGAGGATATTGATCAAATTCTAAAACTGTCATGAACATCTACAGACCATCCCTAATCATATCCTACCGTTTCAAATTTGGATCTGGAAGGAGTTGTTTGTTCAACATCACGTACGAGCGCACTTGTTGGCGATCAATATAACATAATGACCAGTATTTTCTTCGATAAAAGAGGATTTATAAGAACATTATCAAACAATGCATCCTCCTCAGAACAAAGGACAATATCACCAATGATACCGACAAAGAAAATTTAGAGTGTATTGTATCCATAAACAATTGAATCTCTAGAGCGGCCTTCTATCTTAGCCTTAAAATTAATTAGATGAAATAAAAGTGATAGGTCCGCTAACTTTCCTCTAAGTGTCTATTCAACGCTTTCTGTGAATCTGACTGATGAATCGTTTTTCCAAGGAAAGGCGCAATATTGTCTTCTCTGTAAATTTGTTCTCTCAGATTGATGGGCAAACAAGTAGGAAATTGAACTTACGATTATTGAAAATAAACGCATTAATCAAGAAAACCCTATTTTAGTAAGGATTGAGGATTGATTTATAAATTAAATTATGTTGTCTCTGCAAGTTTCTTTGGTTTGCCAGCCCATCATGGTTTATTTTGCTTGATTGCAAAAACGATCGGAATTTCTTTAGGTTCAGTATCAGAAAGTATCTTTTAACATATTCCCAATATAGGTTTCAAATGCTGCATACCGGCCTATCAATATATCTATCTAGCTATGATTTTATTTATACAGTAATTTGCGGACATATTCCCTAATTTGATATTAATCATTTTTCGGGAAATACATAAAAATAGAACATACTTCTAGGCAAGAGACTATTCAATTAAATAAATTGATAGATTAATTGTTTAACATTCAATTTGTTTTACATAAAGACAAAATATTCCAACTAGGCAATCAACAAGTAAAGAACCTTCATTCTATTAAATGACAATATTTGAAGCTCATTATTAAAAAAAATACTTTATATTTTAAGTGTGAAGGATGTTACTTGCGGAATGAGAAGAAAATGAAGGAATAATGTTTTTCGTTTAAAGGAATGGAAAATAAATGGAAATAAATTTCTTCTTTTGGATCTGCTACTAAAACACAACGGCGCAAAACAGGCTAAAAACAATAAACTATGCCACTGATAAAGTTTATTTTTTTGACAGTGCATAGAAACATAGGACATTTGTTCAAAATGTATGGCTTTAGTAGAGTCAGCTACAAGTCATATATAAATCATAT
The DNA here is from genome assembly GCA_029931535.1 of Margaritifera margaritifera. NCBI lineage: Eukaryota > Metazoa > Mollusca > Bivalvia > Unionida > Margaritiferidae > Margaritifera > Margaritifera margaritifera. Next base: position 2,249,367 of record JAQPZY010001367.1, read on the forward strand.
ACGTTACCATTAAATTCTTTAGATTATTTTAACAGAAATATACGTGCTAAAGTCCTTGACTGACCTTGAAGCTATGTACATAGAGTAACTAATACTAAGTTCATGAAATCTCAATAAATACTACTATTACTATTACTACTGAAAATAATAATAATAATAATAATAATAATAATAATAATAATAATATTATTATTATTATTATTACTATTATTATTATTGTTATTGTTATTATTATTATTATTTGTCTGGTTCATAATTAACCAATCTTACAGGTTGTCTTCAAATAAAAGAATATTAAAAATATAAATGCAACGTATATGTCCAATAAAAATCTTGCTACATTATCTAACACACTCACATGTAGTCATAAAATATACATATACACACACATACATACATACATACACTAGAGTAAAACAAAACAACATATGATATGCATGTAGATTTGGGAGATGGAAAGTAATAAAACCATTAGAATCAGTGTCTTTCAGAAACAAAACTTGTTTGTACCAAAAAGATGACAGCTATGTCGATTTAGGTAAAAGACAGTCAGTTTTTGCCTTAAAGAACAGAACTATTGATCTGCTCATTGCTGAAAGAAATGTAGATAGTTTGTTTTAAAATTAAGAAAACATATATATATCACATGCTGAAGCTTCTAACGTATATGAATTTCTCCCGAACTGTTTTATATTTTTTTTAAACGACAACATGAAAAAGTGTTCATCTCAGCAAAACGTATTGACCAGAACGTATAAACTAAGTATGTATAATATTACTGTCCTGTTGGAAGAGTCAATCATTATGAAATAAATTCCGCGTCTTCCTAAACCTTCAATCGAATTCGACACGCTTCTACAATTTGATCTGGTCATTTTGTTTGGAAAATACGTGGAATGCAAAATACGTGGAATGGAAAATACGTGGAATGGAAAAGACGTGGAGTGGAGTGGTGGAGGTAGTAATAAGTTATTATTTAGTCTAAATGCACTTAGATATAAACGATGACGTTCAACCATATAATTAATTTATTGTACAGAATAACGAATCATGTTTTGAATCAAAGTTCAAGTGATATATTTAGAAAGGATACGATTCAAACATTTACACTACATGAAACAGTAGCATAAATACTAAACAGATTTTTTGTTTTATAGCTCTACACTATTGTTGTCAATTGTTTTTGACAAGTTTAAATCATGATGTAAATCCATTTTTAGGCTTTCTCACCGAAGTTTGAAGTAAATTACCATCTTTCTTGGACTCAAAGGAAAAACAAAAAAAAAGAAGATTCAAATATAATGCATCATTTAATACTCAAACATACAAAGATATGACTTGTGGTTGTATTTTGTTTCGAGTACAGAGCTGCATCCTCTATTACTAAAAGATAGAAAAACATGGCTTGTGGTTGCCTTTTGTTTCGAGTATAGATCTGCATCCTCTAGTATTCAAATATAGAAAGACATAGCTTGTAGTTTCCTTTTCTTTCGAGTACAGATCTGCACCCTCTAATACGCAAAGGTAGCAAGACATGGCTTGTGGTTTCCTTTTGTTTCGAATACATATCTGCATTCTCTAATACCCAAAGATAGAAAGACACGACCTGTGGTTGCCTTTTGTTTCTAGTACAGATCTGCATCCTCTAATACTGAAAGATAGGAAGACACGGCTTGTGGTTTAATTTTGTTTCGAGAACATATCTGCATCCTCTAATACTCAAAGCTACGATGACCCGGCTTGCGATTTAATTTTGTTTCGAGTACAGATAGGGACTCAAGCATATTGTCTCTAAGCAGTGCTACAAATCAAGTTGTAAAGGAGTGTACTGCCAACATTTTATCTGGTTTTTGTCCGTGTAGTTGTAAAGTAATAAGCCCCTGTTTCAAACTTTATCATTGTAGTTTATCCTTTTAAGATCTTGACGTTTTTGCCTGTATATAATTTCTGCTCCTCCCCGTTCAAGTAACTCCGGGTGACTCCAATTGACATTGTAGTATGTGGCATATGCTCTTGATTGGGCAAAATGTAATTAACGCAACCAAACATACTGATCTAAACACACTGTAAGAAAAGTAGAGAGCAAGAATAAATAATACAATATAACCCGGAATGCCCAACACACACTATTAATTAGCCACATTATTCAACACCGATTTAGAAAGGAATGCGTGAAAACTGTTCAGGTCACATTTTATTAGAACACTTGTCCAATTTTCATTACGCCATATGGTATCGTACTGAAAAGGACAATTGGATTCTGCAAAACATGGAAATCATAACAGCCAATTCAAGCTTTAAATTTCTGAAACAGCAATATTATCATGACCTTTGATATCCTTGAAAATGTTCCAGTTATATTTATATTATTAAATTTTGACACAATCTTTAGAGTTACACACAGGATTACCCTCATGATATGTTGTATAGTTTAGATATTACAAAGGTTTTCTGAAGAAATAATTAAACAATTTGAAATTGTACACAGTAGTTCATAACATTGTATAGATAAAATGTATGAGGAATAGACATGAAAACTTAATCAAGGCATGTATTACATGTAAATGTTTCAAATTAGCTATCTATGCTATAATATCTTTGCGACATTCACTCCTCGACAATTAAATTTCGAAGCAATTAGGGGTACAAACTTAAAGGGTTTGTCAGAATCATTGTTTGTGATAAACTGATAGATCGTTTAAAATGACCATGCTTAGCGTCAACTCAATAGTCTTGTTGACATACTCTCAACTATGATTATTATATTAAACGTACATCTGGTGCAATTAACCAAATTATCAATCAGATTTTGTTTTCCACAGAATTGTTGCATATGGTCATATAATTTTGTTGTACTATGAACTTGAGAGTAACCTGAAAATAAATATAGCCAGTTTCGAATATAGTGTCTGCCACATATAGTTGAGTTGTAGGACTCCAAACATTGTGGCATATAGGAAAACTTGAATCGATATTGACTATAAAATGACACACATGCTCCATTATTTGCAATACAAATGATGTGATCAGTAATTAAAAGCAGTAATCAGAAGCGAAGGCAAAGTTATTTAATTTGCAAATGTGCCATTGTAATTCTTTAAAATTATGTTATAACAAATGTTAGATTATATACATAGTTTATATCCTATGGGGAAGATATTTAATACAAAATAAATTGAGTTCGACCTTTGCATTTGTTTAATTGGAATGCATAACACTACATTCCTCTCCTTTGTATATGACAAAACTGAATTTTTCTTTTTAACCTTATTTGCTGAATTCGGTACGAAACTCTTTGGAGATTATGTTATCTGTGTATTTCGATCCCTAAGTGAAAATTATATTTTCGATTTTAATGCAATTTTATTTCTGATTATAAAAAAACATTTTTGCTTTCATTAATTTAATATGCCAAGGTAAAAACCAATCTCCTGTAAACAGACTTTCTAGTGTTTGCTATGATAAGTATACGTGTATCGGTTCCTCGTTTGAAGCTGTTATCCATGAATATTAGTATCAACTTTCAAACAATGTAACCTTTTTGAAGTTACAGAATTCTTATTTCTATATGCTCACGTTTAGGCTCCAGTTGGACACTACAGTTGACATTTGATTATGTCTTAGATTCACATAATAAGGAAATTTCGTTTCAGTCTGAAACGACATTCATGATCAAGACACGTCTGTATATTTGATTTGTAGCAATATGTCAATACAATATTAAAATCCATTTTGATAATATTTTTTAACACTAAAATACTTTCAGTTTTCTGCGCTATAAATAACAAGTATCGGCAAAAGAAGGCTCAGTGCTTTATTACATGTTTCACGACTGGATTAAATTTTCAAAATATTTTTCCAGGAAATACAGGCAAGATCTAAAATAAAATAAAAGCAAGGAATTAAACATATCATAAACCACGCATTGTCGCAATTACATGCTAATTGAAGTTGTTTGCAGCACAATACAATTGAAGTGGCATTTCCGAACTTCAATGCTCAGCTTCTATGTGGAAGAAAATCCATATACTTCAATTCCTGTACATAGAGACCTATCAATAAGTTACGACCAATAATGAAAGAAAGCTATTTTGTGCTCTTTTCCAAGCTATTGCGACACTACACAAACAATTTATAGCGAAATCGACGTGTGTATAGACGATCAAGTAACACCAAATATCGTTCAACGTTAGAACACTTATTTTATTAAACAGACATTAACATTGTTATAGCACTCAGCTTCGTCGAGTGTAAAGACAGTAGTATCACCGTCTACTGAAATGTTGATGAAAGGCTTCAGCTGACCGAACAAATCAATTTTAATGCTCCATTATGCCTTAGGTATTTACTAACTAAGGCTGATTTGACCCTATATTACAAATAATTTATCTATATCATTCCAAGGATTTAGTCAGCGTTACGTGTTTTTCACGATATCTCTCCTTAATTAAATTTAAAAAAATAACAAATGTCCACCGGATAATATTGTATTTTGTGTTGATTTTACTTTCGCTTGATGGGATAATTAGGAGAATATAATAGTTAAGGGTATTGAACAGTAATGCTAACACATTTATCACAATAGCAAATTAAATTAGATTGTTTGTCTATGCTATATCTGTGCCTTGAGCCTAACACGCTCTCTTTTCGTCATTTTTAACGTCCTGAAGCTGTATAGAGGCGCGGTGTCAAGCGCATGACTGAAATATTCTTTCTTGCCAAACTGGAGTTTGTGTTCCTTAGTTTTATCGATTGACTGATCTATTGAACGATTGATTGACTGACTGACTTATTGACTGCTGATTGATTTTGATCGATTGATTTATGTGTTCATTTATTAACTAAATGAAATACATATATTTCCAATTTTTTTTACAGTTAAACGTACAGTCATAAAACATACATAAACAACATGTTCTTCAATTCAACAACTCTAAATCCAGTGTCTTAAATATGAACGAGAAATTGCATAACCTTGCTTATCAAGTTGTAGTAAAAATGTATAGATTTCGTTTTAATTAACTTGAAGTGAGAGAGCATCAACGTCATTTTGACTTGGCAAATAGTATACCGCTCTGTACTTCAACAACCGAAGTACTTTGCTTGTGGATGGATATGAAAGAATGGGTATATTGTCTCTGTATACATTGCTTGTGGATGGAAATGAAAGAATGGATATGTTGTCTCTATATATAGAAATGTAAACTCAAAAGAAAAATTAATGTTGTCGACCTTGACTTGCTATTGATTGACTTCTTTGAGATACTGTCCTGCGGTACCGTGCTATGTTTGAGAGTCAAAGAATGGAGGTGATTTATTGGCACAGACAGTCTGAGGAAATAAGTTGCCTAGACAGATATGATTTATGGTAATACTTTAATAGTGCGTCTGTCACAAGTATTACTAATGTAAAAAAAACTGTGTACCTAGATACAATTAAATATAGGAAAGTTGTTGAGTATCTATTAAAATGAGAGTAGTCGATGGAAAACTTAGTAACAATAATACTGTAGGTCTTCTAAATGGCCCCCCCAATCCATCAAGAACAATCTTAGTAATGGACAATACTTACGCTTTTAAGCTAGACAATGTCCGCAATTGCTTAGATTTGATAACAATAAATTGACTGCTGTCTCGTGACACTGTTTTCAACATATTGTGTACGCTTAGTTTTGATTTTTAAATTTGATTTTTCAATTAGGTACAGTTCATACAGCTGTGTCAGACCGTCTTGTTAGAGTTTCATTTGTGATCACAATTGTATGAGATTTTCAACTGAATGTAACTGCTTGTAAAGTAAACTTATAAACATGATCAACTGTTTGCTCCAGAGTACTATAAAACTACTAATAGTTTAAGTGTTTCGTCACTCGGATCAATCATAATTCTAAGCTCTTCCTAACCGTGAAGAGTCTATTGCCCCATTTCTCACCTTAACTAGTAATACGATACATAGTTATCAAATATACCCGTATTACTGAGTTTTCAATTGTCATGCAAACATGCTGTGCTTCCAAGATATCATGTGTCAGGAAGCGCAAGAGAGCAATAATATATTTACCGTCTGTTCCTCTCAACCAAGAACAAGAAGATTCAGATTGCCAAAAATTTGTTCTTAGAAGAGGTTACATAACATAAGTAACCAGAGCGTTTGTAAATTATATTTTAAACTAGAAATATCATCAATGGAACATTCCAGAGGAGTTACTAAGTGTTAAGTATTTACTACTTCTACTGAAGACCTTGAAAGAAAAATTACATGCAATATATGACTTTCATGTTCACAAAGAAAAGAAGATCTTACGATCTTACTGCCTGCACAAAACTACAAGCGTAATATAGGCATTTCATATGCAAAATAATTTTACAAATACATACGGAACTCACAGTTGGCAGGTTGAAATCCATACAGTACATATGCTTGAGAATAATGGGAAAAGTATGAATAATCTAACATTTATATCTGCAAATCTAATCAGTCATGCTTTAATTTAGTATGGACTCTTTTATCAAAACGTCAAAAGTAATTACGCTACTGATATTTTTGCAATGCAAAATAACATACGGGCGTCAATTTTAGCAGAATTTCAATATCGTAAATATTTGAATAAGCTCGATACGGTAATTTTCGCATTTAATCAAGGATATGGATGAACTATTTTATTAGCTAACACACTAGCTTTACAGTAGTTAATATGAGTCATCAATTACGGCCTGTCTTTGTTTACACTTGCAAACTACTCCACTGGAAAATATTCTGGAATGGACTATATGTTAAGTACGAAATGCAATTAAAGAATTATCTAAAAACCTTTCGATCTAAAACGATCGCCTTTACAGTATAGTCATTAACAGAATCTTTGCTCGAGAAAAGAGTAAATATTTTGATCATTAAATTATTCTGGAAATACAGTACGTTTAAGACTAAACTTAACATATGGTGTACTTCTTGTGCACGACGTTTAAACTAGGAATAAAGATCAGTGAGAACCAAGAGTTAATTTTCTCATAAACTATTGTGCACCTGGTACCTGTATGCACAAAATACCGACCATTTGTACATATGTCGCAATTCATTGCAAATCTTATAAATATTCCAGTCGCCATTAAGATCTGATAATGGCAACATTAAATTATTAATTTAGTTGTATTCTGTTTCATATTTTAATTCTTCGCTTATCTTTGTATTTATTCACTGCCATTTTATTTGATCAATTTTATTACCTGCTACATTGATCCGTTGTTTAATGTTTTTTCCTATATTTATTTGTTTGCTTTTTTATTAATAATTGATCTCTTTGTTCAGTACTATATTAATGTGGCATTAGTTCATTCGGCTGTGGAAGCAAAAAAGAAATGTGAAGTTGATATAAGTAATATAGTGAGAAGTATACTCATGTCTAATCCATTATTGTTTATATCAAGTATATTTTAACAGTAATTCCAATATACTATAACACAAAATACAGTTTAAAACAAACCGCATAAAGTTTTAAATGATCATGTAAATTCTCTTGTATAATTAGAATATTTGTTTTTATATGTAATATATGATTAAGTCAGCAGCAACTTTTATCTTTCAAGAAACATACTTCATACGACTAAACTGTTGCAGCTGTGGTCGTAGGTAAATTTATCTATTGAAACGGGAATCCTATTTTAGCATATTTTTGTAAATACTAGGTACCATCCAAGTCATTGCTCGTCCAAGTTAAATATTATAAGGCGTATTACAAACACTTTAGATTTAGAAAAGCAAAATATTTGCACGTATTTGCCAAAAAGGTTTATTGTACTTTTAACATGGTCGTAAGTAACCATACGCTGATGATGATGATGACGATGGCAATGTCACATTTTGTGATTTTTCTTACATGCTCGTAACTGTATTGATGTTTTAAGATCTATAATATGGTATTATTTAAGGTCTATAATATGGTATTATTCAAGGTCTATAATATGGTATTATTCAGGGTCTATAATATGCAATTACTCCATGTCTATAATGTGGTATTATTCAGGGTCTATAATATGGTATTATTCAGGGTCTATAATATGGTATTATTCAAGGTTTATAATATGGTATTATTCATGGTATATAATATGAAAATACTCCAGGTCTATAATGTGGTATTATTCAGGGTCTATAATATGGTATTATTCAGGGCCTAGAATATGGTATTATTCAGGGTCTATAATAGGGAATTACTCCAGGTCAATAATGTGGTATTATTCTGGGTCTAAAATATGGTATTATTCAAGGTCTATAATGTGGTATTATTCAGGGTCTATAATATGGTATTATTCAGGGTCTATAATATGGTATTATTCAAGGTCTATAATATGGTATTATTCAGGGTCTCTAATATGGTATTATTCAGGGTCTATAATATGGTATTATTCAGGGTCTATAATATGGTATTATTCAAGGTCTATAATATGGTATTATTCAAGGTCTATAATATGGTATTATTCAGGGTCTGTACTATGGTATTATTCAAGGTCTATAATATGGTATTATTCAGAGTCTGTACTATGGTATTATTCAAGGTCTATAATGTGGTATTATTCAAGGTCTATAATATGGTATTTTTCAAGGTCTATAATATGGTATTATTCAGGGTCTATAATATGGTATTATTCAAGGTCTATAATATGGTATTATTCAGGGTCTATAATATGATATTATTCAAGGTCTATAATATGGTATTATTCAGGGTCTGTACTATGGTATTATTCAGGGTCTATAATATGGTATTATTCAGGGTCTATAATATGGTATTATTTAAGGTCTACACTATGGTATTATTCAGGGTCTATAATATGGTATTATTCAGGGTCTATACTATGGTTTCTTTTAAGGTCCATAATATGGTATTATTCAGGATCTATAATATCGTATTATTCAGGGTCTATACTATGGTATTATTTAAGGTCTATAATATGGTATTATTCAGGGTCTATAATATGGTATTATTCAAGTTCTGTAATACGGTATTATTCAGGGTCTATAATATGGTATTATTTAAGGTTTATAATATGGTATTATTCAGGGTCTATACTATGGTATTATTTAAGGACTATAACATGGTATTATTCAGGGTCTATAATAAGGTATTATTTAAGGCTTATAATATGGTATTATTCAGGGTCTATACTATGGTATTATTTAAGGTCTATAATATGGTATTATTCAGGGTCTATAATATGGTATTATTTAAGGTTTATACTATGGTATTATTCAGGGTCTATACTATGGTATTATTTAAGGTCTATAATATGGTATTATTCAGGGTCTATACTATGGTATTATTTAAGGTCTATAATATGGTATTATTCAGGGTCTATAATATGGTATTATTCAAGGTCTATAATACGGTATTATTCAGGGTCTATAATTAGGTATTATTTAAGGTCTATAATATGGTATTATTCAGGGACTATAGTATGGTATTATTTAAGGTCTATAATATGGTATTATTCAGGGCCTATAATATGGTATTATTTAAGGTTTATAATATGGTATTATTCTGGGTCTATGCTATGGTATTATTTAAGGTCTATAATATGATATTATTCAGGGTCTATACTATGGTATTATTTAAGGTCTATGATATGGCATTATTCAGGGTCTATAATATGGTATTATTCAAGGTCTATAATACGGTATTATTCAGGGTCTATAATTAGGTATTATTTAAGGTCTATAATGTGGTATTATTCAGGGTCTATAGTATGGTATTATTTAAGGTCGATAATATGGTGTTATTCAAGGTCTATAATATGATATTATTCAAAGTCTATAATATGGTATTTCCTCGGAAAAACACACTTTCGTTAGGTTGTCAGCAACTGTTAAGAAAATAAGATTACAATGAATTGCACTAATTTATTACTTTTTTTTTTTGCAATTTTAAACACTGTTATTACAACATGATCCTGGTAATTAGATACCATTAGTAATCTTCTCTGGACATAAAAAAAACATTAAAATAATGTCAAGATCTAACATTCTCCCTTTTCGAACTATACCGAGTCACATTTTTCCACAAAAATCCGAGCCGCGGTGGCTAAATGGTTAAGGAGTCGGAATCATGACCAGAATGGTGCAAATTCGATTCCCACTATCACATTAGCCCGATTGGTTACCGTGGTTTGTCCTGGGGCACGTTACTTTACTTTACTTGCCTCAGCACGATATAACCTGCAATGTAATGTTGTGCCATAAAATGCCTACAAGTGAAACCAATAACCTAAGAAAAATTCGTTGTAATTTGCGCTGAGCATATGATGCGTGATAATTTATGTAAAAACAATGCACTGTACCATGTAATTCTTGAGCTATAGCAAATCGTACGTGGATCCATATAAGAAAATCGGAAAATTGATTGTTCTTGCAAAGTCAACCAGTTACGTTACTGTGCACCTGTATTTTGCATAGACTCCGGTCTCTGCACAGACAGGGAAATCTGTGTAGATAACCAAATAATGCATCATTTACATATAGTGCAAAACTTTTCCAAAACAATCATATAGGCAAGAATATTGCTCATGTTCAGGAGATAAAGCATACTCTTTTTCGATGCTGATATATATATATATATATATATATATATATATATATATATATATATATATATATATATATATATATATATATATATAATTTGAACTGTTTGATATGTTGCGACACCTAAGTGGAAATAATATAAAAATATTAAAGGTAAAGTCGTACCTTCCTAGCCCAAAATCTTCAGTGTGGCATAAACTGACAGATCAGTCACAGAACTGACAGTCTGTATCCTCTAGAACTCTTTCATGATATTTGAATTCCTAATACGAATTCGATGCGGTGATTTCTCTTTGTCATATAATACGTCGGCTCATAGCAAGCGGAAGTCATTATTGATTATCTTTAAACTTGATTCATTTGCTTTAGATTAATTATCGTGTATGTCGTGTATATGTCGTGTACATTATTCTTCCTTTAGTTGTTGACAAAATGTCTCGTTATATATCTGACAATGGTTAATTCACGCAGACTCAAAACTTTGCGCAGATTTAATCTAGTTACTGAATTTAATAATTTGACATCTTACAGCAGGTTTAAACTTACACTGATATCAATTATGCATACTGATTTATATCATTTTGAAGAAGAAAAAAAACAACAACAAATCGAACGCGATATTTCGATCGGGAAATGTAGCCACGTTTCTGTAACAGAACATTGACCTCTTTGATCACGTTTCTGTATGTATATTGCTTGTGAATTTGGTTCAACAAGATACAGTTATAAAGTCGAATAGAAGAAATGTACGTTAGTTGAAAGTATATTTGCAAGTCTATGAAACGCAGTATTATATATTATAATAATGATATAAGTAATTATGGATATCTCCATGTATTTTTTGCTATGTCACATGAGGTCTGTCATAAATGGGTTTCACTGTATTCGTTGTTTTTATCTAGCATTATATATATATATATATATATATATATATATATATATATATATATATCTGTGTGTGTGTCGTTGTAATGTTGAAGATTGTGTCCATAATGCACTTAGAATTACGAAGAATTATGAAACGTACGAAACGAAAAAACAACTTCAAAATTTTTCACTAATATGAGGGATATATACATTAAAGATCTATTTGAAATGAACCAGATATACAAGAGGGGTTATGGTCAAGTCATCATAATATATATATATATATATATATATATATATATATATATATATATATATACGGACAAACTTTACAGAAACACTGTAAATAATTAATGACATCAACTTATTTTACGATCTTTCACTTCTAATAATGTTGAAAAGAGTTATTTATTTCAGTAGGCATTCACAAGTATCGATTTCTTTATATGTCCTCTTTTTAATTTTGTAGTTTGATCACCATTTCTTTCAATAATAAATTCTGCGACTGGACTTATCGCACGCCAGACACCAAGGCGTGTGACGTAATATAGGTAAACGGCAGTAACCTAAAAATTTCGGAGTAGAACTAATTCTGAAACGGAGCGAAGCGGATACTGTAAAAATTGGACACTGTAAAAAGCGGATACTGTAAAAATTGGACACTGTAAAAAGCGGATACTGTAAAAATTGGACACTGTAAAAACCGGATACTGTAAAAATTGGACACTGTAAAAAGCGGATACTGTAAAAATTGGACACTCTTAGAATACTCTCTTACTGATATCAAGGCCGACTTGGATAAAGTTTACAGATGTCATTCTCTGTCATATTCTACATCTCTGTGGCGGTTTCATCAAAGATGAACGCGAATCCATGAACCCGCTTTCTGGAAGACTTTCGTCTGCGATTGGTACGCGAGAAGTGGCTATTGTGAAAGAAACAATTGATGTAGATGCTCGATACACAGTAGACGATATTTCTAATATCACAGGCATTAATTCGTCAGCTGTTTGTAATATATTCAATAATCATTTGAAGCTCAGAAAGGTTTGTGTAAGATGAGTCCCACATATCTTGACGGCTGTTTAAAAACAGACTCGGGTTGAAAAATCGCCAAACAGCTACTCGCCACATATGAAAAGAGCAATCAGAAGATACGTTTGAATGAGATTGTCACAGGTGATGAAACATGGATTTAGTTTTTTTCAAACTGAGTCAAAAGAAATCAATAAAGTTTGGATAGAAGAATACGGGAGAGACCGCAAATCGCTGGACGTAGTCTGACTGTTAAACGAGTTTTTTACGCAATATTTTTGTATACAACCTGTGTCTGACTCTGCTAGTGTTACTGGACATTTTTTTTCGTCCAAAGGGTTGCCAAAAGTTTTGGAATACTACCGAACAACCAGTCCACGCACCAGTAAGTGCGGTATCCATACACTTCATGACAATGCACCGGCACATAAATCCTCTGTCGCGACCGACTTCCTGAAGGAGCACGGCATCCAAACTTTGCCACATACTTCACAAAGCCGTGATTTAGCTCCAAGTTATTTTTGGCTGAATCCCGTTATCAATGATTCGCTGAGGGGCCGGCGACTTTAAAGTTGCCATCAGGTTTGAAGACCAGTTTTCCTATGTATGAACAACATAGCAAAAGGTGAATACAAAGTACCATTTAATAATTTGATAATCAGACTGAGAAAGTGTGTAGAGGTACATAGGGAGTACTTTGATAGGATGCGCTAACGTACTGTTCAATAATAAAGAACGTTGCTGTACATTGTAATTATAATATTCACAACCTTACAAATACCCCTCGTGTACTACTGCATAGATTGGAATCAATTGTTTTGAACTTTGGCACGCATTATACGCATAGAAAGATGCTATATTCATGCTTTCGTCCAAAATATGCAGTTTCCTTGATGAGATTTGGGCCTGTATTTCTCCTCTGGACTTGAGTAGATTTAATGTTAGCTATGGATATGAGTTCCTCAGGTAAGTCGATGGCATTTACACTATCTTGAAGGTGGATTCTTCAAGTAGGTCAGTCGCAATTACATTGGCTGACGACAGGTGATGGCTGCCGCCAGAATTAAATTGGTCAAGCATTGGGGTTCGATAATCAAAACTAGAAACGGAGGACTTGGTAAGGCAATGCATCCTTTTGTCATTAAAAACACTTATTCTAAATAGTATGCATTTCGATGTGTCCACAATCATCTATGTATGGATGACAGGTTAGAGTGATGTAGAGATCGATATTTCGATGCAATATGGACGAAGGTATAGATGTATAGATGACTATATAGGTGTACTCTTCAGTATGATATTCTGATCAGCATTTCCAATATTTAAAGTGAATAGTTTATATTTTGCATTGAAATGTACCATTTAGTAGCATTCTGTACATGTTAAGTCGCTCTGTGGATGTAAGTTAGAATGTTAGTATTGACATAAACGCAAAATAGTATTCATACGCTGTACACCAGTTGAGAGAACAAAGCACTGCAATTCTCAAAGATTTTGTGTGCATACTAACGGTAACGTAACGTTCAGCTGCATTAATACAGCGTGGTGTGCTGTTGTATTGTATCACGGAGGCGTGATATGTTGTGGTATTGTATAACATAGGCGTGGTATGTTGTGGTATTGTATAACATAGGCGTGGTGTGCTGTGGTACTGTATAACATAGGCGTGGTGTGCTGTGGAACTGTATAACATAGGCGTGGTGTGCTGTGGTATTGTATAACAGAGACGTGAAGTCTAAAGATATTTATTATTGTTTGTATGTACATGAATATCACAACGATGTGATATATCACACTGTCGAAGACACTCCAGTCGTCAAGAGTAGTATGCGATATTATTAATGCCGAGTTAACGATGTCAAGTCTTTGTTTTCAATATAGCTTCCATTATATTCTACAAGTGGTACTGCTTTTCAAATCCTTTAGGGTAAGACTGTCTTCCGTTTGCTGTGTGTGTGTGTGTGTGTGTTTGTTTGTGTGTGTGTGTGTGTGTGTGTGTGTGAAACCGAATGCTGGTTTATAAAGTCTCCCAGAGTGTCTTCAACAGTGTGACATATCATATACTTGTCATATAGATGTACTTCAAAAATATACATGTTTGCACAATCTGCTTATAAACATGCGCATGCTTTACTATAAATTGAATACACAGAGAAAGGATAAAATACTATTACAGCTTCGTCCAAGTATAATGTTGGGATTAGCGGTTAAGCATATTTCACCCAAAATATGTGAAAGTATAAGCGTGTTTGCTTTTAACATTGCCATTACCCTGATGGAAATTATAAGCCTGTTTCCTTTAAACAATTGCCATTACCCAAATGGAAAATATAAGCCTGTTTCCTTTAAACAATTGCCATTACCCTGATGGAAAATATAAGCCTGTTTATTCTAAACAATTGCCATTACCCAAATGGAAAATATAAGCGTGTTTACTTTAAACAATACCATTACCCTGATGGAAATTATATGCGTGTTTGCTTTAAACAATACCATTACCCTGATGGAAATTATATGCGTGTTTGCTTTAAACAATACCATTACACTGATGGAAATTATAAGCGTGTTTGCTTTAAACACTGCCATTACAATGAGAGTAATGACAGGACGGCAAACAGTTTTCTGTTGTTGTTTGTGATTACCACTCCTATTAATCCATTTTGTTGTGTCATGCTGTTATTTTGTAACATTAGCATTGACATTCAGACATACTGACGTTTCCAAAATTATAACATATCTGCTTCTGTCTGTTGCAATTCCCTTAGGTCGTTTTGAATTGACAATGAAACACATCGCATACCAACAAGATTAGGCAATTTGAATTCAATCTAAACCAACATTGTCCAGTATGATGCGCTGGAGAAAACTACGGCGCCACATCGGTAGCGAATAAAACTAATAAATAAAGTTATAGGAACACGTTGTAAGATATTCAGATCTTTTTATTGATTTCAAGCCATATGGTCATATAATATTTCTGTACATTTCGCTAATTACATATTCGAAGCACAGAGTTCTAGGTTCCGGTTTATTTTTCAGAGCGAAAATATTCTAGTAATATGCTTCTCTATGTAAAATACTCCATCAAAGTTTTAACCTGTTATTCAAAGGAAAATCATACATTGTCATGTGCAAGAAAGTTTTCAGAATGATTACAAGTCTTGATTATTAATTGTACTTGCAAAGACATGGAATGGAAAAAATAGATAACATTGATGTTTAGACGAAATTATATAGAACATAAAATTTAGCACGAGGAGGGATATTAAAACAGTTTGGAATGAGTTTTATTGAAAAATATATGAAAACAAAAAATCTCTTGGAATGAACGGGATGTATTTGTGTGTAAGACATATATTAGGATATTTGTTTTCACGTTGCTGCGGAACGAATTCTTTGATATAAACAAACGGAAAAGATCACGGTTATCAAAATTTGTCTTTAATTATATAATTCTTTGTATGTAAAATATAACAAAATACGAACAATTTGCAAGTTTATGAGGTAGTATTGGCCATGCGACATTAAAGCTACGAAAATAATTTTTTTCTGCGCAAGTAAATATTGGCAAATAAAAAAAAATCTTGACATTAGTAATAAATACCATCTCTAAAATTCGTTTAAGGCGTTCTAAATCAAGAATATATCAATCGCCTCTTTGAAGACGGAATCCAACCCTTTACTTCTATGTAAAACAAGATACATTGATGCTACCGGAAATAAGTTTTTCTTGCAGAATATATGAATAATGTAACTTTTTATGTACAATTAAGTAACGCAGGGGAGATAATCGTATTATTCGACTGAATAAACTAAAAGTCAAATATTGAACAATTTGTGGTTCGAACCATTCGCATTTTTATGAGACACTAGCATTCATGTGTGTCTGTTAAATTATGAGAATATGTTTGCAATTCAAGTGAATTAAGTAACAAAATCGATATAATCTCCATGAAACAATGAAAAAGAACTAAATCAACGAAATCGAACGATATACGACCCTCTCAATCGAAATTTCTGGTTAGTTGGTTGGTTTTCATGGCACTTTAAATACATTATAGACTATATCATACCGAAGAAATGAAAGCTAAGTACCTTTCCCAAGGACACTTCGAGGCAGCCGACTCGGGTTGGCTCGGGTGGGTATTAAACCCACGACCTTTGGATTGGTAAAGTTCTAAAAGTAAGTCCCTATAGTAAGAAAAGGAAATTAAACTTGGCAGTATAATTCTACTGAAATGAACTAACCCGTTCATAGTTATCGAAATATGTTGCTATCGTTGATTTTTCTACCACAATATTCGAAACAGAAACAAATAATCCAATCTTAGATGCTTAAATATGATGGTATTATTGATTTGTGTCATAATATTCGAAAAAGAAGTGAATAGGAGTAAGCCCGCAGCTGATTAAAATATACAAAACGTTTGACTGTTCGAATGGATTCAAGATGGGATAGACTGAGCAATAATGAAATGAAGTTTTTATTTGATTACAATCAAATCAAAGACCATGAGATTACGTCCCTAATATTCTTCTTAAAGTTAGAAAACAAAAATTAAACAATGTTCTGGCCACAAGTTATATAGGTTACTTTGGTATCGAAAATTTAGAATCTTGAAATATGAACAGAGGAAATTTCATAAATAGCAACCTAAAAATAGGCGAATTCGAAATTGAAGTGAAAAGTACGTTACTAGATGTCGAAATATCGTGGTAACGTCATATTAGTGTCATAATATTGAAATAGAAGTGAATTTACGATATTAGATGCCGAAATATGGTGATCTCAGTGCCATAGAATTCGAAAAAGAAGCGAACAAGTTATAAGTATTAACTGTATTATGACTCTAAAAACCAAATAACAACGCTTTGGTTTATCAGGCGGTTATTTCAGGTCTTTCGTCTTTTCTTGAAAGTAAATTAGGATGAGCTGCTTCTGTATGTGCCAGCATTCCAAGTATCTCTCTTACTGAATCATTAGCATATATGGCATGATAACATGGTCACAATATACAACATCTACTGCTAATATTGATACTAATTTTTCTGTTATATCTACTACGGCAACTTCTACCGCTGATACTAGTTGTAGTGTTTTTACTACTGCTGTTACTACTACTACTAGTACTACTACTACTACCACTACTACGTCTATCACCACTTCTGCTACTACTACTTACTACTACTACGGGATAAAGGGTCAGGAGTATCTTACTCTTACATCCGCGTCTATTACAAAATATTTGTGTGCTATACCGTCTACAGATCTTGTTCCTGTAACCATATACAACTATTAATTCCGGTCACAAGCATTTGCACACATTTAGTTCATGTCTTGTCAATTACCTTAACATACTTAGAAATTATTTATGCAGTCTACTTTTGAAAATGTGGAAAGTATTCAGGAAAGCAACGCACTCTAGAACAATGTCACCTTATACTTCAGCTGAACTCATAAATGTAGGCCACGGCCGATGATCTATTATTGCATACTACACAAATCAGCATTCAACATTCTGCTACTATAAAACAGAATAGAATCATACACATCATTACAGGCGAAATGTTTCCCAGTTGCAAGCAAGTCTCGAATAATGATTGGAGAGACAATTAAAGGAAAGACTGAAAATAAGCCAAATTAACTTACTGACATACCGAGGAATGCGAGGAATAAAGTAAGACTACAGCTGATCAAAAATTAAGAAAGTCTTATTGTATGAATGGATTCACGATAACATAGATTGAGCAATAATTAAATCAAGTATTATATTTGATTCAAAGACCATGAGGGTCTGTCCCTAATTTTCTTTTTAAAGTTAGTAAACGAAAATTAAATATTATTCTGGGAACATTATATATGCGTCACTTTGGTGTCTAAAATTTAAATTTAGAATCTTGAAACACCAATGAAGTAGATTATCATGTATAGGCGACCTAGTAAATTTTACTGAGATGTGAATTTCGCAAACATAATCTTCGTTGATACATTATTAAATTTATAAACTGGAACATGTATTGATTGAACCAAGAAGCTGTGAAAACTCATAAACTTGATATGACGAGGAAATTAAAACTCCAGTTCTTCTAATTTCCTTTACAATGAGCAAGACAAGAGAAATACGCGCAAAATCGCCAGAAAAAGAATAATGAAATTTCAGCCTCAATTCTATCAGTAGTTTTCCATCATTAACGAAGTGCGACGTACCGCTGTTTTTTGCTCAAACGCGTAACAGTTCAATCTTTCACCACTACGAATTTCAATCATATTTGCTGCCATTCGGATAGATAAATTAGCAATAAAGATTTCGAAATATGGGAATGCTTTAATGTAATTAAATTTGCAAAAACAAAACCAAACCAGACCTTTTTTCAGAATCGCTCCACACATGTTAAAAACATTCCGCTAAAAGTCAGTGCTGAAATAATGCTACAACTACGTCCAGCAAGTATTGTCTGGGCTCTTGTATGCGATAGTATGTTTTGAAGGAACACATCAATTCGACCGCATTATGATTTATTAATGACAGCTCAAGTCTCGGTAAGCATCTTTGTCCTTAATGTTTCCCCTTAATAATTCTCAATAAGTTTATGAAGGAAATTATGTTCAAAGAAATTCGATAATACAGTCTCTTGTAAAAAAAAAATCAAGTCTTATTGAGGGACAAAGTGAAAGGAAGCTGGTGGTCAAAATGCTGAATTTACCGGCCATGAAGAACGGCCCTTTAAAATCTATGTGTATAGAAAAACTAGGATTGTGTGTTTGTCTCGCATCCTTAACGAGTTTCTAGCTCTGTGAGCTTTTTAGAGTACCGGAATCACAATCAGTGGGCTGGTAGTGGGTACCACAATGTGCACAGCGCTGTTAATTGAACGACAAAGCGAGTTAAAAACTACTAGGCACCGTGTCATTATCCACTAACAGAAGCCATTTGTAAAACTCACAGTCGGAAGGGAATAAAAATTAAAATAAAAATTGAATGAAAATCGTTTTTACTTCAGTAAAATCAGATTACCAACATATGCTTAATAACGTAATTGTTTGAGCTACGTGGCTAAAAGATCTCGTGGATTTTCACAATTTATAGCTTTCGGACGCATACAGTATTTTGAAACAGACGAAAGGTGCATTAATATGCAACTTACAGCTGCAAAGTTTACAATGTCTAATTGCTATGCACAAGATTAGGACTTGAAATATATAAAAGTTGGAATCTTTGCATATGTCATTTAATGTTGCTTGCCTGTGATTTTCAAACAGATAGGTTTCTGCATTTTGAAGCCACGAGATTATATGTAGAGCAGGGTGAATCCCAAAGTATTCAAAAAGATTTTGAAAACTCTAATCCTGTGTGTTACAGAAAATATTAAACCTCAGGCACGTTATGACGATTTAGTTAATTTTAACCCATACTAAACCTCAGGTACGTCATCACTATTTAGTTAATTTTAACCCATACTAAATCTCAGGTACATTATCACTATTTAGTTAATTTTAACCCATACTAAACCTGAGATACGTTGTCATGATTTAGTTAATTTTAACCCATACCAAAACTCAGAGAACCTTACACTAATTTCATCTGATTGACATTTACAAAAACGAAGAGTCCAAAAACACCGATATAACGAATGGCAATTTGTTCTATGTATGGAACTTTTACGTTTTGTCAGATACATTCGTTACCAACAGATACAGATATACAAATATTCTCCTTGCCAGAAAATGTTGTATTGAACCCACGTTTGTGGAAAATGGAGATATAATAGTCACTTTTCTGGCATCGCCCAAGGCAGCATCCACAGTTGTTTTATGGTTTTGGTTACGTTTTTTCATTTGCTTATATTTTCTTCATGACTCGATCGATTCTGTTAATAATTGGAATAATTCGCTACAAGGCATAACACATTTCTTATTGCGAAACACTCACTTGCCCCTTTGACCTTGAGGTTTATGTTCAACGGTTTCATTTGCTTATATTTTCTATATCCTATAATTGATTGTGTTCACACTTGGGATGAATAACTATGCAGCAAAATCAATTCATACTGACACATGCACATCCCTTTGACCATAGGGTTAACATCACATAGCAATAGAAGATTTGCGTTTAGGTTTGATTAAGTTTTTTTTATATTATTTGCTTATGTTTCCTACGCCACTTGATACATTATGTTCATAGTGAAAATTTCTCTTTGGGAAACAAAGCAAATTCAATTGTAGACACACTCGCTCACCTTTCCAAACTTATCTTGGGGTCAAAGTAACAATGTTTACATTGATGCCTTTGTAAGTGGATTAGGCATGCAGAGTTCCTACCTTTTTGTATTCATTATCTGTGTAAAAATTTAGTAACATAGTTGATAATCGCTGGACTTTCAGTCGGGTTGGACATGAAATTTGACTAAGAGTGTAAACTGTTGTTTCTCAGGAAATAAAGCACTTGTTTTTGTTAGAAACCACTTAAATATGATTAAGTATGAACACCATTTATTCAGAAAATCTGATCGAAAACAGTTTGTAATAATTTCCCGAATTTTCCTGGAATTTGTACATAACTAATCGGTCTCATCAGTTTGTTCCAGCGCAGTAATCTCATGTTATTTTGTAATCTCGTGTTATTTTGTAATCTCGTGTTATTTTGTAGGCAAATTCCTTGTTAAAAGATGGTGTGTGTTTGGTCTGTATATGTGTGTATCTATGAGAGAGAGAGAGAGAGAGAGAGAGAGAGAGAGATGGGTGGAAATAATATAATACATAAGGATAATGAAATCCCACTCGAGAGTCAATTTTGTAGGCAGGAACGAGGGTTTGCCAAGTTACTGCCAGTAAATTCTGATCCCGAAGTTGGGATTTCCCTATCCCACACCTACGCATGTGATTATTTTTCTCTCATTTCTAACTAGGAGAATAGTGTTAGAAAAGGAAGAAAAGAGTACGAAATATCGGTACTGACATAGTTTTAGACTTGCTGAGAAGTTTGTAAAAGGTTTTATGTCTTTGATTACAGCACACAGTTTAGTTGTTGTAAACAAGGAATGCTGCCAATAAGCTGGCAACATTTATCCTTTAAATACTACAATAGCAAGAAACATTGCTCACGTTAACGAGGGCATAAGGATATTGACGTCATATGCGGTGTCAGTGAGTGCAATCATGTCCCATATCCTACATGACTTTGTTGCATGGGAAACTGATATATATATATATATATATATATATATATATATATATATATATATATATATATTAAAAAAAGTTTCCGTGGTCAATTAGCTATTAGAAATGCATACATTCTTGTAATATCGAGGTATATTGTTTTGGATATTATTTATATACTAGATTAGGAAACCATGGCAAATATTATAATGTTCTGTTTTTGTTTTGGCCATCGCCATCCCCTCCAACTCCTTATGTCTGCATTCAGAATTCGAAACCTTCATATTATCTAATCATCCCCCTGAAACATAAACCAATATATGATTACCCTACCTCTATCGAATCGATAAATTTCAGGTTAATCCCATCTCTTTCCTCCTCTAGAGTTTGCATCCATGAAACGAACCTTGTTTGTTAACAACTTATTATCACTCGTAAAACATCATTCCCGCTTAATCTTTGCAGAATGAGTTATGGTTACAAGGAAAACAGTCAAAGCCTGATTGAAGGACGGAGAAACATAAACTATCAAAAAATGTATGCGGTTATATATAAAAATAGTCTGAAAAGTATGATGACTACCATGAATATTGTCTTATAGACCCAGTCATAGAGAGTTTTAACAGAGTAATTTTTAGACTCAGTCATATAGTGTTTCAACAAAGTAATTTTTAGACTCACTCATACAGAATTTTAACAGTAATTTTAGACTCAGTCATAGAAAGTCTTAATAGAGTAATTTATATTTGCTCATTTCTTGCCATGAATATTGTATTATAGACTCAGTCATAGGGGGTTTTAACAGAGTAATTTATATTGGCTCATTTCTTGCGATTCCTTTTATTTTGTTTTCACCGATAGGATTTCTTTATCAATGTTACATTCTTACACTTGATTTGTTTGCCTTCCCTTTTTTATTGCGTGTATATATATATATATATATATATATATATATATATATATATATATAATAATTTAACTATTTGCATATAATTTATGGAGGTAGTTTCTTCATTCTGTTTTGTAGCTTGATCATAAGACAGCTACTTTACTATGGGCGTTGCGATATTGCATATGACACATGCTTCAAAGGTGATTTGTCCAAAGTGCAACACTGTTAAAATAAAACATACACGACTCTTGTTTTCCCATTTGCAAATATTCCCCTTCATAGACTGCAATATTTAGATCATTCTAGGAATGACTGGATTTGTTTTACAATAAATGATATATTTCTGATCTTGCATGTACGGTATTATGACCTGGATGTCGTTAATATAATTGTCTTAAAAGGATTTATAAACATAGCATGTAAAGCTCCAAAACAGATATGTTTAATTCTCGCTAACTAATAATGTATACCCTTGCATGAGTTACAAAAATCTCAATTTAATAAAAAAAACTTTGCTTTCTTGACCAATGATCTTCTTAATGTCCGTTTGTAATTATGAGAATGTATATTTGGGCACACACGGTCAGCACTCTTTTTCTTGCGTGACTATTATGAAGCAGTCAAAAATAGAACCAATGGAAATCGGTGCAGAAATTTTAATTATAGATAGCATGTTGTATTTTATCTGTTTTCCTCAAATAACCTGTGCATGTGTGTGTGTCTGTGAGTGTTTGGGCGTTATGTTGATATATTTAATGTTCCATATAGTTTTCGATCTATCGGATGCTCTCTCTCTCTCTCTCTCTCTCTCTCTCTCTCTCTCTCTCTCTCTCTCTCTATATATATATATATATATATATATATATATATATATATATTAGGAAACAAGTGTATAATATTCTCTAACATGTACGATAATATTCTCTGTCAAAAGATAATAATCTCACTCTATATTATCACGCATCCTCATGCAGGATCCAGGGGTAGCACTGTCTGGTTGATATTTTGTACCTGTCTATATTAATTTCTATATGCCTTGATTTCTGTCATAGGAGTGACCGTGTATTGCTCAGAGTTAATTACTGGATCGTCATGCGGGTGTGTCTGCTACGCACGAATGCTTATACCATCGACTGCGTTCCATCCTTTCTGGGGAATGTGTGCATGGTCGAGAGGTATAGGGGTTGGTGCGTGCAGGCAAGGCGATTAGTAATTGTTATTTGGGGGGGGGGGGTCATTGGTTTTTTTTCTTTTTTTTTTTTTTTTTGTTTGTTTTGTTTCCTGAGCAAAGCCTTCCGTTAAATTTTTCTGGTTCATTTGGGAATACTGGTGCATTTATTACATACTGAGAATTAAATAAAAACAGGCTGATCAAATTCAAATGAAAATTGTGATACTCTATACTCTCTTTGATAGATCCTTTGAATCGGATGATAGTGTGTATACTTTATTCCTAATTCTACTATTACAATACTTTCTGATAACACCTTAGATAATTTATAGGGCTTACAAAACGTGGGAGAATATTTCAATCTACAGAAATAAAATAAGCATATCTGATTTTTTTTTTTTTATAAATGAAACATTTATGATTATTGATTTAGCATTTAACTTTGAGGATTCTAGGAGATATTTTCAGAAAAAACTATAGTTTCATAT
This sequence comes from Margaritifera margaritifera, assembly GCA_029931535.1. Taxonomy (NCBI): domain Eukaryota; kingdom Metazoa; phylum Mollusca; class Bivalvia; order Unionida; family Margaritiferidae; genus Margaritifera; species Margaritifera margaritifera. The sequence goes on from JAQPZY010001367.1 coordinate 2,273,550, forward strand.
GAAATTCAATTCATGAGTGTATTTGTATATAAAATATGTGGCAACATACTACAACACCTAATATATATATATATATATATATATATATATATATATATATATATATATTTTAAAATATACAGTCAGTCAATGTGCTAGGTATTCATTTAAAAGGCTGTGCGAAACATTCGAAGATACAAATTACATAAAATAGATATGATGCTTTAGGAATTTAATGTCATTTTTCAAACAGAATAAAAAATAATTTTTGTTTAGACATCTCAGTTGTCACAATCTCGAACTTGAAATTTACGGTCTGAATTAACTTGAAACCATGACCCAGTTCATAAATGTAAATAAATAAGAGTCAGTCATCAATACATAGATCACAAATGTCTACGAAAGTTCTGATCGTTTTAAAATTTTAGTTGTTTTCCTTTAATGCAACCCGAATTTTCCACTACACCCGAAACTGTTCCCTATAATACAATGATCAATGATGAATAAACATCCGAAAAACTGTAAGACAATTTCAGTCAGTAAACAAATGTAAACTACAATGTTAATTTTTATTTGTGTATATACTCAGGAAGGAAAATCAATTTGAATCATGTTTTAAAATAAAAAGATGACAATTGTTATAATTGCATATAATTGCTATTCCATATAATTGCCTATTACAACAACATGTAAAACGAAAATACAAGTTATACAGCACTCCCTCAATAAATAACACTCGTTATAACACGGTTCCTGTTATAAGGCTATTATGGTCGTGAATACCAGTTTATTACTCAGTAATATCATCGTAAGTATCCATTATAAAGCAGTATATTCCATGGCTTCCGTCTACATCGTTATAATTACAGAGTACTGTACTTCTTCAATGGAATTTTAACTGTATATATACATATATACATGCATGCATATATATATATATATATATATATATATATATACATGCATGCATATATATATATATATATATATATATGAATATGCATGCATGTATATATATATATATATATATATATATATATATATATATATATATATATATATATATATATACATCTGTGTGGTAGTTCAAGATCTACAAATAGGCTCTAAAGAGTCATAGGAAGTTCCACGGTCGTTTTTTTTAGTGCTGAAAGATTCGTCTGTCTTATACAGTGACAAATATCAATCACCATTGAAGAGTGGTAGATGAACATTCATTTTAAAAGCTCCTAAATGATAGAATTATGTGACTGAATTGAGTCAATACATTAAGCAAATCGTTCGATAGAAGTTCGTGACTGAATGGAGTCTGCACCAGGGACATTAGATAAGCTTTTTCGAAGATTTCACTTAAATGGCACTGTCTATCGAAATATCAATATAAAGCAACATATTGGTATAACAGAAGTACAGTCTTGTTTTGCCGGATTTTGTTTTCTTCAGAATAAATCAATATCATGTAGTAATCCGTTACCAATGCCATCACTATGGTTTTCCGTCACCATTTTTCTATTTGTTACTCGTTTATTCTTTGCAACATTTCTGGTGAATGGACTGTTGCCACCAGAAATATCGCAATATTGTCTCTTCTGCAAATCTTTGCTCGGCTCGAAAGTAAGGGAGGAGTTACAAGCAAACCTTGTGAAATTTAACAAAACTCAAACTTATTGCTGAAACTGCTAATGATAAAGGATTGCTCATACTTACATTCGTATGAATTAAATTGTACTGTTTCTCCAATGCCCCGTGTAAATCTATTAATTTTCATAGATTAAATCTTTTCTTCTGAATGAAATCTGAGGTACATTACTGAGACAACTTTGGTAAAACCCATCTTACGACGTCATTATGCTTAGTTTGGTCAGTTATTAAGAACCAATTTTATTAATATATGCATAATTAATTAACAGATTAATTATTTCATTAATTAAGTCATTAATTCATTCATTTTATTCTATAATTTATTTCTGTACTTTTTATATAAATACAGCCTTGTTACAAAAAAAAAAACGAATAGATCACACAGATTATAACTCTTCTCTCTCTGTCTCCATGAAGCACTTCATTATTTCTAAGTTTCCAGAAGAAAAAAGTTTTTAAAAAACATCACTAGCGGGTTTTTTTCTTCTCGGTTTTTCTGGTAAATATTAAGTGAAAATAATTACAATAACGCAGACTGTAATAACCCGGAAAATAGCTACGATTTTAGCCGGAGTCAAACGGCCAATTTGTCGACTAAGGTTACCCCAAATAAGAGTTACAAACTCACAAATGTTTTATGTTTTATCGCTTGCTTACGTACACGTACTAATAACAACTGTGTTACATGCCATATACTTAGGACACTTCGGTTGATGTTTGTGTATTTTGAATATTCCTTATTGTAACATTTAATGGATTTTAAATGTAAATCATGAACTAAATTGATCATTTCCCACATAAGGCTTATATTCAATTTATTCCGGAGTTGTATATTAGATGTTGTAACTTAGCATGGTGACTTCCACACGCCGTAGTCTTTGTAAGGTAGAGTTATTCTTGAATCTAGTCCGTTCCGTTTACTTGTATAGCCCAGTTAGTTACATACCTTTTCTTAGACGAAAGGTTTTCCATATACGTGGGAAGCACTGAACGATTGATATGTGAAAAGTTCTGAATATTTTCTTCTAACTTTGTATGTTTATTTGAACTTATCAATAAATTTAATGCCGATCTATTGACAAAATAACGTTCTATACAATGATCTGAATCTGCACATGCAGCACGCCAGACACCTGCAGACATATGCATGTGACGTAACATAGGTAAATGACAATGACATAAGAAGCAGAACAATTCGGCTCCTGAGCAAAGAGCATACTGTAAAATCTGAGCGCTCTCAGGGCACTCTCCGACTGATATCAAGGCCGACTTGGATGAAGTTTACGGATATAATTTTCTGTTATATTCTACAACTATTAAATTGTTTCATTGTTTTAAACATGGTCGCGATTTTGGAAAACGTTGTCTGCGATTGGGGACAGGGAACTGGCTGTTGTGAAGAGGGTAATTAATGAAATGCCCGATACACAGTGGAAAATATTTCCATTATCACTGGCATTAATTTGGCAGTTTTTTTTAAAACTCGACTCAGAGAAACTAATAGAGCTTGGATCGGAGAAAACGAGCAGAGACCAAACAAATCGCTGGACTTAGTCGGACTTGTCAACGTATTGCTAAATGTAGTGAAAAAATACCGAACTACCCGTCAGCGCAGTTGTAAACCCGACGTCGCGACAGATTTCCTGACTGAGCAAGCACCCAATCTTTGCCACATCCTTTATACAGCCCTAATTTAACTCCAAGTGAGTTTTGGTTGAATCCTTTTATCAACGATTAGCTGAGGGGCAGACAATTTGCAAAATACCAAAAAGCCAAAACAAAATGACATTTAATAATTGGATCATCACACTGAAAACGTGTTCAGGGGCGCCTTGGGAGTATTCTATTGTTGGGGGTGCATTGACGTACGGTTCACTAACTAAGAACTTTGTCGTACAGCGCACTAATATTCCGAACTTTTAGTTACATCTCATATGTGATCATAGGGTAGGAATCTCAATAAATTCCAAGTTATGACCCAGGATCTAAGTCACGGATCCATATATATCTTTTCATGCTCCGAAAATGTATCTATACTTGTAGGGCGAGAATCTCAATAGTTGATGTAATAACCCCGAGGCTAAATCCCTGGGTGCTAGGGAAAAACTCTGTGGCACGAAAGAGCTCAGTCTGTCACGTATCGACGCTAGGATCATTGATCACAGATGCATGTTCTCTGACATCTCAAAAGAACAGCTCTGGAGTTACTTGAAATGTATGTAAAATCACTTGTACCACCATAGCCCCGCCCCTAGGAGCGAGATCAAATTTCCAAAAGTGTTTGTATAATCTACATCAGTAGGACTATCACTGAGTCAAGTTTCATTTGTTCAGGATGAATTCAGGGAAATTACACACATACGTAGCTATGCCATACGAGCTGTAAAACAATATAGCTGCGTTTATTTAAAATAAATGTACCAATATCAATACGATACGTGTGTAGTAGCCTTTGTATATATTATTGTATGTACCATAGATGGGAAATAGCTTGACAAAAAAGAAGACAGCACATTGTTTTGAATGGGGCTTCAAATAAGTATAAACATGACTGCAAAAAGCGTGATAATCTCTCATTGAGAGAGAGAGAGAGAAAGCTTTCAGTTCTACGTCAAGCTTAGTTGTCTGAAATTTTAAAGGGAAACGAAATATATTCGCTAGACCGACAGCTACAAATTAATTTCACAGTCAATTGCAAACAAATAATTAATTCAATTACGTCCAGATCAAATCGTAATTGCCATTAAAGTATATTTGATTTTCATTGTTAACTTACTAGATTTGTCGAAAATGATAAGTATTCGTGTAAATCACGACTTACCCCTTTTATTGCTCTAGACATCGATATTTTGGGGGTAAGTCAGGAATTTATGTACAGGGAAATGTTTAGAAAGCGTATAAATCTGCACTCAGATACAATTAAGACATCTACAGGGAGAAGTCTTCGGAAGTTCTTGTAGAGTCTAATACAAGTAATACTGAAATCATGTTGCTGTCTGAATAATAATTTATTCATGCATTGTTCTATTACACCTATGAGTGAGATAAAGAGTGACCAAATGACTAATTCCTATATTATTTATTTGCCTTACTAAATATATCTAAGAATAAGGAATAATAAAAGCAAATATGGCTGTATCTTTGGTTTGTTGTCAAAACCCAATTTTAAGAATCCATCACTTTATCTGGCCTTTTCTTCCAGATAATGTGTATTACCAACCTACAGCATAACTCTGTTGCGAGTATGTCTTCAAAAGCGTTTCATCCATTCAGATAGATGCACAGATAGACAGATTAGAGACAGGAAGACATACGTCATTCCTATTATGATAATTTTCAAATAATTAATTTTTATAAACATAAGGTTAAGAATAATACTGTAAACCACATTCATTTAAATGGGAAAACAATGGTTCTGCATCTTACACTTCAGTGATACTAGGGGTATTTGATACGTTCTGAATATTTTGTCATAACATTTTTGTTTGTTTGAACCTGTTAATAAATTTAACACCGATTGATAGACAAAATAACGTTTCATAAAATTTACTGCAGCTGCACGTGCAGCACGCCAGACACCTGCAGATATATGCATGTGACGTAATACAGGTAAATTATATTACATTGAAAATGTCCGGAACAATTCTGCTACTGTGCAAAGATCATTCTATAAAATCCGGGCGCTTTTAATGTACTCTTCGACTGATATCAAGGCCTACTTGGATAAAGTTTATAGATGTAATTCTTTGTAATAACTTAAAATTTTGAGGTGGTTTCATCGTTGTAATGCTGGTTGCCAAACAATGGAAGATGACCTACGTTCTGGAAAACTGTTGTCTGTGATTGGTGAGCGGGTAGTGACTGATGTGAAGGGGACACTTGATGAAGATAGTCGATACACAGTGGAAGATATTTTCCATTATCACTGGCAATACTTTGTCAGCTGTTTTAATTATTTTGAAGAATTGTTTTAAATTCAAAAGTCTTATGCAAGATGGGTCCCACATTTGGTGACGACTGATCAAAAACAGACTCGGGTTGAAATCGCCAAACAGCTAACCGCTAAATATAAAAAGAGTGACCAGAGACCTTTTGAATGAGATTGCCTCAGGTGATGAAAGATGGAATTACTTTCTTGAAGTCGACTCAAGAAAAACTAATAAAGTTTGGATCGGATAAAACGAGTAGAGACCACAAATCACTCCACGTAGTCGGACTGTCAAGGGAGTTGTATGCCCATTAATTTTCGATGCTAAATGCCCGGTCATCAAGGTACCTATGCCTGATTCATCTAGTGTCATTGGACATTGTTATACCTCCAGAGTATTGCCTGGTGTTATTGAACACTACCGCGAAACGGTACCAGAGGTATCCATCTACTCCATTACAACATCGGCGCATGAATTCAACGTTCGTGTGCAGTAATCAAAGAACAGCAAGAATTTGCCATACAATTCTTGATTTGGTTTGGTTTTGTGTTTCATGGCACAATACCACAAGTAGTTTATTTACTTCCGAAACAGTAGGAGTAAAGAACACACCACGGTAGCTGACCTGGGCTCATCAGATGGTAGGATTCGAAGGCGAACCTTTTCGGTCGCGAGAGCGGCACGCTAACCACTGAGCCACCGCAGCTCCTGCCTCCATTAGTCGTGGTTTAGGACATGCAGGAGACCGCATTAGCCTGTTCTACATCCCCGAACTCACTTTTAGCCATTATACATTTCATGAAATGTGAGCACTCGCAGCTTTTTTGTAAATAATTATCTTTAATTTTATTTTTTTCTTATTGACGGTTTCTCAAAATTTCTATCCTGAGGATTAATTGAGAAAGTTTCATGTATATACAGTAATTACAATATGAGTTTCATGTAGATACAGTAATTACAATGTAAGTTCCATGTAGATACAGTAATTACAATGTAAGTTTCATGTACATACAGTAATTGCAATGTAAGTTTCATGTAGATGCAGTAATTACAATATAAGTTTCATGTAGATACAGTAATTGCAATGTAAGTTTCATGTAGATACAGTAATTACAATATAAGTTTCATGTAGATACAGTAAATATAATATAAGTTTCATGTATATATAGTAATTACAATATAAATTTCATGTAGATCAAGTAATTACAATATAAATTTCCTGTTTTAATAGCATAGACTCCTCTTTTGTTCTCGGGTGATGCTGCGAGTCAATTAGTATTACCTGTCGCTCTTTAACATATTTACTATCGTAGAGGAAAACTTCTGCAAATAGACTGTCTGCATAAAATATTGAACGTAGAAAAAATATCTAGGAAAATATCACTCTCGTGCGATCGTCTTTGAATTAACACATTATCGTTCATTAGATTCTCTCAACAGGAAAGAGTTGAGACTGCTTTGCACGATAATTATATATGTATCTGGTTTAAAGCGATGTAAAGGAAACATTTTTTTTATTTTGACATATCATGGTAGGTGAAGGTAGGTTTGTTAAGAAGGTGAAATAAAATTCAACTGCAGTCGATGAAAAGTATAACATTTAACACGGATATGACACTTCATTGGTTATAGGAAACAAGAAGTCAAGGGTCTGCGATTTTCGAAGGCGCAAGGATAGTGGTGCTCCGATTACTGCAGGGTATAAAATAGCAACAACAATGCTCTTAAACACAGAAAATCACATTTATACCCTGTGTTACAAAAAAGTCTAAGTTCTGTGAGTGATTTAAATAAAAATTTGATTTGAAAAAGTGAGAAATGTAAGTATTTTCACTTAAATGAACACGTGTAGCTATAGGGAAGAGAGATTGTTGCAACGCTCTGACTCTCCGGGTCTCCTTTTTGTCGTCTTGTCAAGAGCGGAATGATTTTCCATATGATAATGTAAGAAAGAGTGGTTTGTGATCAATACTTAATCTTCCAGCGATTGAAAGTGTGCTGACCTAATGCTGTTATTGTATGGGACCATTCATTTAATTGAAGTGTGCTGACCTAATGCTGTTATTGTATGGGACCATTCATTTAATTGAAGTTCGCTGACCTAATGCTGTTATTGTATGGGACCATTCATTTAGTTTCTTGAGAAGGTATACTTGGTGGCTGATGTTTGTATTGGACTCTGGTAAATTTAATCTAAACCGTCGAGCCCAGTGGGGATAAGATAAATTCCTCAAGTGAGACAAATGCCTTTGGAGTTTTATTTCATTACTTACTTGCCCAGGTTTCATTACCAATAATGTCCGTTGAGAATCCGGAGGAATACAGAGCAGAGGCTGTTTATGAAAGATCTGAAAAGCTAGCAAATGCTAAAATATTTACAGTAAAAAAAAACCACAATGAATTGTGTTATATATATATATATATATATATATATATATATATATATATATATATATATATATATATATATATATATATATACTGTTATACAACTGCTATAGCCAAGTATTTTTTAAAAGATAAGAAAACGAAAACTATCACATTCAAATTCACATCGCTTTAGCTTTGTTATGGGGGTGGCGCTATTGGGAAAGACGAAGGACGTCACAACGCAGCGCGAAATTGCAGTCGAGGTATAGGTATATATGCGAAAACCGCCTTTATGACACTGAGAGGTAAACGCTTAAACCCCCTTCCTAAAAGTATGACGTCAACTTTTCGTACGTCAGGATTACGCGAAAGTGATTTGCCATTTTCAAGAGTGACTGATACTGGTCTCGAGAGAAACCCGTTGCAAGTTTTTCATGGATTCTGGAGATGGCAATATATTTAGGAGAAGACAATCTTTTATATTAAATAATGATTTAAAACAATGACAAAATGAAGAAATGGAGTTTATATATATATATATATATATATATATATATATATATATATATATATATATATATATATGAATGTAAATACTATTTTGAAAGAATTGTCCTATATTTCCTTAGTAAATTGAAAATATTAACGATAAATAAATATTTAATACATTATGTTACCACTTATACGTTCTTTAACCTTTAAAAAAATAAACAGACGGTACCTTTAGTTCCGCAAAATAGTGTAAGTGACTGCAAGAGTTATGTGGGACAAAAAACATCACTTCCAACAGCATAGATTCGGTGGCACGATCGGTAGAACTAAACGCACATTTAAAACATTTAATATGACTATATAGGACTAAAAGCACATTTAAAACATTTTATATGACTATCTGAGCGAACTTGGTTCAAATTCCATTGTCACTATCTATTTCTTTTCCAACGTTTTTCTTTGCTCCTTAAACTTAATGTTATGTTTAAGAAAATTTTGATTTGAAAAGAATAGGAGATAATACAATTAACATGGTTTCTCGTCGATTCTAAAATAAAGCTTTTCACGCAAGGAAAGTTTGCCGTAGGCATTCAATGCTAAAATTATAATTAGAATGTTTAATTATAAAAATAAAAAGATACATAAAGACGTAATTTATAAAATAATATTTCAAATGACTACTTGACTAATCCTCTGGTGTAATTTGTCATTAACTATTTAAATAAGAAAAACAAATAATAATAATGTTACTATAGCAAACTGAAGGAACTTTGTAATGTAGTGCAAAATATTTTATGACCCATGAATATAAACTTTTTGTGATTTTGTTTCAGCGGATATTTTCAGCGGGCACGTTCTGGTAAATTATAGCATGTCAATTGGTATTATATTTTTTATTGTTGTGTATATTGAACTTATAATTTGTGTCCATGTTTGTAAGTTGTACTTTAGTTAGATTATGGTCATTTTATTAACAACATGTTTATATAACATTTGAGTTCAAGGCCGGTTTTGTTCGCAGCTGGACTATTATTTCCATGTCTTGTTGAGACAAAAGGCAGGTACACAAAGCAATTTTCCACTAGAATTACTCATACTGGGATGTGACATAGGTCATGTAGCCTTGTATATTTACATACAGATTTTGGTAAACAAATTCATTCCTATTCTAAAATTTAGATTCTTAAAGATCAGTCTGTATAGAAGCCATTTTAATGATCAGATGTTACAGTTGTGAAAACAAGATATAATTCATACAGAGGAATTATCTATATACAATATATTCATTGGAAATACTAAAGTGCTCATAGATTTTAGGACTTTTGGGGATTTATATGAATTCATTCAAAATGTTCCGGATTACATCATTGTGGTACATCAAGACATTCAACGCTATTGGAATTTATTCGGAACATTCTATTTTTTTGGGACTTGTGATTAGGACATATAGGATCTTTTGGACTTTAAGTCACGTTATTGTAAGTGTCGTTTGAATTTTCACTTTTATTGTCTGGAAATAAATTGCTTGTTGATATTACTTACATTGTTGGTTTCACTTTCTTTCTGTTACATATTTTTAAGACCTAGAGTCGTAACATTATCTAATGAGAAATAGTCAAAAATATTATCTGGTTATTTACATTGTCAAGCCTTTTGGGAAAATATCCATAAATTCAAATTAAATGAAAAGATCATTAACTTCACAGTAAATGATGGCTTTTGATTTTATGTATAATTATTTACTCAAACCTTGTGTGCATTAAGGTTAATTTGCAATTTTTCAAATAGGAATCGGAAGATATATTTGCGGAACATTTTGGTAGGGTCCACGTCCCATTCTTCGTCGCTAGTATCGGACAATGATGCTGTCCCATATAACACGATAGACCTAGAGGAAAGGTCAAGACGATTCCTTGCTATTATAGATAAGTTGAAACCTGAGAAAGAAGAATCCGACAGTGAGAAAGCCATTGATAATGAATATGACGACGTACTCAGCGATAAAAAACAAAACAATGAACAAAGGTCAGTTTAAGGACAGTACGCGAAGGGTTGCGGTTGCCGAGAAAATGATATTTCCACTCAGAATAAAAATGCCATTTATGACCACATCTTAAACATGAGAGAAATGCAAAAGGATGAGAAAGAATTGTACATAATGGGTGCATTGTCTGACGTCAGTGATGGAGAAAAGACGCGCCTAGGGAAAAAGAAATGATTTCGAGACAGGTACAAATTCTCCGGGAAATTTTTAAAAAAAGAATTGCAGACGAAATTTTTATTTTAGTTCGACATTAAAAGCCATGCTTTAAAAAATCTAATGAAACATACGATGAAAAACTGAGTAGTTCCAGGTCCCACGGAAATAAATGCAAGAAAGCTGCAAACGCACTCTATTTTCCAGATGTGAAATGTGTGATGACGTACATATCAAATTATGCAAATGAGTGTGGTATGCCTCTGCCCGCTGTACCAAGGGGACGAGACAATGAATCATCCATATACTTACATGCAAATATCACCAAGACGTTGGCACACGCTAAATATGTTGCCAGCTGTAACGAAAGCGAGAGAAGGGTTGTGAAGTACACCTTCGTCGTTACTATCTGGAATACTTGGTTGAGTTACATAACGATAGTGACGCCTACAGACAACGTGTGTTCAAGTTGCGAAATTATCACGAAGGAAATCATCGACGCACAGACGGAAGATTACAAGCTAGAGGTGTCTATAAAAATCCAGGAGCATATTGAGTCCACGAGAAAAGAAAGAAAAGTTTATTGAGATTGTTTGCCACTTGCCAGCGAAAGCAAAAAAATAGGGCCGAGAAGTTTGTCCATTACACCATTGATTTTTCACAAAATGTCTCCAGTCCCCGTCATGCGCGGCAGATGGGTCCGATGTACTTCGCCACATTGTGAAAGGTGCATATTTTCTGATCTCGCATCGAGGGGGAACCAAAGCAATTTAATTGTCTGATTGATGAGGAAGATACAATAGGACCCGATGGTACTATCACACACGTCCCCAACGCCATCATCTCAATGATAGACTGAGCTTTACAACACCATGGTTATGGGGAAATCAGCTGCACTATACATGCATACAACTGTCATGGTATGCGTGTTAAATTGTGGTTTTGTTATTGTGAAGAAAAAAAGAAATCATAGAAAATATTTATGAACAGATCCAAACGTAGCTGATTATTATGATGATGATGACGATGATGATATGAAAGTTTGAAATGTGTTTTGCAATAAAATATTTAAAAAGAAATTTTTATTTTTATTTTCTTTCTTGTATAATTTATTGAATTTTTTCCATTTTCACACACATGCACACGCCTGCACGCATGTGGATGGTTTGTTTATACATCTTTAAATATTTAACCTTGTCTTTTTAGAAGTTTAAATACATTTATTACAGGAGAAATATAACACTTGGTTTGCATCCTATGTTTTAATGGTTTTAAAATTTAGCCTCGAAGCCTAAATGCATTAATTACAGGTCAAAATAAGAACCCGTTTGTGATTGGATACTTTTATGGAGAATTATGACCGGTCACCATCATGAAATGAAGTAAATGATGCAGATACCTGGTCATACATGGTGTGTTATTCATGGAAAGTGTTTCGCTGGTCAGACTGTGATACATTTTAACAAATGGCGGAGATAGTAGACAAGTCGTCCTCCACCAACAAAGCAACACTCTATGGTCGAGCTGATGCCGATACTAGCTGGTTTTGGATAGACTGGAAGGGCTATCATGCCTAGTTCTTCAAGCTCCTGCGAGGCATACGGTACTTTGTTTATTAAATGGTATGTCATCTTTGTACATTACCAAAATTTATCATATACCTTACATCCAATTTAAAGATGCTGATATTATTCAGAATGAAAGATCAGAACGCTGTTTAATTATTCTCATGGGAATGTTATGGGATAGAATAGAGGTTTACATTTTTTTGCCCACGCTTTCAAGTAAAATGTTGTTAAGTTATTGGTCTTATTTTGCTCAACGATTGGAGAAAAAAAGTACATATGAAATGTGAAATAAGTAAATAGTCTTGCGCTATGTGTGTGTCTGTGTGTGTGTGTGTGTGTGTGTGTGTGTGTGTGTGTGTGTGTGTGCAGAGGACGCCAGTGTTTCCGAGTATTTGCTGACGCACCGGGTATAGTGTTTGTGAAAAAAGCCTCAGACCAGAAGAAGATTCCAAGAAATATTATGAAGATCCCGGGACAGACGATCGAGATCGACAAACGTCCAGACCTGATACAGAGTGTAGGACTGAATAGCCATCGTCAAGAGTATATGTTTAAGAATGTGAGGGGATTTGTCAGCAGGCCTTGCTATCAGAACATCACATGTCCAAGACCCTCACAGGAGTGAAGTGCTTTATGTTATTCTTTACCATACTTTTAATGAGACTGTCTTATAATAATGAAATATAATTTTAGCATCACGATATATTTATTGTCGTCATTTGAGTATGTTAATTTGAAAACAAAAACAAGTTTCACAGAAGAATATGTCACAACTCCAATTTCATATCCATTTTCTAACTTAATATTGTTAAAAGATCTACGTGCCCATATTAGTAGCTGCATTTCAAATAATGAACTCAGTTAACTAACATTTTTCAGTATTAAATAAAAAAGCATTATTTCACGTCATGAAATAACTTTAATGAGAAATTGCAATTATTTATGTAACCATGTTACAGTTTTGAGAAACTGTACCTTCACGTCATGACGTTGCATTGTGAAAAAGATATGGATTCGCTCTCAAGCCCGTGGATAAATAAAAGGACATATTAAGGAACTAAATTTTATATTATTATGCTTTCAAAACATTTATCTATCAAAAGATGCAAAGAGGTAGATATAGAAATTTTGTCATAAGGTCGGTTTTCCCCTGAAAAATAGATATGGTCCCACTGAGTTTGTCCAATTATTGCATATATTAGCATTGAATAAAGATAATGATTAGAAATATGTCTTATCTTTCTAGACATTGGAAGGCTTTGTGAATGATAGTTGTCACGTTCACATCTGTTTATTGGAGGGGGTTGCAAACTTATCTTATGTTAAAGATTTGTTTGTTTGTTTTGTGAAGGTTTACAATTAAGATAGCTGTGATCCTTCACAGATGGTACTGTTAAACGCTTAGTTAATTGTCTCCCTTTCTTAGTTTATAGTTCATATAATCTTATATTTTTGCTCTGAATTTCTTGCAGAAATATAATTTCTTATTCCGTACCCCGTCTATTACGGAAAACAAACACCCTTCCAGTGCTTGAAATCCGTTCGCTGTAGCAATCAGAATGTATAATCTAGTTGTGAAACCCACTGGGTAAAGTCACTGTATATAAATTTCTTCCTTATCTGACGAATTTTATTACGCGACTAGAAAATTATTGATATGTGTGCAGTATTCTTCATGTGTGAATGGGAGTAGGCAAGTGGACTATAACTCATGACCTTTTCTGACCTTAGACAATGAGGTAAAGGTCACTGATCACCAATTCATCTTACCCTCACCAACATCCTGCTAGTGTGGAATAGAATCAGACCAGTTGCAGTGTGACAGGAGGGCCGAGCGTTACCCACGGGTAAGCAAGAATGACAGTGATTAAAATGACTATTATGAACCAACGATGGTTACATCTATGCACATATCATTCAAAAAAATAATAGAATTTAACGGATATAGTGAATTTCAACCGATCACTCAATTCATTCATCAGTAGGGGTATTTAATTTTACGATGGTGTTGATTTGAAAAAAGCACGGGAAGAGTTTCCAGTCAGTTTACACTCCAACTAAAGTATATGAAAAGCATTGACAAACCAGCATATTTTTAGTGAATTTAAATCCATTCAAATTGCCAATAAAGATTGTCCCTTTTGAACAAAGCATCAAACCAATGAACTCTATTGGTACATGTCATTGAGTATTTACAGCTTATTTACAAATCTTGTAAAAAGTCTCACATTGATCAGACACCTCAAACTATAGAATGAATATCGGAAGAATTGGTAAGATTTATAGTAATGATTCGGAAGGAAATTTGCATAATGTATATGCTTATACTATATATATTGTAAATAAGATATTTCAAGAGATTCAATATATATATATATATATATATATATATATATATATAAATATATATATATATATATATATATATATATATATATATATATATATATATATATATATATATATATATATACACTGCATTAAAAATTATTTAAGTCATCAAATCCAATATATTTACGCAATCGATTCTTATATTATAGAGATAATAAACTGTTGCAAAATTTTTGCTTTCACGTTAACTTTTTTAACATATTTCTTTTTGCATAGCTTCTAGGTCCGTGATGAAAATTACAAAACTAATATAAAAAGACGAAAGCACAGTATGGTGTCGTCTCTTACATGAAGAATCTGAAATGCAGAAAATAACTTAATGTGAATGGACTACCAATGGATCCTTGCAAATTCATCTGGTATTAGAATCTAATAAATGTCATATATCCTCAATCAATTTATATAATCAATAAACTGTGCCATATATTAATTACACCCAGGGGCAATAGCATGCTCATAAAAAAAATAATTGCAACACATTATGGAAAGGAAATTAAAATTTCAGTCCGTTTATGTTCATTCAAAACGTAAAACACCAGAAGCAATATTCATGCATAACCTCATCAAGAACGAGTAATGCAATTTAAGCCTCAGGGCTGTCGATACCTGCCGATCAATAATGGAATAATCGTTGCCGCTGTGTTTTATGTCCAGATACTGAAATGTTACACAAACCACAACAGCGCAATTATATACCGTCACAAATGTCAGTCACATTGGATGCGTGATGGATGGATAATCAACTAACAATGGAGAATTACATACATGGGATTTCCTCATTTCAATAGAATATGCACCAAGAGAAACATAGAAATACTCGTCTCTGAAAATGGTCGAAAATGCCATAAAACTGTAAATCTGCTCGTAAATACTGACCTATGGGTACGTCTAACGAGTCTTTGATTCTATTGTTTTTGAGATCCAATGCAAGATTATGTTTGCTTAAACGAATCAGTCTGTTCAGACAGGGATATATTATTGCAATTTCGTTACCTTGCTATACATTAATCCTTTTTATCTTTCGTAAAAATGTCTAAGTACGTCTAACAGAGAATATATTCCTCTTGCAAATCTGACAATGGTTTCTTATCTGTATATTTCCTTCCACCTAATGGGTAAAATAACAAGATGATGAAGACCGATATGATGCAAGGCGCCCGAATTCAGTCGCACAGAAAAGTCCCTCCAAGATATAATAGTGATATAATCATGGCATTTGTCTGACACCAGGTTATTGCCCAAAACCTTTATAATTAACTTATCCTCTCTTTAAAAACAAGAAACCAAGGCGTATAAAGCACAATGCATACGACATTCTCAGTGAATTCTCTCGTTTCTTGAAGTCGAGTGCATTGGATATTTCTTCTACATAAATTTTTTTAATTTACTTTTTCGTGGAGACTCGCCACTTTTAAATGCATATGATGCCTATCATAAATATACACTGCATACTCTGTATTCTTAGAGAATTTTAATTTTCCTGCTTCAGATGAAACCTTGAATACTGTATTAAGTTTGTGTTAAAACACGCACAAATAATTAGATGCGAAACTAGATTTTGTTTGCAACTAGTATTAATATCCAAGGATGAATCTGAATATAATATTACGCATGCGTAAACTTCAACAATATAGATTACTAATATTTAATTTTCAACCATTTGACAATTCGTTTTTCGATATCAATTATTGACTTTTAACTTTTAAAAAAGGAATAAGCCCTCAACTTTTGTTATCTGTATAACGTTTTCTTTGAAAATGACTGAGACACTACGTATTTGAATTGCTAACTGGTATATTTTTCCAGTCTTTCATGTTAACTCAGGTATCATGCACATGTGTTCTGTGGAAGAATTAAGTACCTCTGAGCTAAACCTGCCAAAATGTTAAGTGTCGACCGAGCAAGCAATTGGTGTGAGTCTGTCCACGAGACCCAAATAATTATCAATTCATTATACGGTTTGAATTTACCTATGCATTTGTATGTGCTCTTAAATATTAGTAAGTTCCAGAAAATTAATAATTGGGCATACCAATTGTGACCAATTTTTCCTTGACTTCTCTGAGAAGGTGGCAATGGCTGTCGAAAATAACGGTTATTTTTAATTTTCTCCAAGGCTTTCAACTAAAAGATGTTAGTGCATCTTGATACACTTTATAAAATTTAAAAACTGTATGTTCATCACACAATATATGCTTTATCACGATGGTCACATGCCACTTATAGTAAATATAACTTTAAGATCAATCGCAAAATATTTACAAATAGCTTTGTCAAATGTAGAGCCACTGTCACCGAAATGAAGAAACGACTATTCAAAATAAATACTAGTTTACAAGTCAATGTTCTGACCTCCAACTGCCTCTCTATATAGCAAATAACACAATATATATTTCAGTATTTTTAATTGAGTTCAGACTTAATTAAACTTCATTGATTATCCTTTCCAATTTCAAATTTTTGGTAAATAATTCCTTTTCGGTTTTATTCGTCTGTACAATTATTAAATTATGAAAGTATATATCCTCCAGCAGTAAAAAAAAAAAGTCAGTACTGTAGCTAGTACTTTACAACCATGCATTGGTAGTATAAGACAAATATCCCATATTTCAATACAATGGTCCTGTCTTCGTCTTTTTCTAAAGCACGCAGAGCAAGTACGCAAATCGTGTTCTTATTCTAGTGACATATGCATGTTGATTGTATTCTAATGACATACGCATGCAAATTGTATTCTAGTGACAGATGCATACAAATTGTATTCTAGTGACATATGCATACAAATTTTATTCTAATGACATATGCATACAAATTGTATTCTAGTGACATAGGCATGCAAATTGTATTATAGTGATATATACACATGACTTGCTCCAATAAGGTATCATTACAGAATGAAAAACATCACAATCAGCCTCGTGGACTTGCAAGTCACTTCTAGTACTCATTCGTGTAAATCTTTATCGCAAAATGACAACCAATGCCTTTGCATCTCTTTATAGCAAGATGTATAACCAATGCCGCTGCATCTATTTTTTCCTTAAAAGTGTTCTGTTAGATCAATTCCAGGCGCAGTTGTGTAAATTAATAAAGGAATAAAAGAGAAACGTCAGGCACCGATCATTCCAAAATAACTTGGTAAGACAACCACATGCAAACAAATGAAATAACAATGCACTGCTTTCCATATCAAATCTTAATAGCCATACAATAAAACAATCGAGAAAGCAACTGACATTAAAAATCCTGCATTTGATGTGATATTTCATTTATATTCCTCGCCGGTCTTTCTAATTTTCATTAAGAAGAGAATAAATCATATTCACAACCCATCTAGTTATTTGTCAAGTACAAAATCGATTGTGACTCAAACTCTTTCGTCTGAGGAAAGCCTTCGACATTTTCTCCATGTTGGTTTACTAGGAGGTTGTACATTGAATTCATAAATAACCCCATATTCTGCTTCTAAAATATTAGAAGACAAATTGCGAATTTCGGGAGTATAGCGGATTTTTTATATATTTTTATATTTTTAAATTGGGATCAGAAGCTAAAACATTTTCCTCACATTAGGGTTTCATGGTCCAATTTTTTCATGTGCCTTGTTTAATATACAAATTTGTAGTACATGTAAGTTGATCAAATTCATAAAAGGCATATAGAGCGAAAGACAAGAAATTTCTCATGGAGGGGTTGGGGCTTGGGCTTGTTTTCATTGAACTTTCAATGCTTCATTCAATGACAAATGACAAACTTCTGTATAATTTTCCATCAGAATTTTCCCTCAGACTTCAAGATGTACAAACTATAGATATGTGATATCATACGGTTAATGAATCCTACATAGGCATACGAAAACGAGAGTAACTAGAAACCCACTTACTTATACTATATATATTTTATATCACTACACAATAATATATCACTCCACAAAAATATTGCCACTTTTAAGGTCAGGAACTGAATACCCCTCGCCCCCAAAGCTTTCGTTAATTATGAAAATATCAATTACGCTCATTAAAAATGTAAATCAGTGCCTTGAGAAATAATTTAGGAGTGAATTATCAACTATATTTTTTCACTCTCTCTGCAGGAAATACTTTTTTGGTCAAAACATATTTACCTCCCCTTTGCTTTTCTGTCAGTTGACTACTTATTCCTCCTCTTCTTCAGAATTATTTCAAGCACATTTCTTTAGATCTAGCTTACATCATATATGATACTTGGAATAGTCATTGAAACTTAGCATACCAATAGAAGACCTACAGTTAAAAAGGTTTTGAGGGGGTGTTTTGAATTCTTTTCTGAATAAAGTTAGAGAGCTTTTAGACTTTGCGCATGAGTTTGAAATTGGGTATCATGTTCCCAAACGTTTTGAGTTGCATGCTCCCAAATGTTTTCAAAGTACAGGGCTATGCGAAAAATTACTAGTACACGTATTTTTATATGTATATGCACTTGCACATACAAATATTATTTTTGTATGCTCTTATTAAGTTAAGAGATTAAATAGAATGTATACGTGTGTGGTATCGTGAGAAATTTAGCAAAGCGATCACATACATTGCCCGATCCTCATCAGCAGATGGAATTACTTTTTCTAAGGTAGATGTGTGCCATTATCTGAATCCTCCCTCGTGAGTCATTAGGTATTGACTGTCATCGTTGAGACTTATTTACTACCTCACAGGAAAACATTACAGGAGTGGACTGTCTATTATGTATGCAGTATAACCGAATAATCAATTTAGATACCTTCCATCTGAAGCGATAGTTATTCAATTATCTCACTATCGTAATTAGAATCTCGGATGGTAACGAGTCTCAACAGTTTGGTTCCGAAAATTACAACGCTAATCCATCTAAGACCGATGTGTCATGCTATCCAATAAGAGTCATCTGCTTTTCAATCAAACATATATCGGTACTCACTCATTACCTTTCTAATACAATTCTTTGAAACTCATTCATGAGGACAAACAAATATTTTAGCTCCATGCACACACCCAGCATACCTCATGTTTTTAAATGTAATAACTGGGAGTATATTCTAGGTTATCAAAACATGCTTTGATATAACGTGATCGTAGTCAACTGAAGTAAATATAACGTGATCGCAGTCAACCGGAAGTAAAGTTTATAAAAGGGATATCTGATCATAGATAGATATGAGAAAACTTAACTAATGACATCTGGAAACGCAGATGTTTCCGATTCAATCCGCATGATCAAGGGTTAAACGTTTTTTGTTTAAGACTCTTTCCAGAGTCATATATATATATATATATATATATATATATATATATATATATATATATATATATATATATATATATATATATATTTTTATAGCAAGGGCATCAAAACTCAGCTCCATTGAAATAAGATGCGTAATTTGCAACATATCTTCAATCTGCACCACAATGCCGACTAATAGCTGACTAGTCTCAGTCTTTATTGGTTTACTTCGATGTATACGTCATTATTTTAAAAAAATTCCCATACACTTTACAATAAAGACGATTCAATATTACAGTTATTTTTTATCATATGTTTATTAACGTTCCAGATAAAGCTTTCAATTCCAGTCAAGCAAAAGCCGCACTGCTTTCTGTAATGTCCAGGAACAATTTTACAAGCAACCGTTGATGGCGATGAAAGAGGTTTATAGAATTTTAAAATCCATAGTCATACAAATGAACTAAAATGGCCATGATATCGACGTCAATATCAATTATTGTGTGTATGATACGAGCTGATTAGTTTAATTTACACGGATTATATTTAAATAGATTCATGTATTGAAGTGTAATCTGTGAAAAAGTATTAAAAAAAAACAAGCAAAACAAAACAAAACAAAACAAAAGACCCCCACAAAAAAACACAATTTAATCACACTTGCCGCTGTAAAAACTCTGTGAGAAGATAATATTACAGCCCGCTTTGATCATTCAATCAGGAAACATTGAATTCTGAGTCTCCATGAAACTATTTGAAATACTGAACAGGTTCCTAAAACTCGATATGTCAATTTTCTCTCTGGAATACGTTTGATGATTTTCGAAGTAAAATATTGATTGCATTCCACTGCTTTGCATCGTCCGTTGAATAGTTACTTAAAGCGGTCACTTTTATTAACCAATTTGTAAGAGGCCTATTGAGTAGAGCAATTTAATATTATCTTCAGACAAAGTATCGTGTGATTGTTTAAGCAACGTTAAAACTATACTTGAATTCGCATGAACACAGTTTACGGTCAGTGGAATGTGAGAATCTATGTTAAAGGTGAACTACGGGCTGTATAAATCGAATTCAGTTAAGTAAAGCAAAGTGTAACTTTATTTTAAAAATTTTGATGTAATATTTAGTCAAATTTGGAGAATATTTTCCCATGTAAAGTTTAATTTTGTTTCAAGTTTTAATCGTTTAACATATTAAAGAAAGAACGATTATATAATTAAAATAAAACTACTTTAGCTTCACGAGGTCACTTGTTTTCTTGTTTTAAAGAACGTTAAGAGAACTAACTATCTACCAGAAAATAGGTCACAACGACTGATCCCACCATTAACTAAACTAAAGAAAATAAAGAACTAGAGAGAAAGAACAAAAAACAGAAGAATAAAAAAGAAAGCAAGAAGAAAAGGTAGAAAACAGAAATCGTCTTCTTGTACGTGCATTCGAAACACTCTGGAAGATTAATACAAAATAAACTCCAGCACTGAGATCATTTCGCAAACCTTTGAATTTATTTGAGAATAAATATAGATTATAGACTAGAACAACTCCAGAAATAAAATAATTTGAATAATGGTCGTAGAATCAATAAAATGGAGATTGACTATAGTAAAATTTAGATACAGGCATTACTTCATTAAAATATCATGTGATATATAAGTTGCTTAAGATACACTTAGATTCTATGCGGCATACATATATATTACCACGCCAGGAGAACAACCCCCCCCCCAAAAAAAAAAAAAGAAAAAAAAGAAATACGTGAAAGAGAAAGTTCCGTGTGTGTGTGTGTGTGTGTGTGTGTGTGTGTGTGTGTGTGTACGGAACAAAAAAATATAACTAGAAAGTGTTTCTACAGCACATATCACCACACTCTCCTGTTTTGACCCATTCATGTCTACAACTGTATGGGGGGGGGTGGATAGGGGGCGGGAGGCGGAGAATAGGCTAAAAGTTCAGAACGATGACGGTCTCCCGCGCGTGTTACAGCTGAAACATTTCCTTATTATTTTATTGGACAAATAAAGCATGATTCTCTTTCAACAAGCTTGAGCGCCTAATCTCTCTGGTACCAGAACGAGTTAGACCAATCCGCTCTAATGGAATCCTCAGGTTTAATAAGAGTAGCACAGGATTACATCTTTTATTTTTCGTATGCTGTAGGGGCTTCTTTATTGAAATAGAGAGTAGTGCAAACTATCAGAATTCTAAATACATCATTCTTTTATGTCAAACTGCCAGTTCATTAAATTAGTATTGACATTCAAACAAATCGACCTTTCCACAGTTATATAATCTTAGTTCCTGACAGTCTGAAATCCCCGAGGCAACTTCAATTAATACTGTGAAATAAAACAGGTTCAACGGGTTTGGCGGTTCAATTCAATCTAACTCAATATGGATGATCTTGACACGTTGAAGTAAGAAAAAGAAATGTTTCACGAATAATGACATTTGAAAATGGGCCAGCAGCAATCACACAATTTGATTCACACTTGCAGATTAGGTTGGCCTCAAGAAACCTAGCGCCGGCCTAATTCCATGGACCTATTTTGATGTTGTCCATGGCCAGTCCATGCCCTTAAGGATGTCAGGGATCGGCCCAGGGCCGGTTAAACCACTAGACAAACTAGGCGGTCGCCTAGTGTGTTTGTGTGTGTGTGGGGGGGGGGGGGGAGGACAAAAAACTGAATGAATTGAAAAAGGAAAGAGAAATAGCATAAAATAGAAGATAATAAGCGTCTAAAAATAGAAAGAGAAACACATATGCTGAATTTTCATGTTCGAAAGTTACCGGGGGGGGGGGGGGGCGCAATACTGAAATACCCTTGCTCCGGCCCTGGGTTCGGCCAACTTTTCAGCGTGAATTACTTGTAACATCCCTGAACTAGTTAGGGGTAGTTGAAACAAACTTTCCTTTACATGATCTGTTGTATGTTTATGTGTGTTTCTGTGTTATCTAAGTCAACCCTATGTCAACAAGTTTCCTTTCAAAAGAAAAGTGGTTGTGAAGTTAAAACACAAAGGTCCATGAATGGAAAATTAAGATAAGGAGCATGACATGAAAACTTACGTATCGCCCAAGCTGACCATAAGCAATAATTTTCAAGCATAGTATACACCATTCCACAAATATCAGGAATTAGCTTTTATAAACAGCTTGCCATCGCTTAGCTGAACTACATTGCGTGCAGACTCAAAATCATTGATATATGGGATAATATATGAGCTTTGCCAAACCTATTCGCCTCACATGTTGTCAGGATGCAGTAGTCTTCATATGACAAAGGTTTGATGCATGTACTATTTGATGGAGAGCAGTGATCTAAAACCTATTCCATCTTCTAGTATTGACCGTAAATGTGCAAAGTACCTGATGTACTTGAAATTATATAAATAATCAGGGCGTTTAACTAATATACCTGAAAGTACGGTGATCATTGCCAGCTGTGCGCAGCTAGTGACCAATCATAATTCATTTGGTGTGACTGAGCTGTTTCAAGGGTAAACTAGTGTATCCAATGTTGACGTTGGCTTGCGTGTGTGTGTTGTAGGAGTCGAGAGGTTTTATCGAACACGTTTTAAATCAATTTATGGATGCAGTCTCAGTAGTATTTGTCCAGTGAAAGAATTCTAATTTTGTTAGTGCGTAACTGTAGGACTATGAACTATGGCTGCATCCTAGAACATTAATTTACGGCGGAAACCCTGGATTCCTCAATGAAATTGTCTCTAATCTAAAATGGTTAAGTGGAACAGCCTAAGGACATTTAATTGATCAGTGTGGAAGGAAACTGGGCAATGGCCGTCCTTGGAGCTTCCTAATTTAGGGCGTTTATAACTAGCTTGGGCCATGGACCATCCGTCTTGTATGAAAAAGAGATAAATCTGTGCCCAACAACATTAGAACATGAATTACATCTTGTATGAAAAAGAGATAAATCTGTGCCCAACAACATTAGAACATGAATTACATCTTGTATGAAAAAGAGATAAATCTGTGCCCAACAACATTAGAACATGAATTACATCTTGAATGAAAAAGAGATAAATCTGTGCCCAACAACGTTAGAATATGAATTACATCTTGAATGAAAAAGAGATAAATCTGTGCCCAACAACATTAGAATATGAATTACATCTTGAATGAAAAAGAGATAAATCTGTGCCCAACAACGATAGAATATGAATTACATCTTGAATGAAAAAGAGATAAATCTGTGCCCAACAACATTAGAATATGAATTACATCTTGAATGAAAAAGAGATAAATCTGTGCCCAACAACGTTAGAATATGAATTACATCTTGAATGAAAAAGAGATAAATCTGTGCCCAACAACATTAGAACATGAATTACATCTTGTATGAAAAAGAGATAAATCTGTGCCCAACAACATTAGAACATGAATTACATCTTGAATGAAAAAGAGATAAATCTGTGCCCAACAACGTTAGAACATGAATTACATCTTGTATGAAAAAGAGATAAATCTGTGCCCAACAACGTTAGAATATGAATTACATCTTGTATGAAAAAGAGATAAATCTGTGCCCAACAACATTAGAACATGAATTACATCTTGTATGAAAAAGAGATAAATCTGTGCCCAACAACATTAGAACATGAATTACATCTTGAATGAAAAAGAGATAAATCTGTGCCCAACAACATTAGAACATGAATTACATCTTGAATGAAAAAGAGATAAATCTGTGCCCAACAACATTAGAACATGAATTACATCTTGTATGAAAAAGAGATAAATCTGTGCCCAACAACGTTAGAATATGAATTACATCTTGAGACACTGGCATACTTGATATTAAAAAAAAATCAACTCAAAATGAAAGGGAAGTAAGATTCCACATCTTTTATTGTAATTGTTTCCTAGGAATTGCAATATCAATTAAGTTTAATTTTCTTGTATTGAGCTGTGCTTCTACTATTGTTTGTAAATATGTAATCGAATGCTTGAGTGGGGATATATCTGCAGACTCAACTACTACTGACCGCTGTAAAGGAATTGGAAATAAGCACCAACAATGGGAGTTTCTTCGATTGGTCTCAAATAAATGCTATTTAATCAATAGCTATTGCTGATTTGAAATTCAATATAAAGAATATTGTTTATTCATCACGCATATATTCTTAAGTTGTACGCGATGATCTATTAAGGAATAAATCAGTGATCATCTACACTATTGAAAACAATGGAAATGATGCATCGGCATTATGTCATTTTCTGTGCATTGTACGTGTCTGTGATAACTGCATAAGGATCACGCATATTACTTCAATTGCTGAAATGTTTTTACACTACACTGGTCTAATTGTGGAAGACAATAATAGATCTGAGTCAACCACTGTTTATTAGCAAATGAGAATCAAAACACTAAAATGACAGATGAATATATCATACATGTATAAAAAGTTTTTTTTTTTTTTTGTTTCTTTTTGAATGACTAAATAAATAAATATAGCCAGATACATTTATAGACATGCAGTTTCCACGAGTAGTATATTTAAGATAAAGCGGAAACTTGCATTTATGAGCATAACATAATCCTGGTACTAATTACATGACTAAAATCTATCTAAATACTTACTTTAAAAACGAGTAACGGCTGTCTGTCGTCTAATGTTTCCAGTTGTTCCGGATGTTGCAAGTAGTCACAAACCGCTGAGAGTGTGCTATTATACCTAGACAAATGTCAATCACATTCGTTGAGTAATAGATGGACAAGCATTTGTCATGCGGGATATTAACGCCTTTCTAGAATGAAATGCACACCGGCAGAATCAATTTCACCTCTTCAGAGATTTAACTTCAGCGACACGACACTGTCTATTGGAGCATCGTTGCATCAGTCTGGGAACGTCTACCACTGGTACAGTATAGAATTGTCAGCGCTCTGTTATAATTTGCCTCAACTAATCAATTTGATCAGATAATAATTCATCGATGACATTCAAAGGTTTTGTTCTCATACTGTTCTTTCTCAATAAGTCTGGTATAGAAATATTGCAATATAGTCTTCTATGATAGATGTCTCCCAGCTTGATAATAAATGGTTATATTAAGGCAAACAAAGTACAATTGAACGGACATTGAATCAACCGCCGACAATTTTAAGGGCGTAATCCTTACTCAGACTTACGACTGTATGAATTTAATTAAATTGTCATGGAATGATTCATTCGGGATGAGGATGGGGGGTGGGGTGGTGGAGAGCAGGCAACCCCCTCCCTCCCCCGCCAAAAGAAAAAAAAAAGAAAAAATGAGCGTGAAACACCGGAAAGTTTCCTTGAGTACTTTTTCTTTACAGTTAGATGGTTACATTTATGCTTAAAATGCAAGAGCTTCCGGGTGCTCTGCTCCCTAGGCCCCCACCAAGGGTTTCCTTCCCACAGACCTCTTGCCTACTTGTTTACGCCACCCTTCCCCACCACCCATCCCCAACGAAATTCCTGGACCCTCCCTTGGTTGCTGTCATAATGCCAATAGTGAAACAAATAATATAGGCTGTATCTTTGTTGTTTACTTTCTTTCGCTGTAAAACAAAATATAAGGCCCTAGAAAGGATAGAGTCAAGAGAACCTGGTTAACAATATTTCATGATTTTATACTTTATTAATGATTGACTAATCCATAGATGCAGTATGTTAGTGTTGCTTTATAATATTGCAGCTTTTGTATGAATATGTTAATATATACTCACGTAAACTACAAACCTACAAACCAAATAGCACAGTCCATGACATCTACCCTCTTACTTTGGAAGCGCCACCTAGATACTGTGTTGGAATGACATGTTTATTTCTCGGGAACAAATACATTAGCACAAATGGGCGTAGACCTTTTACTTTGAAGAATAAGAATTAGTGTATTTGCGCAACGTGTCAAAGGTAAGGAAAATATGCAGACGTTGACCATTGGCAGGTTTGTATTTTCGTTGTGACTTAGATAATTTTCTTGGCCTTGTCTCTTTGTCTTATTGTGAGTGGCAACATGGATCTTAACTTGGGGCTAGCTACAGATCGCACGGGCAACTGTGATAGACAGTCAACATTATCTGTTTCTGATGCTGGTGATAAACGTGTGACAAGACAATCATACTTGAATGAAGCGATGAAAGAAGTCAAGGGTCTGCAATTATTAATAAAGCACTAGAAAGTATGGCCAGGGAGATGAGTAAAAATAAACACCAATTTCACGATGTTGAATTCGAAAATCGACCAGCTCAACGCTGCATGTGAC
Source organism: Margaritifera margaritifera (assembly GCA_029931535.1). Lineage (NCBI taxonomy): Eukaryota > Metazoa > Mollusca > Bivalvia > Unionida > Margaritiferidae > Margaritifera > Margaritifera margaritifera. The sequence goes on from JAQPZY010001367.1 coordinate 2,300,616, forward strand.
AACTTGAAATTGTTTACTAATGATTTGATGGCTGACACTGATGTTCTAAATAGGACAGTGGAAGTCTGAAATTTGAAACTAACACTCTGAATGATAAGATTAAGTCAATTGGAGAGCCAATCGGACAAACTTGAAGCACATTTTTGTCGAAGCAATGTGATTTTCTATGCAGTTCAGGGTCCCGCAAACGAAACTGGAACGGATGTGAGTCCAAGGTTAGGTCCTTTATCCAGGACACTCTTGGTCTGCCGCATGAAGAGACTATTGACATAGAGCGTGCGCAGAGATTATACCATCCAGAGACAATAAACTTGATCAACCAATAATTGTCAGTTTCAAATCGCTATAAGGAAAAGAAAACGTGCTGCGAAAACAGGTAATCGAATTGAGATGGGTTCAGCTCCCATGGTGTTTGAGGACTTCACACAGACAGTGCGAACTACCAGAAATGCTTTAATTTCCTGCTTAAATGAGAATAAAGTGAACAACCGCTTTGCATATTTAAAATATGGCAAACTAGTGACTGATGGCTTGCTAAATACGTAGAATGGTGATAATCATAATCAACTGTATGTTGGTAAAAGCGAACGGGGTTTTGCACCTGGCACGGGGGTCAGTGCGTGGCCAAGAGCGTGGTAAAGGTATCAGCGGTCGATCAGCTCACTCACGAAGCACACAGATAACGACTCCATTGGAATATGGGACCATGAGCGTGGAAGCTGACTATGAGAGTTTGAAAATTCATATGATGTGGGCCAAGGCCTATCTAAGGCAGGCAAGGAAACGTCTCATGCATCAAACGAATAAATATTGATATTTTGTCGTAGACACTGACGGTTTATGAAAATATAAACAGTCATTTAGTTTGTGTTTCTTCAATTTTGTTCTTCATACGACATTGTCGGTTTATGTGAAGCATGGGAGAGTAATAAGTTCGAATTTGATAACTTTCTTACTGAATATACACATTGTGATAGCATAGGAGTAAAGCGTTCTGTTAGGGGTAGAAACTGAGGCCGTGTCTCTGTTGTTGTACAGATAAATTATTGAAATCTGGTGGTGTGGGGCCCATATTTTCTGACTTTGACAATTGTGTATGATTGTACTTTTTGAATGCAATGTTTTTCATATTGGAAAAGATACAATTCTATGATTTGTAACATTTCTTGAGAAAGATCTCCTGTATATAACCAAAGTGAAAAGACAGATGGAGTTAAGTTGTTCATACTTAGTGAGAGTAATGCTCTACTGTTTTTGACAGGCTATATTAATGCAAGAATTAGATAATTCTTAGACTTTATCCATTATAATAAATTATACTTTGTTTTTGGTCATATACTGTATTTACGAAGAAGATATCCCTTATCTACTCATGATATAAAAAAGGATGAAGAAAAAGCTTGACAGAAAGAAAGAGCACGAGTCACCCCTTCTTTGAGTGCTATTTCATCAAAAAGAAAAAGAACAGATTAAAAAAAAAATTTAAAAACATTTTATTCAGGAAGCTACCAACGTGGTTTGTTGAAGGTCAGTTTAAAAAAATAAAGTTTTTAGCCAAAAAGAATATAGAGATTAATGCAAGCAGCATTTAGCCTGATTTACTCCAAGGACTGAACGACTGTAAACGGTAAACGCCAAAACAATTGAAAATCTTTAAATGTCTGACCCTTAACTCCTTCTCGAATCTCCATTCTCATATCAAAGAATTTGGAGTTTTGTCTTTCCACCAGATACAATCCATGTATTAGCTATTTTAGGAACATTATGCCTTCTGTTGCTCTCCAAATAGATAATGAAATAATACTATCTGACCTAACACGGCCTCAAATGATAAATAATCTTGTTCAGACGCAAGAATCGCTTTTGCATTCACAACAGTTATTATAAAGTGAATTGAGGCTAGTGAATAGTTTCGATAAAAACCAGTTCAATTTTAAGTGAAATTACCAGAACGAAGAGATAAATGTACAGTTATCACGCAATTATATCTACCGGGTAACTCAATAACCTAATGCAAGCAATGAAATTAGATACCTCTCACTTCCAGATTAATTCATGATATGCGTAACGGACATGTTAAATATGTTGTGAAGAGTTATTGAATTTCCTAACATTCCCAGGAGTCGTATTATTGATTATGTGCATTTTTTGTCCGTGTTCCGTTTGACAGTAAATATTGTTTATTTTTTTAAAAAGATTAATTGAGTCGTGAGTAAAGGTTTCTAGCAATCAACTGTATTAGAAATCAATCCATAAATAATAATGCGCTATTTCGTGCATCAATAAATAAGATATGAGCAAATCCAGGGACACATAGAACTACAGAAAAACTGATTCATCGGTCTCCTTCCCTCTCTCTCTCTCTCCCTCTCTCTCTCTCTCTCTCTCTCTCTCTCTCTCTCTCTCTCTCTCTATATATATATATATATATATATATATATATATATATCTATATATACATACATACATACATACATACAGTAGAAAGATATATCAATAGATAGATAGATGCATAGATAGAAGAGACTTGCACATTTTCGGGCACAAGAGCTTATTTTCAGAATATTGTTTTTAAAATGTTGAATCCGACTAAACAAAAATCCAACTATTCTTAGACTGAATGTGTAAATATGGATCCAGGTATGATTCAATAAATTATATTCACTCTCTATAATGCCATTTAACTAGTGTATGAAGCGCACAAAAGTTTGGAGAGCAATGACCAAAACAACAACCGCACAATGCGCCGGCAAATCAAGATCTACACTGTTATTTGATATCATTCTTAGAAAGAACAGCGGAGAGCTAGATCTCTGCCGGTTTATTATGGGACGATAGATCTGGGTCTACGCTGTTCTCATGTGTGCTAATTGGCAATGTGACTATCATCTGTCAGGAACAACGTCTAGTCGTATATATTATGCAGCTCTGTGTCCATTCTTGTGCATTAAATTGTACAGTCCTGGCCTGGAAACAATACATCTTCTGAGCTTGAGTTTCAGATTGTGTTTTGATTATTAGCCAATCAAACAAGATGTTATAAAATGAAAGATCTCTGCGATTGGTATCGCACAAATCTCATGTTCAAACTCACGTTCAAGTGTTGGATGATCTCCAGCCAAGTCAACAATTGGAATATCGAGCAGACCACTGTGGGGAAATGATTACTTTCATATTTAATTACTCACGTGTGTTTCAATAATGCAATTTCCTGCTCTCATAAAAGAGAACCTTCCCCGCATTAATGAGATTATCACGTCTCGTATCTAAGGGACCTACGAAAACTAACATCTCTGTGAAGAGTTCCATGATGACATAAAAAAAAAAAAATTCGCGCTCCGACCATCAAGGTGTGAATAAATCACAGATCTTACAATGTAAATTCGTAGTTAGAATGCTTGATAAGGAACGTCACTCAGACTATAACAGCTCATAAGTTATTCATACACAGTCATACTGCCATTGTTATTGCTTTTATTATTATTAGTAGTAGTAGTTGTAGTTGTTGTTGTTGATGTAGTAGCAGTTGTAGTAGTAATATTGTTATTATGTTTATTATTATTATTGCTGGTGGTGGTGGTTTTGTCGACTTTTTGTCGCTATCGTCATCTTCGTTTTATTACTTATTCATCATTGTCTTTGCTGGATTGAGATATTGAACCCTAAATTTAAATAATTTCGCAGCATAACATAATTTAGGTATGTTTTGTGTTTGCATTGCATTTCTCCGCCCATAGAGCTGTATTCCTTAATGTTACAGAGTATTTACTAATTGAAATTGTACTTGTGCTTCAGAGCACGTAATATTACTGCCAAAGTTCTGATCTTAACATATCAGGAAAACGACAAGCTACGATGAGTAGACCAAATCTACATTGTTTCAATTTAATAGATTATTTTAGCTATGTAAGTTTTGTTCGTGTTTTTTTCTACAGAAGTTACATAAGTGGATGTCCATTGCTCCAGTACAATCTTATACATTGTATTTATTTAGTATACATCTGATTGAAATCGGTATGTTATCTAGGGATAGAAGCGGAAATGTTAATGAAACAAAGATAATTGTCACTTTGTTTATTCTCTATACATGCTCTCATTCTTACCGCCCTTGATAAGATAATAAAGGGCAACTGGCATGCGGTAGATGTGCTCGGATGAAATCAAAACAATTCATAGTGTTAAGGGAAAGATTAAGCAAAATAAGATTTTACACTTACTACTGACAATACAAAAACCCTAGTACCAATTCTGTAAAAAAAAAATTCATAATATCATTATGTTAACAGTTGAGAAAAATAAAATCTCCACAGCTTTTCATGTTTTTCCTTGTTTCAAAGAAAGCCAACTTTCCCGTAAACGACCTACATATTTCATCAAGAAGGAAGAGTAAAGAAATCATTCTCCATTTAAATAATCTCACTTTAAATGTTAGACCAATTATGATATTAGATATGCATAATCATTAGCAGTTAAAGTAAGATTAATGTGATTAATGCAGATTAAGATCGTTAAATATCATATATATATATATATATAATATATATATATATATATATATATATATATATATATAGATATACATTTGTGTACACTTCTGCATGCCATGTACATTTGTTATATTTAGGTAATGAGTCTACCCCTGATACAAATTTATGATATTTTTCCTTCTCTGTTTGTAATTTCATTCTTGTACTTTTTAATTTCAATGACTTTTTGGTTCTCACTTTGAAGCATCCTATTTTGTATGCCACTGGATACATGTATTTTACAGATTGGCGCATTATTTTTAAAAATGACATTATTATTCAAAAACACAGTGCAAAACATGTACAAATAAACATCTATATTATTCATTATTGTATGAGGTGATATATTTTATTTGCAAACTTGTTGTTTTACATCATGAGAAATACTTAAATTACTTCTGCACATAAAGTTCGATTATATAAAAAGATTAGTTAATGATTTTGTTACAACTTAATGGAGAGATAGATATATAGATATACATATAGATGTTCATTTTTATTGAGAAATGGGAATATGTAATTAGAGCAAATTGTTATATGATTCATGTGACTGATATTTTACTTCTTTTTCTTCGAATACAGATGTGTATCATTTTGTTTAAACATAATGTTCAGTTTACTCTACATATAATTCAAATGGATATTACAGGGATTTCGACATTACAATTGGAAATCATGGAGTACAGGGATTTCGACATTACAATTGGAAATCATGGAGGACAGGGATTTCGACATTACAATTGGAAATCATGGAGTACAGGGATTTCGACATTACAATTGGAAATCATGGATTCATCTTATTGAATATATACGGACCAAACAGAGGCCGTCCTGATTTTTACACTTTAGAATTAAAAAGATATGTTAACATTGGGGGTGATTTTAATTTGGTAATGGGCCCAGATCGGGACACACACATAATGTGCCCAGATCGGGACTCACATAATGGGCACAGATCGGGACAAACATAACGGGCCCAGATCAGGACTCACATAATGGACCCAGATCGGGACACGCATAATTATATTACCATCAATAATCCAAAAGCAATGAAAATTGTTTAAGACATGTTTAGAATACACCTTGTTAGGCATGTCACGTGAATGCAATATTGTAATATAAGGGTATATGTGGAGAATAAGTAACCTAGTTAAGCAATCAGAGCTAAATTGATTTCCGTGTGACTGAGAATGTATTTGCAAATATCAGGGCTGTGGCTGTTGAACCTGGAACATACATTCTTTGGTTAATGTTATTGTCAGTTGGCTTTAAAGACACTCTGGGCACATTATTGGCTATAAAATACTGAGGAAACGGAGCTTTGTGTGTTTCACAAACATTTAATACATAATGTTTATTTCATGTAAATTGGTTCATGTCACTTATTTGTTTGTTACTACCCTTGATCTTGTCTCATTGTTTACAGTGAATCAACGGTCACCAATCTTGGCACTGTTTGGCTGATGGGGACAATAATAACAAACCACAAAAATATCAGGATAATTACAATTAGGTAGTATACCACTTGAAGAACATCATAAAATATTATATCCCATAATATCTTGTTAGAATTCAAAATGACCAAGAAACACAGCTTTCGAAAGTGTATAGGTGACGCCATTTATAAAGTGTATATGTGATGTCATTTATAAAGTGTACAGGTGATGTCATTTATAAAGTGTATTATTGATGCCATTTAAAATGTATATGTGATGTCATTTATAAAGTGTATAGGTGATGCCATTTAAAAAGTGTATAGGTGATGTCATTTATAAACAGGTGTTCTTTATAAGAAGATGTCCACTGTATATAGGTGATGTCATTTATATAAAGGTGCTGTTTAAAAGGAGATGTTCACTGTGGCTCCTTTCATTGAATCCGAATTTAAACAAGGTCTATCCCATTAAAAAAAAGGTAAAGCCAAATAAAAAGAATACACGATGATTTACATCGTCAATTAGTATCGAACGATGGTACCCACATAACATTTCATATATACAAATGTATGGTAGCCACATACACTTTCATGTATACAAATGTATGGTACCCACATGACATTTAATGTATACAAATGTATGATATGTTTATGATACGTGAATTTTACAACATTTTCTGCTATATTTTGACAAAAATATTTAAACAAAATACTTAATAAAATGTGATGTTTGAAGATCTATAACAGGCATAAAATTAACACTGTTGTATGTCAAAGATGGAAAAAATTTCAAATATAAAGGTCTAGTCTAATATCAAAAAGTTTTCCAACTTTGTCTAATCTTAGATGATGACCTGCCATCGAAGTATGTAGGATAGATCGGCATAAGTAAATGAAATACATAAATAACGAATCAATCTTAACTGTTCCTAAAAATAACAAATTATACTAGTCAGAAGAAAATCTGAACATTTTTAGTTCAAAATAATCAATGTCACAGTGAAGAGTAACCATCCAAGCATACTTCAAACATAAAAGTACATGATTAGTCATGACCATAATTACATTTTCTCCAACGAAAGCCATTCATACATTCGTGGTTAAAAATTCACTTACCTGCTGTCATACATTTAAGAGATGCCCGTCTATTGGTACTGATTCCGTGCTTAGACTTTCTCTCGTCAACGATTTGTCTCTTATACAGTACCTTCCTCCTACGCGTGCGCTTTAAAGTCTGGCAATCCAAAAATGGCGGGGAGCATTAATGAACAAATCGACTTTAAAAAAAAAAAAAAAAAGAAGGAAGAGAATAACATGTTTATAACACCGCCAAGTTTGTATTTGATTATTAAGCAAAACACCCAAGAGATCGTTTGCGCCATACACACAAGACTAATTAATCATTGATGCTGAAGGAATTACTTTCGTAGAGGATTTATTTGATAAAGAGAAAATTGATGTAGAATTGACAATATAACTCTCAGTTCGGTAAATACTCAATCAATATCTGCATCAAAGTGGTAAGATTTTGATGATAAAGGCAAGCTAGAAATGAAATCCATATCAGTAACCTAGACAAAGCGTATTGTGACCAAAGTGTACATGTATATATGCATGAACGCATGTACATATAGACGCACGCCTATATGCATATATGAAGGTAATTATGTATGCGTGTCTGTGTCTTTGTCTCTGCCTATCTTTGACTATGCATGTTTATATGTGCGCATGTCTGCCTGTCTGTTTGTCTGTATGTATGCATGTTTATGTCAGTGTACAGAAGTAAACGTGTTCTTGAATGTCAAATTAACAAATAAAAGCTCCTTAATCAAACTGTTCTCCGCGGCGATAGTTATTTTGCAAAGGCGGAAATTCGCGTTTAACCGGTGACCAAAAAGTGGGCAGGTAGACATCTTTGTTTTTTGCTTTAGCATGATTGGTTTGGCAGGTGTCGTTTCCTTATCATGCCAATAAAATGAGGTGTGAAAAGCCTGTTGTTAGTCACTCAATAAGATTGTTTTCTCCATTATATACTAATTGACATATCAACTGCTCTCATCTGGTAACTTTGGAAACTTATCAATCATATTGAAAGCCACGTGTAACTCGGCTCGACATTTCTCAAGTTGCACCTGTAATTATATATATATATATATATATATATATATATATATATATATATATATATATATATATATATATATATATATAGTTAAATTATGTCAATTTCTCTGGACACTATAATTGATAATGACCTTTGGTTTTGTACAAATAAACAAAAAAAAACATTCCGTATAGAAAATGCGTATTACATAAATTCTTCTCCATTTAGAATAATGCAGATGTAGGTCTGCAACGATGTATGCAATGATATATGCATTTCACCCAATATCTATATTTATGTAACATCAGTCAATTAAATGTATATTATATATACTTGTCATGGACAATAGGCTTTATACATTAAACTTGAAAGAGAACTGAAATGAAACAACGTATCAGCGACAGCGGACAGCGTGGGATGAGAATTGATGCCATAATCTGATATTTATAGTATTGCCTTGTCCTTTAATGAATATCATCTAATGTATTGGCTTCCATTCCAAGAGAATACGTGCACTTTGTTAGTATAATGCTACGTGTCTGAGCAAGGTAAATTAATAAATTTCGCCGTCAAACTCGGTGCAACAGGTCAATCGATAGTACTACAGTTTTAGAGAAACCTTGCCAAGTTTTTCTGTTCTTGTGATTTTGTTAAAACAATTGCACTCTGTACTGATTTACATAAAAACAATTGTACTCTGTATTGATTCACATAATTTTTTTTACTCTGTATTGATTCACATACTCTGTATTGATTCACATAAAAACGTCTCATTATTAAGCCTCAGAGTAATTATAAATAATGCAAGCTAGAGTGCTTGACGCTGCAATAACTCTCCGCAGGTTTAGAAATGACCACAAAAGTGTGAAGTATGGTATCTTGTAAGCAATTTCATTCTCCGTTGAAATAGCTTCGAATCATTCAAGCGTAATTTTATTTCTAATTTGCCACTGTTCGGTTTAATTAGATTACCTATAAATTCTTTTGAGTTCAGAAACCTAATGCACAAAGACATTCGTCGCATATCCTAACCAAAAACCATTTGAGAATACGGTGAAAAATGAAATCTGGTTTGGGATTTATATTTAATATATATTAATGTTTGATAATGGATGGCATATGTATCTATTCTCCTCACGCTTTTTGTGCATGCGCACATTTAATGTTACATAGACAGGCAGAATTTGTAAAGAAACAAAGAAGAAAATATTTTCACAATTTTAAAGGAAAATCTTAATCACTATTTCAAAAACTTATTGATGGTTTCAAAAAGAATAATGCATCTCTCACAACATGTTTCCATAATTTTATGTGTATTTTTTCTTGTTTGTACTTTCATATTGTATTACTATTATCGAGCCATATATAATTAATTGATACTTACACGAGAATGGGAAGATTCGATAAATAAGCTTTATTAGACATCTTTTTAACGTTGTTCATAGATCAGTAAAGTATTTACCAATTCCGACAGGAAAATATGAGTTTCTTATAATATCAGGTCAACAAATTTCTTCCAGTTTTATTTATAAACGGCATTTTGTATTTTTTTTTCAAATGACACGGCCGTTTCCACAGCTTTAAGACCCATAGTTCAAATGTATATCTTTTAAAGTGCGCTTGCAGTGAATCCATATGTGTTATTCTTCAAATAATAATAATAATAATAATAATAATAATAATAATAATAACTATTATTATTATTATTATTATTATTATTATTATTATAAGAAGAAGAAGAATTGTCTTCATGTGAAATTAAGTCCATTAGCTCATAATACAAAGAATTCACATTTGGTACACGAGACAGGGTATCTCTATAAATCATGAGAGGATAAGAAAGTTCATACAAACCAAAATGTAGCAGTAGAATTTGCAACGTAAATACGAATAAGACAATGGAAAGTTTAATGAGAATAAAGACCACATACAGACTATGTGAAATCACAGGATCATTTATTTGCTCTCGAGGAAAAACAAATCTTATTATGATCACACGCAGCATTATAATACGTGTTAACTTTTTGCGACGACAATGCATTTTCTCTAACACTCGAAACTTTGACAATAAACTATCCTAGTATATCCATTAACAGTTTGTTGTACTGTTGTTGTAAAGATGGAATAACTAATATATTGTACTTTTGTTGTAAAGATGGAATAACTGTTTTCACATTTGGAATTTTGTAAATGTATGATGTCATAAACTTTCTTCCTAAGTATGAATAATAATAGACTGGACAAATCGTTATGAAATGGTATTGATTTTGAAGAGAAATCTTACATATCTGATATTTTCTGTTCTCATAACATAAATGGTCATATTTGCCTACATATACTTACAGTAGCAAATTTTGTGCACTGATCATAGTGATTATACATCCAAAATTCGTATCACTGATCATAGTGATTATACATGCAAAATTCGTATCACTGATCATAGTGATTATACATGCAAAATTCGTATCACTGATCATAGTGATTATCCATCCAAAATTCTTATCACTGATCATAGTGATTATACATCCAAAATTCGTATCACTGATCATAGTGATTATACAGGCAAATTCGTATCTCGTAGCATATCCATCTATTTTTGACAAGTACAATCTGACTTCTTTGACTTGTAAAAACGCGATATATTTATATAATCTATCTTTGGAATAAGATTTTGTTTAACTATACGCATTCCAAAAATGAATTCCCATCATGAATGCATTATCTCCACCAAAAGTCACCAAACCCATATTAAAGTAAATGTTTTCCGACATTATTAGTCCAGCAATCGCAGTTTTTGCCCAATTTCAATTGGAGGTTGAAGCATTGATCTGCGAATCTATTTATCTATCATTTTCAAGACTTGATAAAATATTTTAATATCGGCTTGCACCTAATATATTGCATATTAATTCAACCTAATTGCTTTTCACATTTGTAAAATAATTTTCTTTCACATATTTTATATAGTATTTCAAATAGATGAAATCGGAATTGATGCTTAAACGGCTTGACCTATCCTTCGAGATTTACCATGTTTAGCTACAAATACCTTGAAAAAATCCTCCAAACTTCTCATTTGCTGGCACTCAATCACAGTATGAAGCCAACACAAGTTTGCACTCGTTTTCTTTACCTTAACACAAGGAATGAGACTTGATTAACACTACCGAAGACTCATCAATCTCAGAATGTTCTATTGAAAACGCAGGGACTTAGGTTAAGACAGATCTCCTAAGATGCTTCTTGTTTTTTAAAGTAACTAATATCACACCCTGCATATATGCTTTACATATTTTTTTTTATGTTTGCAAGTATACTTACGGCCAAACAATTGCAACAAGCAAAATCTTGAGACCAGTTTCTTTATTTTATATAGCCAATTGTTAATTCCCTTTTAGTTCAAATAATGAGCATCAAATGTAAACATCGCGTGAAAAGGAAAAAAAAAGTAACGTCAAATATTTCATTATTTGATATCTATTTTGAATGACACTTTTATACTTTTTTCAGTTTCGAGAGAGTTGCAGGCAACAGTACCGCAAAGACAACTCGGGGCCAACGTAAGTACTGCAAAGTCAACGAGGCAATGACGTTCTTGCCACAAGTACGTGAATTTGTGATTTTGTAGTCAGAGGGCAAGAAGAATGTAATAAACAAAACAGGACAAGAATGCTCTTGCTATGTTTATATCATCCTTAGCAAGTTTACTGCAAGGCTCCTCCTTAGCAAATTTACTGCAAGGCCACAAGGTCAAATAGCGCTTTTCTAGTAACTTACACTTGAACAGCGGATACTTAAAAGTTTATTGACTTCATGTTTATGTCAATTGTTTAGAAGACTCTTTATTCTAGAGGAGGAATTTTTGATAGCTGTTGTTTGACTGTTTATTAGGAGTATTAATCATGTAACAATAACGATCAGACATGCTTAGGTTGCTCCCTCAGGTTCAAAGTATTCCCTTGTGCTCTGGCAAACGTTTGCAGACATACAGTGTATGATCACTATACAATATATGATTATTGCTTCAAAACAAACACGCTGTTTATTGTCTTTTTCCTAATTTTTGTTGAGTATTTGGCATGCAGAGTACCAAGGATCTCTTAAATGTAAATTTTGTAAAGGAATCTTTTGCTTAAAAAAATAAATATACGTAAGTAATACGGCTTAATCCTGTGAAATGAAACTATCCTGATGTACGTTAAGAGGGACAATGCGTACGTTAAGTAATAAAATATATCACAAAAGTAAAAACCATGTATTTCATGCTATAAAAAAGAAGTACATTTGTATCTTATTAAAATTGGACAACACTTAAGATTATCTGATAAATACAAATGTTAAAAGTCATCATTTATATACCGCACAAAAGTGAAAATTTTTCTTCCCCTTGACAATGTACATTTTAAAGCCATTCTAGACTGTACTTGTTTCGATAATATAACAAATGTCGTCTGATCATGATTAACGTCGTGATAGGAATAAATTATCTTCCTTATTCATGCAGACATATAATACGTTTAATTGAATTTTACTTCAGAACTCCAACACGAACGGCCTTTCTAGCCTCATACTGTTACTATTTAAATTCAATATTCCTCCCTAGAGAATTCAGTGGGGTTATTCCATATGCATTGACAATAAACATTAAAACTTTCTTTCAAAAATCTGTCGATTGCTCGATGTTTAAGTGATATAATGGAAAACCATCATAAAGGAATAGACTGAGCATAGAGCGTCGAATTCAACCATCCTGAAATGTAAGTGGAAACGTCAAAAAAGTATGGACTCATCTTTGAATACCATCAAACAGATCAGTTTTTCACAACAAACTCAAATAAATCAGTTTTCATCACCAAATAGAGACTCGGGGAGCTCAAGGGGTACCTTAGAAGGAGAGTATACATAAATAGCTACATCGATGACGCTATTATCAAAACTAGTCTCCTTGATATAAGAGTCATCCTGAAATATAAACCAATATAACCATGATATGCGTCTCCTTCGTTGCTACTTTCCACCCTGACTTAAACTTATAATACATAATACGGAAGTATTGGCACCAGATTGAATCCTCCGAACGTCTGAAGGGCATATTTCAAGAAATTCCTATAGTTTAGTACCTTATACCTAAAAATTTGAAGGATCATTTGGTACATGCCAAGGTAACTTCAAACAAGACCACAGACTCAGGCACATATTGCTGCAAAGACATGCGTTGCCTAATTTGCAAACATATGCCTGAGACTAATACTTCAGAAGTTCGACTACAGGAGTTGGCTACACTATCAATCAGAAGTTAGCATGTGAAACCAAAATTGTAATCTATCTTCTAACATGCAAGATCTGTGCCACGTAATACATTGGCAAAACCGTTGATTTCAGACAACGAATGAATAATCACAAGAACCACATTTCGCAACAAATCAACCCGAAACTCGCCAACCACTACAACTCGACTGGGCATTCAGTCGAGTCCCTCGAGATGCTACCAATTGATTCTAACCTGGGGTGAATCGATATAGAATGCACACGTTAGGAACGTTACTGGATACTATGGGGAGTTTGGCGTGAATGACAAAGACTATCCTTCCTAATACAGTCTTATCAAAACTACAGCCATTCATCAAATTATCAGACGTGCGCAATTTTTGCGATAATATTTACTCAGGTAAATATTCCGTAACTCTTTGCATTATAATAATAATAATAATAATAATAATAATAATAATAATAATAATAATTGTATTATTATTATTATTATTATTATTATTATTATTATTATTTTAACTCTCGTCTATTTGAGTACTACATGAGCAAAACGTTGTTATTCGAACTGGAAGGCTATCAGATGTCCCTTCCATAGGATAATCTATATTTTCTGCCTTTTAACAGTATGTACGTTTGGTATCATATCCTGGTCGGCGAGATAAGGCATCATCATTAGAATGTACCCACCTCTGTATTCAATTTTACAATCGAAGCTTTCTGAGAACTATATCCATCTGTCTTTTTGACCCTCTGGATTTCTAAACTTAATGACCCACTTGAGTGCTCCATGGTCACTTATACTTTAACATGCACATCATACAGGTAGTTAAGGAAAATGGTAATGTTTAACACTAAAGCTAATATCTCTCTTCTTGAGACGCAATGCCTCTTTTTCCTGTTGTGGAAAACACCTCCTAAAGCAGCTTTTAACATTTTCAGCGCCATTCTGCTTTTGAGAGCTTACAGTTCCCATTCCCGCATTACCTGAATCAATATCTAGTATGAAAAGGCCATCCTTCTTTTAGTAGGAGAATATGTACACTAACAAAAGCCATTATTAATTTTTAAAAACTTTTAGAAATTCATGAGTTCAAGCAAAATCCCAATTTATTCTCAGTCAGCTACTAAACAGGTCTTGCAAAAGATGCAAACTTATTTAAAGGTTTCCTATAATACGAACAAAAACTAAGAAATCTTCAGACTTCTTTTACATTATTAAGAACGGACCATATCTGAGTAGATTGGCTTTTTCTAGGATCAGTAGAGATACCATATGCATTTACTGCATGACCTAACATGATATCAATTTGTAATACATTACACATTTTAGGATATTGCTTCAGATTAAAGTGCATCAGTTCCTGAAAGACGTCAGCCAAATTATTTATTGTTGCTTCAAATATCTTTCAAAATACTATGATGTCATCCAGCTACACTATGCGTGCTTCCCAAGGCAGGCCATTTAAACGTCTGTCTATTCATGAGTTTACCAAAAGAAGCCTGAGCATTTAAAGGCCAACCACCATCATAGTGAATTGCCATAGACCACCTCCTTGTATTGAAAAGTAAGTTTTTCTATATTCATAGTCTTGGCCCACTTGCTTATAACCTGATTTTAACTCTAAAGTGGAGACCCACTTTACACCAGATAATCTATATAGTTAATGAACAATGCGTAGCAAGAGCTGGCTATGTTTTACTATATATTCAATGAGTTCGCGAAATTCACAACAAAATCGAATATAGACATCGTTCTTTGGTACCATAACAATTAAACTTCACCAGAGACTAGACAATAGGCATTACAATTCTATTTTCCCTCATTTCCTTTATCTCTTTATCTCATCAGCTCTTGAACAATGGGATTCTATGGGAGTCTGAATTGTATTGATTGCATGTTCAACCAAGTCTGTGCCACCACAATCATCAGATTTTTTTGAAAATGTACTTCACTCTTATTAGCAAAATTTGGAGTTCTTCCATTTACACCTCAGACAGATTCTTTATGCAACATATGTGCACACTAATGAGCTCTGTCCATTTGTATTACTGTATGACTGGACATGAGTATGATCGCTCTTGATCGTACCCAAGAACGATGCATACAAAAGTACACCATGACATTTCTAACATTTATTTAATAATTATTACGAAGACAAGTCACGAAAAGTTATTTTAAACAAAACAAAATATCTATCATACAAGCATGTTTCTGTGCAGTAAGAACGACTAAAGAAAATACTTAACATATCTACTTTGAACAAAGTTGTCCAACATATCATTCGTCCCGAATAATGAATAAATTTCAAATCATTGCAGTTTTAAGGCACTATTTGTTAATGCATACTTCCAAGTTTATTTACTCTGCATTGCTATGCTGAAACATTTCAGTCCATGCAAGGGTCAGCCTAGTATTAGACAATCGCGTACAATTTCAATGTAAATTTTGCGCACTCCAGCGAATTGCGTAGCAGTACTATTTCTCTAATATAATTCTCCGATGAAATTCTCAGAAGCACCAAGTAATTGAAGATGATGCATCCATCTTCATCAGAATCAAGTGGCAAACTGCACAAATTGCTCGTTACAACCCAAACGAACTTTAGAAAGGATTCCAATGGAAAAATCTAAAAGTCATTTTGACAAGTCGCTTTTTTTATTCACACTCAGGAATGTATAAAAAAAAAACCAGAACATGTTACAAACTCGGGGGTTACGCCCCCATGTGCGCAATACGTTGCTGATATTACCTATACATTATCTCGTGTCATCATTTAGCCAATATTAAGATATCGATCACAATAGGAGTAGGACAGGTGTATACATATCTAGTAAGTTTTTAAGTGCCTGAGCCAACTCGGGAATAGATTCATCTCTTTTCCTAATTCTTGATAGTAGCTTTGACCTATAAACCTTCATTTTGTGCATATTCAAATTTGTTATTGATAGCTTCAACACGACTCGTGTAATCCCGCCTTTTCGAGAATCAAAGTTTATTAAGCAGCGTTCTAGCACTACCCGTGTGGCTGCTAACTGGATATAATGATTTGGCTGCTAACTGGATATAATAATTTAGCGCCATAGTCCCATTTGCTAAGTTCAGCTATGAGCGTTGTTTAATTCTTACAAATGCAATTGTATTTGAAATGTCTACTATTTAATAATAACCATTTCTGGAGACATTTATGTTTAAGATTATTTTATCTTCATTAGGGATAGGGTTGACAACAAGAACATCTACTCTAACAATAGTTTCACTGTTTGAGGTACTACCTCAACAATTTCCATAACCCATTTGTCAGATTAGTTTGCCTGAGTTATGTTGCTTCTCCCAATTTTTACTATTTGCTTTTGCAAATTTCCCAATTTCAACTCAAATTATTGGAGGCAACTTTTTACTTGTATGTTTGCCACGTTTAAACTTTCCTGAATGTTTAGAGCCACTGTTTATATTTGATTTTCAAACCCCTGGGGTTCTGAGGTTTCGGTATCTGAACCTTCGTCAGTTTCATCATCATAAATGTAAGCAACACAATTTTCTAAACATTCCCAGTTCTCCACTTTTAAAAAATAATTCTTCTATAAGTCCATTTTTCTCACAGATAACGTTGCATAAATCTTTTTTCTATTTTGCAGACACCAAAAGTCAAATAATAATAAAATAAATGACAACTCTTACATTAAAAAAGAACCTATGCAGATTATAATTCTACAGCATTAATAACCATCCCACTTCTGGGATCGCCAATGTAACGCCACATCTTAACAAGAAATTTGTCAGAGGCAAGTAGAGAAGTGACATAGACATGCAAAGATGTTTTTGTAGGTTCATGTATGAGTGAGTGCGCAGAACTCTACCCAGAGTTTGTTACAACAAAAGTCCATAAGGCAAATGAACTTTGATTCAGAACAAAACAAAACATGAACTCCATTCCACATCATGTGCTGAGTCTTTGCTCTTTATCCTTATATACATCAGTGCTAGATGCCTAAATAAAATTTAAAAAATGCCCAGTCAAACCGACAACCGGATTTGCATCCCACAAAGCATGAATCTCAACTCTGATGAACAAGGAAAAATGATTTAACAACTGATAAATGTCAGAGATACCACGCATAAAAAAATAGTTTTACCAAACTTTCCGACATTTCATTGACCAAGAAATTATTTTTGTAGGGAACAGTATTTGTGATTTTTTCTGAACATTGACTAAAAGACTGAAACCAAACTTTTTTCTACAAATTTTCTACCTGCTTCCCCATTTTCAAAGAAAGTTTTTCATCGTATCTGTGTTGTCTGTACCGCTTATAAAAATTGCCCATAGCAGAGTGTAAATGCAAAGTTTCGTATATTTCAAAGTATTTGTTTCTCCTATATTTTTTAAATATATCTTGCTTTACCTATGTGACAATGACTTCTCCTTGAACCTTGAGCATGCCAATCTTCTGTCCATTGGTCTTACATATAATACATATTAATGACTATCTACACATTTGTTTTCTCTAACCTTGTTAATGCGCCTTAACTACATGTTCTGCTTAAACTAAATGTCCTATACATTATTTATTTATTTATCTTCAAATCGTTTATTCCATCAGTCTCAGCCATTCGCATTCAATACTTTCTCAATCTCGGCTACCTGTGTTATTTGCGTTATATCCAGAACTTAACATTGTACTATCGTGAGAGGTGCGCACGAATTATTCGTGTGCGTGAGTGTTACTGTTCTAGTAGCATTGATCATGGTATGGCGGGACGATCCTTACTGATCTAATAGTCTTGTTCATGATAAAGAAAAATAATGGGGGTGGAGAAAAAGAAAAATCGTATATTCTTAACTTTTATATCCTGACTTTTTTTTTCTTCACAGAATATATAATAATTTTCTTTTCTTCCATCATGGGTTAATGTTACTGTATTAATAATAAACAAGTAATGAATTGGTGAAATACTCTTTGTTTATGTAATTACCTATTTCCCGTGTTTGCCTTTTTTCTTAATTAATGGTAACTTCGTCATTTACACTCTCTATTCATTGTATCACGTGCATACCCTGGAATGTCCCTTTTATCTCTCTCCCTGTTTCACTCAGCTATTTTTGTTCAGTTTTTATTATTATTATTATTATTATTATTATTATTATTTTCAGTTATTTTGAATTCTTTTCGATTTTCACTACAGCAGCAAACTGCTCATTTTAATTATTATCAAAAATCAACATTCATACATGCATATATTATTTTGTGTTTTCCTCTCTTTCAGTATCTATGTGTTCATTCTTCCTTCATTCTGTTATTCCTACTTTGCATTTCTTTATTCTTCTACTTTTGACCGTGGCTGGTTGCATTGTATTTGTTACATTGTATGAAATGTGTTATGGCGATTTAAATCACGAAGCAAAGTCCGTCTTATCATTGACGTTAAATCATACTGTACGTTATGTCATGTTCTAATATTTTGCATAGGATAAGCATCTGACTTTTCCTCAATAGAGCTAGAATTGTACCAAGTAAGAAAACGGTTAACTGTAATGATGTTGTATTCATTATTCTCCTTATTACATTGGGTAAAGACGCTGTTATAATAATTTTCAGTTGGCTTCTTCTTGTACCGTTCATATGTTGTAATGTTGAATTATCAGAATTTTTGCTACACGTCAGTAGTATGTACAGATATGATAACATTAATCTAAGGTGTAATACTTTTGCAAATCAAGTGTTCACAAATTTGTTCATTTGTATATTATGGATGTTTCGAGTTCTAATATTATCCGGGGACATTGAGCTGAATCCAGGACCAATATCTGTATCCGATTCAGATTCATCTGATTCCTACAGCTGTAATACTTCACTTACATCATCAACGGATAGTATTGTATCTTTTGTACATTTAAACATTAGATCTGATTGCCATAAATTAGATTTCGTCGCTACATATTTTGATGATTTGGACATAATTGCACTTAGCGACTCATCTAGATAATAGCATTACTGACGATGATCTTAAGTTAGACGGTTATCATAAACCAATTAGGTGTGATCAAACAAATCGTGAAGGAGGTTAATGTACTACATTTCCGAAAATTTGATTTTTAAACCATGTACCGATCTGTTGATACGTAAGCTTGAAGGGGTAGGGATATAAATATGTGTAAAAGGTACGAAATATCTGTAACTTGCAATCTACCGTCCTACATCTGCGTCGTCACGCTTCTGGGACTTGTTGAACATCAACACTGAACGGAGCTTTTTCAGTGCTGAACTCAGAGATCTCGGAGAGGTCATGATGCTTAATGACATGCAAAATATAATAACTTAGCCGATCAGAGTAACATGTAGCTCAGCACCTCTGTTAGATCCCATTATTATATCTCCAACCATAGATGTTCTTCATTCTGGAATTATCTCTGTTGATGCAATTGTAAGTGATCACAGGGCCTCCTACTTAATTATTCGGCTGCATTATGAATATTCCGCCTGTTATAAGAGAGAAATATGGCTTTATAACAAAGCGAATTTCCAAAAATGTAATAATCTTATAACAGGAATTGACTGAATAACTAAGTTAAGAGCTTGTGGTGATGTAAATAATGCCGTTGCAGCATTTACTTCGTCGTATATTCAATTTGCTAAAGATTGTATACCATTTCGCACAGTAACCGTTCAGATGAGGGACAAATGTTGGTATGACAACACAATTCGCAGAACAAGCAGGAAGCGCGACCGCATGAAAAGAATAGCTATTAATAGTAATAATCCAAGTCATGGGGGGGGGGGGGGAATACAAAATATTACATAACAAAGTCAATAACCTAAAAAAAAAAAGAGCAAAGGAAATATTTATTCGTAACTTGGAGAATATTGATTCTATTGGTGTCAACTCGAAAGATTATTGGAAACTTGTACGTCATTTTGTCAAAGAAAGGTTTTCAATTTTAATACCTCCATTAAGGAGCTTTAATGCCAATGGATCGTTACATGTAGCATTTTCAGATGACGAAAAATCATAATGTCTTAATTCTTTTTTTGCTGATACAGCAAAGGTTGATGACACCAATGTCAATCTACCGGATATACACTTAAAACTAATAAGAACCTAACTAATATATTAATAACAGAACAAGATGTTTTTGATGTAATCTACACCTTGCCAACCCACAAAGCATATGCTCAAAGGAACCGTCGCATGCGTCGTTAATCCACTCTCTGTTCTATTCAACATGTCCCTTACTAAAAAAATGTTCCCATCTTTATGGAAAACAGCGAAAGTAATGTCAGTGTATAAAAAGGGATGTACCACATATCCTTCAAATTACAGACCTATTTCATTATTGAGTTGTGTTGGAAAAGTTATGGAAAGAATTATTTTTAGGCATCTCTACAACCACCTACACTCAAATGATCTTATATTCAAACATAAATCTAGTTTTCTTCCCAACAATTCTACAGTATTGCAGCTCATAAATATGTAACATAGTATATGTACTGCGCCTGATAACAAGGATGACATGTGGGTGATCTTTTGCGATGTCTCTAAAGCATTTGATTGGGTTTGGCATAAAGGTTTAATACATAAATTAAAGTGCAGTGACATTGATAGCTCTCTTATTGATTGGTTCTATGACTACCTATCGAACAGACTTCAAACAATTTTTGTAAATACCTCCGAATCAAGTAGCCATTATGTTGAGGCTGGCGTACTACAGGGCTCTGTTTTAGGTCCATTATTATTTACTGTGTATATTATTGATATTTGCGGCGACCTCCTGAATGCAACGAGCCTCTTTGCTGATGATAGCTCACTGGCGTATTCATCTAATGATACTTACGAAATTGAATATATTCTGAACACTGATTTACAAACGGTTGACCATTGGTCAAGGCAGTGGTTAGTTGACTTTAATCCAACCAAAACTGAGGCAATGTTATTCTCGCGTAAGTTAGAACCGGTTTTTCTTGAACTAAAATTCAAACACAAAATCCATTCTTTTGTTGAGTTCCATAAACATCTTGGCGTAACTTTTAGTAGTCTAGGCAACTGGACCAAACATATTGATAACATATTTATGTCGACCTTATAACTACCTTGAAAATGCATATAAATTTAGCCGAAAGACTTTAGAAAGGAGATATCGTACATACATCCCCCCCCCCTTACTAGAATACGCTGATGTTGTATGGGATGGTTGTTCGGCCAAAAACTCTCTTAAATTAGAAAAATTACAATTAGAATTATAACTGGGCTTACTAGAAGTGTCTCGTGTCATAAGATCTATAAAGAAACTGGTTGGTCTACCTTGGCAGATAGACGAAAGTTTCATAAACTTTGTTACTTTCATAAAATAGTATACGGTGTCTCTCCAACTTATCTTGCTGACCTTCTACCACCACTGGTTGGTGAGACAAACAGGTATAATCTTAGAAATAGGAATAATTTTAATCAAATTAATGCCAGACTAGAAATAAGTAGAAACTCATTCTTAGACTCTTCTATTCATATTTGGAACTCACTCCCAGATTCAGTAAAAGGTGAAAGTAACTATAGTATCTTCAGAAGTAAAACAGAGACCAAGACAACACATGTGCCTGCCAATGTTTTTGTTGGTAACAGGAAATGATATATTCTACATACGAGAATTAGAAATAGCTGTAGTGATTTACATAATGATTTATATTGTAATTATCTGAGAGATAGTTCAGTGCTTGTGGTGATGATATAAAAAAATGCATACCATTACATATTTAATTGCAAATACTATATCGAACAGCGTTGGAAACTGGTTCAGAATCTAAATCATCTCTATGTACCAGCGACTACAAATAATTTGTTTTACGGATCATCTGATTTTACAGCGAACGTTAATAATCGCTTATTTGACTTGTTCCAAACATATATTAAAGACACGAAACAATTTACATAATTAAGGAGTATCCACAATTTGATTTCTCTACTCAATTAATTACTGCTAATTTTAATTAAGTAAGACACGATTTTCATAATTGTTATCCACTGAATTCATTTTGGTGTATGTACTCTGGTCCAACTTCTGCCACGATCTTTAATTCATCATTAATTAATTAATATATTCCTCTCTCTCCATCATACCTATTTTGCCTGAATCATGTATGTTTCAATACAATTGTACGAAATCATATAAATTTATTGCCGCTATCCATATAAATTTCTTATCGATCGTAGGGAAGGGCTTATTCTAAGTTGTGAAAATGTATAGTCCGACCCCATTTGCTAACATGTATGACAATAAAATATGTTTAAACAAAACTAAAGTTTTCTGCCTTTAATAAACCGCCCCACTTGAGACGTCCTTGTAAAGACCCTTTCTTTTATTTTGACATTTATGAGTCAACCAACAATATAAACACGAATTATTGAAAGCCTAAAAAAGGTTTGAACCCCTCATCCTCCTGATAACGACACACAATTTATTCAAAGTATATATGGGAATGCCCATAAATATGTTTCACAGTTTTGATGTAATAAAGATTTGAGAGAGCAAATTCCAGCATGCAAATATCTTAACTTCTTCTTCTTCCTATTATTATTATTATTATTATTATTAGTTGTAGTATTTATTATTATTATTATTATTATTTATTATTATTATTTATTATTACTATTGTTATTATTATTATTTATTATTATTATTATTATTATTATTATTATTATTATTATTATTATTCAAAGATAGGGCAGATTAGCAAATTATAGTAATTTCAATGTCATATCACTTCACATAAATAGGGACCTACAGAATATAATATATAGCATCATCAGAGCTACAATTTATAATTAGAAGCATCAGAATGAAAATGATATGTCAGTAAGAATCTAAATGTTCATCGGAAATTGTACAGTGTGTGTGCGTGTGTGTGTGTGTGTGTGTGAGAGAGAGAGAGAGAGAGAGAGAGAGAGAGAGAGAGAGAGAGAGAGAGAGATGGTCTCCCGTAATTGTAAAAGAAAAATTATTTTCTGAACCATCTAATTTCTTTGCAGCCGATTCTTAACGTATCACACAATGCTATCACGTCTGTACATTTTTCACCATGACGTCCAGCTCGTTGAGGAATATACAAATATTCAGACTTTGGGTTCAATATTCCGAGCCATCGAGACGTAACCTTTAGTTCTTTAGGTATTGATTAAATTACGAGCGAAATATTTAACGGTCAACAGAGGATGAACACTGCTTGGATGTAATGTTTGAAAGAAATTCGTCAAATAACATTGATGCGTGGGTGATGATGGAAGCGTCTTGATCTATAGATTTCAGAGTTAACTGGCAATTTCCAGTATCTAAAATAAAACATAAACAGTATCAGGTAAATGTGAAAATAAAAACACTTCGATTTATGAAGCACAACGGATAGGGAAGGGTAGCAGAATAAATAAAGCCAGTCACCATACACTTCGATTTATGGAGCACAGCGGATAGGGAAGGGTAGCAGAATAATAAAACCAGTCACCATTCACTTCGATTTATGGAACACAGCGGATACGGAAGGGTAGCAGAATGATAAAGCTAGTCACCATACACTTCGATTTATGGAGCACAACGGATAGGGAAGGGTAGCAGAATAAATAAAGCTAGTCACCATACACTTCGATTTATGGGGCACAGCGGATGGGGAATGGTAGCAGAATATATAAAGCCAGTCACCATGCACTTCGATTTACGGAACACAACGGATAGGGAAGGGTAGCAGAATAAATAAAGCCAGTCACCATTCACTTCGAGTTATGGGGCACAGCGGATATGGAATAGTAGCAGAATACAAATAAGATTCAAACTGATGAGCTTGTCTATTGTCACGTTATGTAAGCGACCGTAAGGTTAAATTTTGTACCACATGAAGACATAGAAGATTTACGTGATAAGTTAGTGTTAATTAAAAACGGAAGATATGTTCATTACAAACAAAATTCATTAAACCATATGGAATAGATACGAAAAAAAGATCTTTGCTAATGAACTGCTAATAAAAATCCTTACTTCCAGCAAGTTTTGTTTCTTTATTTTGAAAACTGAAATTGAGTTTAGTGTTATCTGTTCCTCTGCAAAGAAGTAATTTAAAATACAAATATCACATGTGATCCACGATATTCAAAGAATAAAAAGAATATTCAGTATTATGAATTATCAAATTAAAGATACATTACACGTATATATTACTTGCATTGTCCAGTTAGGTTTGCATTACACGTATATATTACTTGCATTGTCCAGTTAGGTTTGCATTACACGTATATATTACTTGCATAAGACAGACTACTAATTCATTGGTTGTATCGCGTGGTGCATTATATGACGTGATAGAGTGTAAGAGTATTACCAAATAAAAGTAAAATTACATTATTTAGTTGCATTTATTCATTCTAGGTTTAATTTGCATATTGATTTATTATTGTTCTAATCTATATGACTATCGATCTATGTATCTGTCTAAACTCCGTTTATAACGATATCAGATGTAACGAAGTATCGACTATTACGATGCATGCTCAAGGTCCCTTCTGTTGTTCAATTTAGTATCTTACCTGGGTTATAATATAATACGGATATAACGTTATGATTTTGGGGTTCCCTTGGATTTCCTTATATGTAGAGTTTACCTCTCTCTCTCTCTCTCTCTCTCTCTCTCTCTCTCTATATATATATATATATATATATATATATATATATATATATATATATAACCATTTTCTGACAATCTGATATAGATATATGTATCACATACTAGCGTTTCCATCCTTCATCCCGTTTGAAAAGTTAAATTGGTTCAATGCCTCGGGGCGCAAACCTGATGAATTGCATCATCACTTTCAACTACTTGTATCAACCTGATGAATTGCATCATCACTTTCAACTACTTGTATCAACCTGATGAATTGCATCATCACTTTCAACTACTTGTATCAACCTGATGAATTGCACCATCACTTTCAACTACTTGTATCAACCTGATGAATTGCACCATCACTTTCAACTAATTGTATCAACCTAATGATTTGCACCATCACTTTCAACTACTTGTATCAACCTGATGAATTGCAGCATAACTTTCAACTACTTGTATCAACCTAATGAATTGCAACATCACGTTCAATTACTTGCATCAACCTGGTGTATTGCAGCATCACTTTCAACTACTTGTATCCCCCTGGTGAATTGCACCATCACTTTCAACTACTTATATCAACCTGATGAATTGCAGCATCACTTTCAACTACTTGTATCACCCTGGTGAATTGCACCATCACTTTCAACTACTTATATCAACCTGGTGAATTGCAGCATCACTTTCAACTACTTGTATCAACCTGATGAATTGCAGCATCACTTTCAACTACTTATATCAACCTGGTGAATTGCAGCATCACTTTCAACTACTTGTATCAACCTGATGAATTGCAGCATCACTTTCAACTAATTGTATCAACCTGATGAATTGCAGCATCACTTTCAACTACTTGATTCAGCCAGATGAATTGCAGCATCACTTTCAACTACTTGTATCACCCTAATGAATTGCAACATCACTTTCAACTACTTGTATCAACAAAATTCTTCAAAACGAAGGATGATTCAAATTACTGACACTAATATAAAATATATTCAAAGTAAACACATACATGAGAATACACATGTTGTGTATCCAGAAATAGAACAGCATATCCACACACGTTATGCGGCGATTCATCGTCTGTAAATAACTATCTAACGTTATAAAAAGTGGTTCCAATAATTAATTAAGATAAAGTTTATTTTTTCAGGGTATATAATAAAGACATAATCAGTATTGAACTTTGATTTGGAGAGCTGTACTATCTCTCATGAGTATGTGATATCAGCGGAACGGAATTGAAGCTTCGCGTCTCGTACGACCCGCTGTTACGACAGATACACTATAGACGATACTGCTTTCAACATCAACGTATCATACTAATATAACCTGTATAGCAACAACAGATTCAGTGAATTCAGATTTGAGCTGGTCAAATGTACGACTTCAATATTATTTGCTTTCACAGACTGCACGTTTTCTTTTTTCTGAACTTTTGCAAGAAAATACTCACCTTGTCTAGTTTGGAATATACATCACCATAAGAAACTTTAAAAGAATGTAGAGTAATTGTGTGATGACCCACTAACGCCCCCCCCCCCCCCCAATCCCGGTGCACTTCTTTTCATTCATTACTCTAACGAGTCGTGCAAACAGTTTACAGTCCAAATATGGTAACAAAATATGCGCTGTTCACAAATTATTACATTAGTGAATCGTAATTGGACATTCAAACCACTTCTCCAATAAAATGAATTCCCTTTAGGTTCAATGAATCGCATAATACGTGCACATTCTGGTAACTGATGATATATTTCAAATGAATACTACAAAACTTCTTTTAATAATATTTTGATGACCAAACTATGAAGAGCTCAGCAAAACGTCTTCACCACGTTTGCATTCGTTGCAGTAACCTTAACATCATTCTCCACTTGAAAGTCTTGCAGCTTTTTGGAATCTCAAGTCTCTCTTTCTTTTTTCTTTTTTTTTTTTTTTTTTTTTTACAAAAACATTATACAGGAATGATACCCTTTCCAGAAATCAGCTATCATACATCAGATAATTTACACTCTGCAAAATAATTAAAAGTTTTACAAAATTAATCGCATTTGCAGATAGTAAAAAAAGCTTAAACTTGCAGATAGTAGAAAAATAAGACTTATGCTTGCATATAGTGAAAAAAGTCTTTAGCTTGCAGATAGTAAAAAAATACTTAAGCTTGCAGATAGTAAAAATACTTAAGCTTGCAGATAGTAAAGAATACTTAAACTTGCAGATAGTAGGAAAAGGCTTTAGCTTGCAGATAGTAAAAAAAAGGCTTAAGCATGCAGATAGTAAAAAAGAAGGCTTCAGCATGCAGATAGTAAAAAAAGACTTAAGCTTGCAGATAGTTTGGTTTGGTGCTTTACGGTACAGCAACACAAGTAGGATATTTAGTTCCGAGGTAATTGGAGTAAAGTGCCTTGCCCAAGGACACACCACGGTAGGTGACCCAGGCTGGTCGGATTCGAACCCGCACTTTTTCGGTCGTGAGTCCGGCACGCTAACCACTGAGCCACCGTAGCTCCCTGCAGATAGTAGAAAATAGACTTAAGCTTGCATACAGTAGAAAATAGACTTAAGCTTGCATACAGTAAAAAATGACTTAAGCTTGCATACAGTAAAAAATGACTTAAGCTTGCATACAGTAAAAAATGACTTAAGCTTGCATACAGTAGAAAATGACTTAAGCTTGCATACAGTAAAAAATGACTTAAGCTTGCATACAGTAAAAAATGACTTAAGCTTGTATACAGTAGAAAATAGACTTAAGCTTGCAGATAGTAAGAAGAGACTTAAGCTTGCATACAGTAAAAAATGATTTAAGCTTGCATACAGTAAAAAATGACTTAAGCTTGCATACAGTAAAAAATGACTTAAGCTTGCATACAGTAAAAAATGACTTAAGCTTGCATACAGTAGAAAATAGACTTAAGCTTGCATACAGTAAAAAATGACTTAAGCTTGCACACAGTAAAAAATGACTTAAGCTTGCATACAGTAGAAAATAGACTTAAGCTTGCAGATAGTAAGAAAAGACTTAAGCTTGCATACAGTAAAAAATGACTTAAGCTTGCATACAGTAAAAAATGACTTAAGCTTGCATACAGTAAAAAATGACTTAAGCTTGCATACAGTAAAAAATGACTTAAGCTTGCATACAGTAGAAAATAGACTTAAGCTTGCATACAGTAAAAATGACTTAAGCTTGCATACAGTAGAAAATAGACTTAAGCTTGCATACAGTAAAAAATAGACTTAAGCTTGCAGACAGTAAAAAATGATTTAAGCTTGCATACAGTAAAAAATGACTTAAGCTTGCATACAGTAAAAAATGACTTAAGCTTGCATACAGTAAAAAATAACTTAAGCTTGCATACAGTAAAAAATAGACTTAAGCTTGCATACAGTAAAAAATGACTTAAGCTTGCACATAGTAAAACATGACTTAAGCTTGCATACAGTAAAAAATAGACTTAAGCTTGCATACAGTAAAAAATAGACTTAAGCTTGCATACAGTAAAAAATGACTTAAGCTTGCATACAGTAAAAAATAACTTAAGCTTGCACATAGTAAAACATGACTTAAGCTTGCATACAGTAAAAAATAGACTTAAGCTTGCATACAGTAAAAAATAGACTTAAACTTGCATACAGTAAAAAATGACTTAAGCTTGCACATAGTAAAACATGACTTAAGCTTGCATACAGTAAAAAATAGACTTAAGCTTGCATACAGTAAAAAATAGACTTAAGCTTGCATACAGTAAAAAATGACTTAAGCTTGCATACAGTAAAAAATAACTTAAGCTTGCATACAGTAAAAAATGACTTAAGCTTGCATACAGTAAAAAATGACTTAAGCTTGCATACAGTAAAAAATGACTTAAGCTTGCATACAGTAAAAAATAGCTTAAGCTTGCATACAGTAAAAAATGACTTAAGCTTGCATACAGTAAAAAATGACTTAAGCTTGCATACAGTAAAAAATGACTTAAGCTTGCATACAGTAAAAACTGACTTAAGCTTGCATACAGTAAAAAATGACTTAAGCTTGCATACAGTAAAAAAATGACTTAAGCTTGCATATAGAACAAAAAGGCTTTAGCTGGCAGATAGTAAGAAAAAGACTTAAGCTTGCAGATAGTAAGAAAAAGACTTAAGCTTACAGATAGTAGAAAAAAAACTTAAGCATGCAGATAGTAAGAAAAAGGCTTTAGCTTGCAGATAGTAAGAAAAAAGACTTAAGCTTGCATACATTAAAATAAAAGACAAGCTTGCAGATAGTAAGAAAAGACTTAAGCTTGCAGATAGTAAAAAATAAGACTTAAGCTTGCAGATAGTAGAAAAAAGACTTAAGCTTGCAGATAGTAGAAAAAAGACTTAAGCTTGCATATAGTAAAAAAGGCTGAAGCTTTTTAAAATCTGAAAAATCCGGCTACACAAAGGCATGATCCAGAAAAATACGCAAAAATACTCTTATGCGTACCTCAAGTTGTCCGCGGCGGATAAAATCAATTTCTGGAATAACTTCGACGCGTGATATGATGCATTCACGCGGCATCTTAAAATTGTCCGCCGCGAAAGTATGCCGCGTGTCGCCGCGTCTAATTTTTGATATCTGCTGTCGCGTGATCGCTCATCGAAATTTTACAGGTACATTTACACGTAGATGTAAGTACATTGTGTAGAACGCAGCCTTTCTGTTAACAGGCATACGGCCGTAATTTACGCCCAAAATTTGGTCGCGACGCCGAAAAAGTCAATAATAGACTTCCAGCAGACTTCCGAATTTTAGATTGTACGCCGAAAATCAGAAGCTTGGTCGTACAATAAGAAAAAATTGTGACCATTTTTGTGTATATTTTTCATTATCTTTTGTTTCGAGAGTTTGAACAGTTGATTCACCATGATTTAAAATACAAAGATGTACCGGTGCCGCAGAAAATAAATAAACGAAGAAGAACGATCGTTGGAAATGTATACTGTGACGACT
Source organism: Margaritifera margaritifera (assembly GCA_029931535.1). Taxonomy (NCBI): domain Eukaryota; kingdom Metazoa; phylum Mollusca; class Bivalvia; order Unionida; family Margaritiferidae; genus Margaritifera; species Margaritifera margaritifera. The sequence goes on from JAQPZY010001367.1 coordinate 2,330,570, forward strand.
ATATGCATATTATTTAAAAACAATAGTTTATTCTATAACAAGGAATTAGTATGTTTATTTATAATATTTAGAAGCACTTTTTAATCAGCATTCGCGGAATCGTCGCTCGTTTGCCTATTACAATTACTGAAATTAGTAAAAGATTGGCCACAATCAAATAAATTAAGGATGCATTAATTGCATTTGTTTTAAAATATTAGCATTATAATTATGGTTGTCATACAACTGATAATTTTGTCTGCGAAAATTTGCAGGCGTTACTTGATTAATATTGTCGGTGATGGTTTAGAATATAATAATTTCTCAATAAATCGCGGTAGCTTACTAATCAAAACGTTATTATCGCAGTCTAACAATTAACTATGTTAACTTGATAAAGAAAACAAACACGGGGGAAATATCGCGTAGACAAACACAAACTATTATACATGCACGAGCGCTGCATGTATGTCAAATATTGTGCTCACGTTTTCGTAAACATGTATTCAGTCATTTAGAGCAATTCAGGGTTGATTTTTGGACCAAATATAACTTTAAATTCCTAATGTCAAGTAGATTTGGTATCGTATACAACAAAATCAATATATATATATATATATATATATATATATATATATATATATATATATACATATATATATATATATATATATATATATATATATATATATATATATATATATACGTATTAAGGTATTCATTAGGTTAACAAATACAATAACGCAATTTATTATTGAATCAAGAAAAGTTTCGCGCACTTTTTAATGCTCTCTATCAGGTCCGCGTGCAATTATAAATATCTCATTGGTCACGTGTTGTAAACCACCCAATAGCAAACAGTTTTATTTCGATTACATGACGTAATGGTATGAAAAGAGACTTTCGTACATTCGTTTGTCGATTAATTTTATATTTTTCAAGGACCGAGCCTTATTTTCAAGTACTTTTCAAGGTAAAAACGATTTTCAAGTACTTTTCAAGGATGAATCGAAATTCAAGTATTTTTCAAGGTACCGTGCGAACCCTGTCTTCCAATGTTTGCACTGTGTTTCTGTTCGTACGATTTGCATTACAGTTGAATTTCAATGACTCTTGAAAATTATCCACATGATCATTTATTCCAAATTTAGATAAAATATTGCTCAATGGATTTTCTACATCATTTTAGATTTGTATTAGTCAACCTCATATTGGCATATCAAGGCAATTATTCCATTGGCACTACATTTTCACAGAAAAGAAGCATAACAATTAATGAAATATATCACTTTAAATGAAGACTTTGGCTTTTGAGTAAAATTAAAACGTATAGTTTTGCTGTTATTATTAGATGTTTTGTATGACTTACAATAATAATCATTATTACATAAATAATACACTAACAATAACTAAGTTTTAAGTTTGCTTTTTGCACTCTGAACTTGTCAGAAATACCTCTTGTATCCTTAGATTACGGTGTAGATGGTAATTCAATTTGTCTCTTCGTTTCGTTTTCAAAACCTATGTACTGTTCGTAGCTAAGTCCTATTATACTTGTCAGGAAATTGCTGCGAATTTGTAATGATAGGTATTAACTTTTAAGATTTTCTGGAGCAATTTTGCGCTTTCATAACGAATGGCAAGACACATACAAATCTATTTGGGATATATATATCCTCTTCCATTTTGTTTTCATGAAATAATGACAACTTGGATATTGGTATCAAATGTATGCCCATCTTTTGGACTTATGGCTGACATTAATACAACACTGATGGTCAGTTCCCGTAAATACCGTCTTGAATGGATCAAATATTGCAAGAAGTCCATTAGAGTTAATGAAGTCAAATCGCTAAGACATACAAACCACTTAAAATAAGTGGCTCTTTTCATAATGGTCAATTGGCTCAATCTCTATCAAAGATAAAATTTGTTTCTTGTGACAAATATTGGTAATAAATCAACTTAACAGAATATCAGATTGACTTTACCACCGAGTCATTACAACAATCATTCGGTTTTCATTTTCTCTTCTTATCAACCCGTCGTCCGACTTTAGTTTCACGCAGTACCTAATACATCTGCTCAGTGGCGTCACTAGGGTTGGCGTCACCCAGTGCGGTAAACTCATGGTGTCACCCCCTCCAGACTTCCCCCAACGGAATTTGCATTTTGCATCTGTCGAATTTGCATTTTTCCATTTTGGTATCACCCGGTGCGGCCCGCACCCCCCATAGTGACGCCACTGCATCTGCTTAATACACAAGAAATAAGGTGGCTTCATATTTATCAGTCAATTATGGAAGAGGATTAAGAGGTATGTCACGAAATTGTTGACATTTAGATTTGTTCTGAAATAGCAGTTGTTACGGGTATCGTGAAATTAATCAGGTATGAATTTACATTCCACTTTTTATAGAGGAACACACACACACACACACACACACACACACACACACACATGTATATATTGGCAAAAAATATTTTTAACGGCTCAAATACAAAACAGTTTCCTAACTAAACAGGCTCTTAAAACGGGTAAACTACATATCTATTTTATGCTGACATCAGCCCAATAAAGTTGTATAACAAAAGTCAAAGAAGGGAGTATCGTGCCTATCACGCAGAAGAAAAATGTGTTGACCTAATTCCAGTCTGGGAAGAAAGAATGGACACACAAAGGACGGAAAGCATGCGTGGAGAAAAATCAGCGCCATCTACAAAAATATAAATTATATCCCGGAAAGGTTATGCATCGAAGTACTCGGAAAATATGTCAAGAGTATGGTGTAGCTGGATAATGGCCTTGAGTTATAATAATAATAATAATAATAATAATAATAATAATAATAATAATAATAATAATGTAAAGAGTTACGGAATATTTACTTGGTTAATTATTATCGCAGAAATTGCGTACATCTGATAAACTGATGCCTGGCTGTGGTTTTTGATAAGACAGCACTAGGAAGGTTAAACTTTTTCATTTAGGCAGAACTCCCCGAGAACTTCCAGTGACATTCCATTAGAAGTATCCAGATTCGTTCCTTACGTGTGTGTTCTATATCGGTCTACCTCAGGTTAGATTCAATCGCTATCATCTCTAGGGACTTGACTGAATGCAGTGGTTGGCGAGTTTCGCGTTGATTTTGTTGCGAAATGTGGCTTTTGTGGACTATTTACTTGTTTTCTGAAATCAACGGTTTCGCCAACATATTGAGTGGCATAAATCTTTCATGTTAGAAGATAGGTTATATTTTTGGTTCGACATCGATATATTTATATATATATATATATATATATATATATATATATATATATATATATATATATATAGAGAGAGAGAGAGAGAGAGAGAGAGAGAGAGAGAGAGAGAGAGACAGAGAGAGAGAGAGACAGACAGACAGACAGAGACAGACAGACAGAGACAGAGGTGGATAGATAATTCTTACATGTGTTATTAATTCTGAGTTTATAATGTGTCAATGAGGTAAGTTGAACTTTAGTGGTCATTTGGTAAATAACATATTTACTGCATTTGGGTTCAAGATTAGTCTTGTTTACATAACATTCAGTACTTAGGTTGGAACTTTCCATGGCTTGATGTGATAAAAGTCAGGTACGCAATGTATTCTATAATATTCTATCAGTTGATTTGTCTTTATATTGATAGAGCAATTGGTAAACAAGATTCCATTCCTATACTAAACTTCATGTTATAAAGATCAGTCTATTATTTTAGTACTCAGATGTTACAGGTGCGAAAATCAGAGCAAATTCAGAGAGAGGAATTATTTATTTGAAATATTCATTGGAATTACTAGAGGTGCTCATTCTCATTTTGTAATAATACTTGACTTTGGGATTTATGTGAATTCATTCAAAGATATTTTGGATTGCATAATTCAGGCATATCGGGACAGTCAAGACTACTGACACATCAGAACATTCAAGACTATTGTCACATCAGGACATTCAAGGCTATTTGAATTCACTTGGAACATTTCTATATTTAGGACTTCTGAGTAGGATACTTAGGGTTATTGGATTATTTGGACTTAAATTCACATTATTATAAGTGTCTTTTGAATTTTCACTTTAGTTGTCTATAAATAAATTGCTTGTTGATTTTATTTACATTGTTGGTTTCACTTTTTCTGTTACATTATTTTAAGACCTAAAGTCGTAACACATGTACGTGGATGCCTGCACATGTTTGCATGTATACAGTTTTGATAAGCTTCGAACATAAAAAAAAAAATTGCCACGCTATCTGTATATAATGCAATCGTTTTGCATATATATATCCGATCCACGTTTTTGTTACTGTTGTTAATCCAACTAAACGTTAAATTTGAAGATGCAAATGGTGGTGGTGGTGGTGGTGGTGGTGTGTGTGTGTGTGGACAACCTAATGATACTCTACCACTATTGTTGAAGAACCGTCCAAATCAATCGACATAAAACTTACCGCAAATTTATGTGAGTCATTTAATAACTATTCGATTTAATGTTATGTTTTAGGGTGAGTAGATACGATGATCGCGCAGATGGTTTGGCTAATCACTGTATCGTGGCGACCGAGCAGTCCCTTTGCGTGAATCAATTGATAATTACATGTTAAAAGCCAGCCTTTGTTCTCTGGTCGGTTTTTAATAATTGGGAGTAATCCGCTGTATCTTATGCGTATACTGTGTAAGTTGTCAATTAAGCAAACGAGTGAAATTTGACCTAAACAGCTGATACGAAGTCTAAACACTGGCGGTAGTACCCTATCATCAAGCTTACAGCGACCTATATTATAAGTATATTGTTGAAAAATTTGTAATTACATGAAGTTGTCTCATATTTCACAATCATTCCTTCTCCTAATATCGCGCTACAATATCAATGTTTGTGTTCAGCGAAAATTGGGAGGGGTGGGGTTGCGTAATGTTGTCAACTGCCACCAATTTATTCATATAATATGACTATATATCTTTCTTTCTCAAATATAAGAATTCGTCCATTACATTCTCATGTTTAGCGGTATGGAAGGAAAAAAGTACATATCCATTGGATGCTGCCATCAGCCAAAGTTGTATAACAGAAATCAAAGAATGGATTATCGCACAGAGAAACAAAAATGTTTTTCATATATATTGTTATGCATAATGCTTACATATTTAACTTTTGTCCCACATATTTAACGTTGTGATTGATGCAGGATGTAAACAAGTTGTTTACTTAGAATTCGAGGTCAGGGTTGCTTTTGTTTACAATTAGATTGTTTTTTCCACTAGAATGACTGATATTTGTCATGTAGGCATATGATTTTCTGGAAAATTCTTTCAGGTGACTTGTGTTGATATATAGGGAGTTTGGTAAACAATAATTCTTCTTGTTCTAATGGTCAGTCTATGAAGAATCATTTTAATAATCAGATATTTACAGATGTGTTGTGAAAATCAGAGTAAATTCAGATAGAGGAATTATTTATTTAAAATATTCATTGGATTACTAAAGTGGTCATTCTCAATTTGGATTGGTACATGACTTTGCGATTTATGTGAATTCATTCAAAGATATTCTGGATTACATCATTCATGCATATCAGGACATTCAAGACTACTGGTACATCAGGACATTCAAAACTACTTGAATTCATGCAAAACATTCTATATTTAGGACTTGTGATTAGGACACTTAGGATTATTAGATTATAAATTTTAATTCACAATATTGTAAGTGTCTTTTTGAATTTTCAAATTAATTGCCTAGAAATAAATTGCTTGTTGATTTTACTTACATTGTTCGTTTCACTTTCTTTCTGTAACATGTTTTTAGGTCATAGAGTCGTAACAATATATATATATATATATATATATATATATATATATATATATATATATATATGTGTGTGTGTGTGTGTGTGTGTGTGTGTGTGTGTGTGTGTGTGTGTGTGTGTGTGTGTAGAATATATATATATTTCCTCTGGTCAGGAAAAATAAACTGAACATAGTCTGCAGCTCATATCGCAGCTGATTTAATCGCATCTGTTAACTAAATACACATCACAGACTACATCAAAGCGATTATTCATTTAAGAGCATTAACCAAGCATGCGCACTCACTTTTGATGCTGTGCAGAGGGAGTCCGACAAAACAGTGTTCTAAAAGTTAGATTCACTCAATTCATTTTCAAAGAAGAAAATTCATTACAAACAAGTATTTAAGTAGCCATGACTGTCATATATCTTTATTTGTATGTCAGGATGTCAGAACAACCAGCTTAGCGTTGTAGGATTGAACTATCCTTACATGATACAATTAGTCTGATCAAAGAACACGAATCTGAATTGAACAAACTCGGAGATGAATTAGGTATAGAAAATTATGAATTATACGGAGTATTTAAAGATTATGGATTATCATTCATAATTCTAATACACTTATAGTAACGTTATTAGCGTATCTTGTTCCTTCAATGTTTCTTGAGTCGAGGACTGTGTTACTATGTGGAACTAGTGTATTTATTCATGTGATCGGATGTGATTTTCTGAAGGAATATACATGGTTCACATCATTTTTCATTAAATGTTAAAACAAACAAGTCAACTTTCTTAATTTGTGCACTCTTGCACACACATGAACAGATGTTTTTCTCTCATATTTGCTCTCTCTCTCTCTCTCTCTCTCTCTCTCTCTCTCTCTCTCTCTCTCTCTCTCTCTCTCTCTCTTGTCACATAAGCGACAAAAGACCAAGAGACATATTCTATCACATATGTGAAATCCTCATTAAACCGAAAACCTCTCAAACAAACATTAAATGTAGTAGTCCCAAGGGTGTTCGGTTTTGAAGGATTTCAATCGGTGTGTGTGTATATATATATATATATATATATATATATATATATATATATATATATATAGAGAGAGAGAGAGAGAGAGAGAGAGAGAGAGAGAGAGAAGATTATAATACAGATTAAATACTTTATTAATTTGTCCCCGAACGAGATTCGAAACTAGATCCGCGGGTTACGGCACCCATCGCCTTAGCTACTGGCACCAACACCCATACCCTCTCGACTAAGCGCATATCCCAAAAAGGAATGTAGGTATCGGACCTCTAAGCATTTTACAGCCAGATAACCAGTCTACTGGTGGGGGAATAAAACATAGAGTAAATAATATTTTGAGATGCACCCATAGGCGCATAAATGGATTTAATTTATTTTCCCACTACACATTTCATAAACTTCAATCTATGTACTATAGTATATATATATATATATATATATATATATATATATATATATATATATATATATATATATATTACAGTTTTTTAATTACAATTAGGAACTGTATGAAGAGCGCTGTCTCTCAGAATAAATTATCTTTTGTGCAATATCTTGTCATCTTATTTTACAGCCAGAGAACCAGTCTACTGGTAGGGGAATATAAAACAGAGATCTAAATATTTTGAGATGCACCCATAGGCTTGTAGATGGATATAATTTTTGTCCATCATACATTTTATAAACTTCACACTATGTACTATTGGTGCCACGCTATGTTATTAGGTGCAGATCAGGGTGTCCCCTGTTTAGCAGCAGGAGGCGCAAGAAAATGCCTGTTTTTCAAAGCTGCCAAAAAAAATCTCTAGCTCTAATGAATGGAAGCATGTGTGGTTTGTATGCCAATCAAACGAAGCAATTAATTTTATTTTTGTAGACATTAACAGTGAGTTCTATGGGAAATGAATTAGTGGTCCGATCCTGTAACCTGGCTTTGTTTATAGACATTCGTGCGTAGCGAACCAGTAATTAACTCTCAACAAAGTACATAGTCATATATATATGCTTTCCTTGATAAACGTTTTCTTACGTTAACCTTTCTTCACTTTTTATTCATTCAATTCATTTAAGCATTGTTCTTCAATTTCCTGTTCATTACAAAATATACAAAATCTTTTATTTGAATCCATTATGTTATTCCCATATCTGCCTGTATCAAAAGTAGAGAATCGAACGAAACCCTTTTATTATGTAAATGATTTTTCTATGATTCTAATCGTTCAGTACTCCCATATATTTTTTTCAAATGTAAATAAATCTTAACTAGCTCAATTAGACTCTAATTTTCTCGCATTATCTTGCTTTAAACTACAAGGGTTAAAAAAAATATCGTTCAGTATTTTGACCAAAGGTCGATAACACTAATTTCATATTCATTGATTCTGGGTAAAATATACACTTCAAAGAAGTCATATATGTCAAAACTTGTTTTGACTAAGTATACCCGATTTACACATTCATTGGTTTCTACTAGAAACAGAAGCCCATCATACCATGTATTTAATATCATGTTTTCATTTACTCGTTCATTAAACCAACATTTGATAATTCCGATAATTCTCTTGTTTATTAGTATGTATCTATTTGATTCACTATATAATACCTGGTTACGTGTTGAACTGTGTGCATTTGACAAACTATTCATAAATTTAAGTTTTAATAATTCAAATGCATTTGCCGGTTGAAAGACCCATAACTTAATAGAGGTAATAGTGCATCATTAAGAGACAAAAGGTGTTTCCCAATATTACACAAAACAATATTATATATGTCACATCTCTCTCTCTCTCTGCTAATTGTTGTGTTCCCAACAAAAACTTACCGTTACTGCTAAACAGTAATCCCTTCCAATCTCTGACCGAAACATATCCCCGTGTTCACGAGGTCTTTGAAAACCACCTGTGAAAACCACTTTTTGAAAACAACTTTTGAAATCCACCTTTTTGAAAACTACCTTGACAACCAGATCATCATCTAAAAATATCAAAAACAAACAAAGGTTGATTTAATGTAATATCGACATCTTCACTAGTTTCCAAGCAATGTTCAAGATCTTCAAGGATCAAAAACAAAGAGTATGGATGAAAGGACTTCGCCTTGTCTTAAACCTGCCACATTCTAAAAGCTATAAGAAATTAAACCAAGATCCAATGCACAAGATTTAACGATTGTGTAAATTTAGCTTAAACCTTTGCAAACCTTACCGTTTACAAGAAACTTAAAAAATCCTGTACCAAGGCCGTTTCTATATACAACATTAAATGACATTAAAAAACAATAAAGGCCACATAAAACTGTACCCTCTATTAATATGCATATTGGTAATCTTGTGCAGTACAAAATCATAAGACATTTCAGCAAGACCATGTAATGTCCACAGTTAGCTCATGAAACATATTCTTTATACATCTCTCTAGAATTGGGATGTTAGCGATTTCCCACCGTTATGACAGGAAGCACCAGTGATACCAGTTCTCAGACTTGGAAAGGACCATACCGAGCCTTCCAGCTACAGTCCTGTAGCACTGAAAAGCCTTGCCTGCAAAACCAATGATAGGCTATCTGATAACTTGAGTCCAGCAAGGTACTTCCAGACGTTCCGTGTGGATTCAGACTCAAGAAAAGCACCATCAAACATGTAGTTAAACTCAACACATTTATTACAGAAAGCTTCATCAAGAAAGAACGCGGTGTAGCCATGTTTTTCTGCCTTCGGCACAGTTTATGACACCCATGGAAATACGGCATAATAAATTACCTATTTGACCTAAGTCAGTTGGATCGCCAACATATCTTTATATCGAACTGTTTGAGAGATACAGTTTCAGAGTTAAGGTCAGTTTGACACTTTCTGAAAGCTAACATGAGGATATATGTGTATCTTGTAAGGGCAGCATATTGTCATGTACCCTTTTCAATATGAAAATAACAGCAGTCAAATGCTTTAATCCAAGAACTTACTGTTCATTATTTCTCAACATATGATTGATCTGCTATAGATACAAATGCATACATTATACCAATTGTACTGATATACATGAACAGATTTCAGAAATAGACAGAAGAAAAACAGATTAAACTTTCAGAATATAAATCTGTTTGAACGCAGATCTGCCAATTACATAAAATTCATGATGACACATAACTCTATCTTGACGGTTCTTTAATCCCTGTTGCTTAGGAGACCGAAGTATTGCACTTGTTGTTTTACTGCAAACTAACTTTCCTTTCACATATTAGATATCTCTGGGACAAATGTCCAAACGTGCTACTACCAATACGACTCCAGGCAAGCACAGATAGGGGAAGGGACCTGCAGGGTTCTCTCCGGTTATGCAGTACGTCAGTAAGATCACAACGCAGCTATGCATTGGTTATAATTACTCAGCTAAACTAGTTTTTGCCATGCAAACTTCATATCTGCCCAAATTTCCGATACACTACTTTACAGTCTATTGTTGTTATCCACCACGAGGTTGACCTTGTTTTCTCTATCTATGAGTCGCCTTGTTCGTAAGAGAGGGAAACGTATGTTGAATAACGTCTAAACGTAAAACGTTTGCTATGACACAGTCGGATTTTCTATTCAACTCAAATGGCTAAAATGAAACACGTTATTAATGTATGGAGGTTCAGCTAGAGGTGGAAAATGACATAAGGAGCTTTCGATTCCTACTACGCGGATGGTGGGATATTAGGGTACAAGATAGTGCATCCAACATTTGTGGTGATATTGTCTAATTTTCTAGTCGACTCAACAGGCTAAAAAAAATCCGTTGTTAATGTATGGAGGTGTAGCCGAATGTGGCATGTAAATATGAGGAGTGTTTTATTCCTAGTAGGTAGGTGAGAAACAAGTTAGTCATATGATGGCGCATCCATGCTTTCATGGATGCATCGTCTCCCTTTACAACATTTGTTGAATTGTGCATTACTATTTGCATGCAAATGTAGCATTGAACGCCGTTTACTTTAGAGGCCGTTTTGAATTAGTCATTAGTGAATTGCGCTTTAATTGAACCGTCATTTTTAATAATCGTAACACATAATACGCATTTTTCGCTTTTATCCCACTATTGTCAAGCACGGGTTTCTGTAGAAATTGTGTTACATCTTCAGTCAATTGTTGTATCCCGGTTTTGCTATCTGATGGAATATCAAAAAAGTAGTGATATCGGCTCACACTCTTTGCGCTATTGACTCCAAACAAAGATAATTGTTATAGATTCAACTTAAGCAATGGTAGAAATACATTTCTTTCAATATTCATACTCACAGAAAAAGAATGACCTTCCCTATTGCACATCTGCGCAACCTTCGGTGTTAGTTCAGAAAAAGTTGTGGATTATTTTCTATAACACACATTATGTGACTACTATGACCTTTTTGCAGATGGTATACATTTTGTATGTTCCATTTTGAATAGAATATACCAAAACTTAAGCAAGCGCAAATATAAGAGAAGGCTATGAAAAATTCACCCAAAGATGACGCCAAGCAAAGTTTGCGATCAAACTCTATCATGCAATGTGTCATTTGTTTTCCCACGAAATATAAAAGAGAGAAAGGTGGCTGGGCCTGTGTTTATGGCCGAAGACAAAGCCACTCTCTCTCTTTCTCTCTCTCTCTCTCTCTCTCTCTCTCTCTCTCTCTCTCTCTCTCTCTCTCTCTCTCTCTCTCTCCATTTTGCTCCACTTACAGATGTGACACTTGCTCTGCTTTTTGAGTAGCATAATATGAAATTGTACCTCTAATTTTCAGTGTGATTGTACATTTATTGGTGTACACGTCTCTTGAAGCTAAAACCTGATTTAACTTTTGTCACCTAATAGTGCCATTGACTGAAAGGGTTGTGAAAAGAAAAATGTGGTACATAGCACATAAGTGGAAAGAATGTGGGGAGAAATGCGCTTATATACCCGTTTTTTAAACAACCTTTAAGAATTCATATTACACGTAGTTTAATCTGCAAACAGGGGTAAAATGAATTTAATTCTAAATATGTTCAATACGAATATCCCACTTATAACATGAACGGCACTCGAGTCTTGTATTGACCGCAGACAGGTATAATGATATATCATTATTAGGTAGTATAGATATAGAACCAATCTATCTACAGTGGAATCCGAGTCACATCAATCATGTTAAGAATTGAAACTGAAGTATAACACATCCCATTCAATGCTAAGGTTGTTGTTTCACATCTGGGTCTTTTTGAGACATACCTCCATTTTCCAGAAAAAATAAATATTTGCGTGACCATGAGTAGAGAATTTATCTCATAGACAAGAGCTAGTCTCTCACATATGCAAAGGAATCCATTACTACAACAATATAAAAAAGAAGAAAAAAAAATACAATAATTATTTTCTTGAGTCTAATATAATAGTAAAAAAAAACATATTAAATATGCAACAAAGTAACGACTATTTTGAAGATATGAGAGTTAACATTAGTTCTTTTGTCTCTTGCAATTAAGATTTTTTATAAATTCTTTTTTTTAAACAACCTTTAAGAATTTGTCATTCTGGTTTTCGTGTAGAACATTACATTGAACGATCCGTCAATAAATGAAACTGTTCCTTTAAATAAGGCTCGTGTTTAATTAAGATTATATATCCATCCTATTTTATTTTAAATTAAATAGTTAATATAAAATGAGCAACAGCCGACATCCCTGGTTACCATATATACTTGCGTATTGCTCGAGTCTAAATGCAAACAACATAGACTCTGATCTGCCGTCGCATAATGCGCCGGCAGATCAGGGTCTATGTTGTTTGTTCTACTGATTAGTCTTTACAAACTGCATATACCCAGATCTTCTCATTTTCATTTTAGATTTATACTTGACTTTGTGATTTATGTGAATTCATTCAAAGATTTTCTGGATTACATCATTCAGGCATATCAGGACATTCAAGACTACTCACATATCAGAACATTCGATATTTGATGGAATATCAAAAAAGTAGTGATATCGGCTCACACTCTTTGCGCTATTGACTCCAAACAAAGATAATTGTTATAGATTCAACTTAAGCATATTTTGAGATGCACCCATAGGCTTGTAGATGGATATAATTTTTGTCCATCATACATTTTATAAACTTCACACTATGTACTATTGGTGCCACGCTATGTTATTAGGTGCAGATCAGGGTGTCCCCTGTTTAGCAGCAGGAGGCGCAAGAAAATGCCTGTTTTTCAAAGCTGCCAAAAAAAATCTCTAGCTCTAATGAATGGAAGCATGTGTGGTTTGTATGCCAATCAAACGAAGCAATTAATTTTATTTTTGTAGACATTAACAGTGAGTTCTATGGGAAATGAATTAGTGGTCCGATCCTGTAACCTGGCTTTGTTTATAGACATTCGTGCGTAGCGAACCAGTAATTAACTCTCAACAAAGTACATAGTCATATATATATGCTTTCCTTGATAAACGTTTTCTTACGTTAACCTTTTTTCACTTTTTATTCATTCAATTCATTTAAGCATTGTTCTTCAATTTCCTGTTCATTACAAAATATACAAAATCTTTTATTTGAATCCATTATGTTATACCCATATCTGCCTGTATCAAAAGTAGAGAATCGAACGAAACCCTTTTATTTTGTAAATGATTTTTCTATGATTCTAATCGTTCAGTACTCCCATATATTATTTTCAAATGTAAATAAATCTTAACTAGCTCAATTAGACTCTAATTTTCTCGCATTATCTTGCTTTAAACTACAAGGGTTAAAAAAATATCGTTCAGTATTTTGACCAAAGATCGATAACACTAATTTCATATTCATTGATTCTGGGTAAAATATACACTTCAAAGAAGTCATATATGTCAAAACTTGTTTTGACTAAGTATACCCGATTTACACATTCATTGGTTTCTACTAGAAACAGAAGCCCATCATACCATGTATTTAATATCATGTTTTCATTTACTCGTTCATTAAACCAACATTTGATAATTCCGATAATTCTCTTGTTTATTAGTATGTATCTATTTGATTCACTATATAATACCTAGTTACGTGTTGAACTGTGTGCATTTGACAAACTATTCATAAATTTAAGTTTTAATAATTCAAATGCATTTGCCGGTTGATAGACCCATAACTTAATAGAGGTAATAGTGCATCATTAAGAGACAAAAGGTGTTTCCTAATATTACACAAAACAATATTATATATGTCACATCTCTCTCTCTCTCTCTCTCTCTCTCTCTCTCTGCTAATTGTTGTGTTCCCAACAAAAACTTACCGTTACTGCTAAACAGTAATCCCTTCCAATCTCTGACCGAAACATATCCCCGTGTTCACGAGGTCTTTGAAAACCACCTGTGAAAACCACTTTTTGAAAACAACTTTTGAAATCCACCTTTTTGAAAACTACCTTGAAAACCAGATCATCATCTAAAAATATCAAAAACAAACAAAGGTTGATTTAATGTAATATCGACATCTTCACTTGTTTCCAAGCAATGTTCAAGATCTTCAAGGATCAAAAACAAAGAGTATGGATGAAAGGACTTCGCCTTGTCTTAAACCTGCCACATTCTAAAAGCTATAAGAAATTAAACCAAGATCCAATGCACAAGATTTAACGATTGTGTAAATTTAGCTTAAACCTTTGCAAACCTTACCGTTTACAAGAAACTTAAAAAATCCTGTACCAAGGCCGTTTCTATATACAACATTAAATGACATTAAAAAACAATAAAGGCCACATAAAACTGTACCCTCTATTAATATGCATATTGGTAATCTTGTGCAGTACAAAATCATAAGACATTTCAGCAAGACCATGTAATGTCCACAGTTAGCTCATGAAACATATTCTTTATACATCTCTCTAGAATTGGGATGTTAGCGATTTCCCACCGTTATGACAGGAAGCACCAGTGATACCAGTTCTCAGACTTGGAAAGGACCATACCGAGCCTTCCAGCTACAGTCCTGTAGCACTGAAAAGCCTTGCCTGCAAAACCAATGATAGGCTATCTGATAACTTGAGTCCAGCAAGGTACTTCCAGACGTTCCGTGTGGATTCAGACTCAAGAAAAGCACCATCAAACATGTAGTTAAACTCAACACATTTATTACAGAAAGCTTCATCAAGAAAGAACGCGGTGTAGCCATGTTTTTCTGCCTTCGGCACAGTTTATGACACCCATGGAAATACGGCATAATAAATTACCTATTTGACCTAAGTCAGTTGGATCGCCAACATATCTTTATATCGAACTGTTTGAGAGATACAGTTTCAGAGTTAAGGTCAGTTTGACACTTTCTGAAAGCTAACATGAGGATATATGTGTATCTTGTAAGGGCAGCATATTGTCATGTACCCTTTTCAATATGAAAATAACAGCAGTCAAATGCTTTAATCCAAGAACTTACTGTTCATTATTTCTCAACATATGATTGATCTGCTATAGATACAAATGCATACATTATACCAATTGTACTGATATACATGAACAGATTTCAGAAATAGACAGAAGAAAAACAGATTAAACTTTCAGAATATAAATCTGTTTGAACGCAGATCTGCCAATTACATAAAATTCATGATGACACATAACTCTATCTTGACGGTTCTTTAATCCCTGTTGCTTAGGAGACCGAAGTATTGCACTTGTTGTTTTACTGCAAACTAACTTTCCTTTCACACATTAGATATCTCTGGGACAAATGTCCAAACGTGCTACTACCAATACGACTCCAGGCAAGCACAGATAGGGGAAGGGACCTACAGGGTTCTCTCCGGTTATGCAGTACGTCAGTAAGATCACAACGCAGCTATGCATTGGTTATAATTACTCAGCTAAACTAGTTTTTGCCATGCAAACTTCATATCTGCCCAAATTTCCGATACACTACTTTACAGTCTATTGTTGTTATCCACCACGAGGTTGACCTTGTTTTCTCTATGAGTCGCCTTGTTCGTAAGAGAGGGAAACGTATGTTGAATAACGTCTAAACGTAAAACGTTTGCTATGACACAGTCGGATTTTCTATTCAACTCAAATGGCTAAAATGAAACACGTTATTAATGTATGGAGGTTCAGCTAGAGGTGGAAAATGACATAAGGAGCTTTCGATTCCTACTACGCGGATGGTGGGATATTAGGGTACAAGATAGTGCATCCAACATTTGTGGTGATATTGTCTAATTTTCTAGTCGACTCAACAGGCTAAAAAAAATCCGTTGTTAATGTATGGAGGTGTAGCCGAATGTGGCATGTAAATATGAGGAGTGTTTTATTCCTAGTAGGTAGGTGAGAAACAAGTTAGTCATATGATGGCGCATCCATGCTTTCATGGATGCATCATCTCCCTTTACAACATTTGTTGAATTGTGCATTACTATTTGCATGCAAATGTAGCATTGAACGCCGTTTACTTTAGAGGCCGTTTTGAATTAGTTATTAGTGAATTGCGCTTTAATTGAACCGTCATTTTTAATAATCGTAACACATAATACGCATTTTTCGCTTTTATCCCACTATTGTCAAGCACGGGTTTCTGTAGAAATTGTGTTACATCTTCAGTCAATTGTTGTATCCCGGTTTCGCTATCTGATGGAATATCAAAAAAGTAGTGATATCGGCTCACACTCTTTGCGCTATTGACTCCAAACAAAGATAATTGTTATAGATTCAACTTAAGCAATGGTAGAAATACATTTCTTTCAATATTCATACTCACAGAAAAAGAATGACCTTCCCTATTGCACATCTGCGCAACCTTCGGTGTTAGTTCAGAAAAAGTTGTGGATTATTTTCTATAACACACATTATGTGACTACTATGACCTTTTTGCAGATGGTATACATTTTGTATGTTCCATTTTGAATAGAATATACCAAAACTTAAGCAAGCGCAAATATAAGAGAAGGCTATGAAAAATTCACCCAAAGATGACGCCAAGCAAAGTTTGCGATCAAACTCTATCATGCAATGTGTCATTTGTTTTCCCACGAAATATAAAAGAGAGAAAAGTGGCTGGGCCTGTGTTTATGGCCGAAGACAAAGCCACTCTCTCTCTTTCTCTCTCTCTCTCTCTCTCTCTCTCTCTCTCTCTCTCTCTCTCTCTCTCTCTCTCTCTCCATTTTGCTCCACTTACAGATGTGACACTTGCTCTGCTTTTTGAGTAGCATAATATGAAATTATACCTCTAATTTTCAGTGTGATTGTACATTTATTGGTGTACACGTCTCTTGAAGCTAAAACCTGATTTAACTTTTGTCACCTAATAGTGCCATTGACTGAAAGGGTTGTGAAAAGAAAAATGTGGTACATAGCACATAAGTGGAAAGAATGTGGGGAGAAATGCGCTTATATACCCGTTTTTTAAACAACCTTTAAGAATTCATATTACACGTAGTTTAATCTGCAAACAGGGGTAAAATGAATTTAATTCTAAATATGTTCAATACGAATATCCCACTTATAACATGAACGGCACTCGAGTCTTGTATTGACCGCAGACAGGTATAATGATATATCATTATTAGGTAGTATAGATATAGAACCAATCTATCTACAGTGGAATCCGAGTCACATCAATCATGTTAAGAATTGAAACTGAAGTATAACACATCCCATTCAATGCTAAGGTTGTTGTTTCACATCTGGGTCTTTTTGAGACATACCTCCATTTTCCAGAAAAAATAAATATTTGCGTGACCATGAGTAGAGAATTTATCTCATAGACAAGAGCTAGTCTCTCACATATGCAAAGGAATCCATTACTACAACAATATAAAAAAGAAGAAAAAAAAATACAATAATTATTTTCTTGAGTCTAATATAATAGTAAAAAAAACATATTAAATATGCAACAAAGTAACGACTATTTTGAAGATATGAGAGTTAACATTAGTTCTTTTGTCTCTTGCAATTAAGATTTTTTATAAATTCTTTTTTTTAAACAACCTTTAAGAATTTGTCATTCTGGTTTTCGTGTAGAACATTACATTGAACGATCCGTCAATAAATGAAACTGTTCCTTTAAATAAGGCTCGTGTTTAATTAAGATTATATATCCATCCTATTTTATTTTAAATTAAATAGTTAATATAAAATGAGCAACAGCCGACATCCCTGGTTACCATATATACTTGCGTATTGCTCGAGTCTAAATGCAAACAACATAGACTCTGATCTGCCGTCGCATAATGCGCCGGCAGATCAGGGTCTATGTTGTTTGTTATACTGATTAGTCTTTACAAACTGCATAGACCCAGATCTGCTCATTTTCATTTTAGATTTATACTTGACTTTGTGATTTATGTGAATTCATTCAAAGATATTCTGGATTACATCATTCAGGCATATCAGGACATTCAAGACTACTCACATATCAGAACATTCGAGACTACTAGCACATTAGGACATTCAAGGCTACTGGAATTCATTCGGAACATTTTATATTTAGGACTTGTGAGTAGGACACTTAGGATTATTGGATTATTTGCAGTTTAATTCACTTCTATACCATATGACTTTAGAATTTTTATCTTACTTTTCACACGCATGCGATGTTGGATTATAGATGTTGGATTATATAATATCATTCTAATACGCGCGTGTTTGATTTTACTTAGCAAAATCGGCTAGCGTAAAACTAAGTAACTGTTATTATTTTTTGAAAATATAATTATTAATTTTTGGAATTACAATTACTACACCCTTTGGTCGCGTAAACTATTTTGCACAGCAAAATCTGCCGGCTAACATTTACCCTTCTTTTTCTGTTTGCAAATCAATTACCTGTTTTTAATCACTAACGCCCTCTGTTGCGTATCTGTGCTTGGAGTTACCCGTGGTTTTCCATTTCCGCCAACACGGTTTCGAACTCGGTCGCGCTAATTATGAAGGTAAATACTTTTGTGAACGACTTGCAAAAGCCAGCAGGGCCCCGAAAAATGGGGTGCATATCAGAAATACGACGACTTCGGCTAAAACTCGCATGGTAGTTGTTGTGCAGATATGATTGGTTGTCTAGTTGGCACGAGTAAGGATTTGATCTGGATTGTACTAAATTGAGTCTGATTCGCACTATATAATCATCATCTCGCCTGCACGATTGTTTGCAAACGACAAAAACAATTATGTTATCGCTGAAATGTTGTGGTCAACACCGCGGAGATACAATAATCGATTTCGAAAATAGGTTGTGGTAGATTTGGCACCGCTACCGTCGGCGATAATTGATTCTTGTGTGTGTGTGTGTGTGTGTGTGTGTGTGTGTGTGTGTGTGTTTCTTTTATTTTTTGTTTCGTGTCCAGGCACATAACACAATCATGTGTGTTCGCCGATGCCAACAATTGGAAACAATCGCTGTTTGTATAATGCCTGCGCGTGCCAACAACAAATGCACAATCATACTCTTGGGTACACACGAGCGAAGCGGCCGCGCTGGTGCCAACAACAAATGCACTATCATACTCTTGGGTACACGCGAGCGAAGCGGCCGCGCTGGTGTCACCGATTTTTGCAAGTCACATTTGCGGTTTACCCGATTGGGCACGTGCGCGAAACCACGTCGGCGTTGTGGAATTGGTGTGAAGTAACATACCAATTATGTGTGGGCTGCGGATCCACCTGGGAACGTGTTCGTTATCGACGCGCACGGCAATCACAGAGTTGTTTGCTGTGCAGCGACGCATGTGCGTTACAAGATCAGTTTTGTTAGCGTTGTTTGCAATTATTCGACGCTGATGGCGTCGCTAACAGCATCGCTATTGTTCGCGCACATGGATCGAAACTGTTTGACCATCACCGATCGCCACCGCCAACGCTGATACGGCCGCGGGCGTGTCAAAGTCGCCACTAACAATACCGTCAACGACGCCATCAATAACATCATCAAAGACGACGCCAAAGACATCATCAGCGGCAACGACAACAACAACCGAGTACACGCGTGGGTGTATCGGTGTTGTTGTTGCTGTAACTGCGACGGCGATATCCCCAGAGACGCCATCAACGACGACACCGACGCCATCAGCGACGCACACGCGCGATCGTGTCAATATTACATCAAACAATTGTGTTCGGGCTGCGGAACCGCACGAGTATCGTCGACGACTACCATACGGGCGGTGCCAACAATTTGACTACCAATAATCGATAATGGCATGGGGCAACAACAGCTGCATCTACATATATATGGGCAAGTCGCGCTGTGTGGCCGCGCTTGCAGCGGTGATTATTGCAGAGCCCATCTGCGATTACAGCAACACAGGAGCTAAACCATGTAGCGGTTAATGAATCGGCGTGAAGTCGCACAACCACTTATATGAGGAATGCGGATCCGCACACGAGTATCAACGGTCTGTAAACGCTACAGCACGTCTTGGTGTTCTTGCCACAGCCACAAACAGCACCATTGCCACGGTCACGGACAACAATGGTTATGTGGTCAAGGAGAATACCGTTGATGAGATCAAGGACCGCGTTAACACAGTCACTGACCGCGTTGACGCGGGCTTTGTCAACGGTGACACAAACGCGATCGCGAGCACGAGCACGAGCACGAGCATGACCAACAATGATTTGTACAAAGGCATGTACAACAACCCTAACAACCATCCACTGATGACACCAGAATCGCTTCTCCGTGCAAGTACACGCTACGCCATTGGTCATTGGATGACAATTACCGACCGCGACGGCGTATACACATTGGTATGCTGTATTGTTAGCTGTTGTCGCTGGTGCTGTAGCGTGTTTGGAGAACAGCGGCTATACATCGACGGAAACATCGTCAACGATGGCGTCGCCGAAGATACTGTCGATGGCGTTTACATCGACAGCAAACTAGCCATCGGTGGCGCCAATGTCAACGGGATTATCATCGGCGGTGAAACACATCCACGTACGAGTGTTAGTTAACGCGCGATCGATCACCGCGGTACAGGTGCGCGATCGTGTAATCGAAACCCGTACGATAACATGTCATGCTTGGCGCGACCAATGCTGCCATTGATTCGGCGCAGCCACCACGCATTACAACAAATCGGGTCCTGGAAACATCGACGACGACTAGCGGTTTCGTGTGGATATGCTTCGGTATCATGAACATGGAATCTTCTTCGAGTAGTTGCGCGAATGCAGTTGTAGTGCATGTAGTTGTTTCGACGATGATGACCGCGTTGACAGCGACAACATTGCGGTAACGCCGTCGACAACCGCGATTGAAGCGCGGTAACAGCAACCGCGGCAAAGCTGCAACACCACCACGTGGATTTGTTATGATCAACACGCGCAACCGCGCATATGTGTGTATGTTTATTATTTTTTTTTTTTTTTTTTTTTTTTTGTCCTAACGGCGTTTGATGTTGTTTTCGCGATTGTCGGCGTTGTCGGCATTTGCATTTATCGGCCTTAACAGCGTGATTGCACATTTCATTTATCGACATTAACCAAATATGAAAACAAATTTCATTCCTGTGCATCAACTCATTACCGCGTGACTGCGCGCATCAACGTGGTAATTGCCAGGTCCGACCTACCGGTTGCTACCGCAGGTGCAACGCCTGCATGCGCATCCGACATCGCGTACCGCGGCGTTGTCGAGGCTGCCACTGCCATTTGTACAAAATTTTAATCGACACCACTGTGGCGTCAGCGGTACATTCACCAAACATATACAGTGGTATACAATAGTATATGATGTAATAATGACACAATCGCGCGTGTAGGGGGCTGATAGCATCGTTGCCGTCGTTGATGGCGTCGCCGCCAAAAATATCTCCGTCGTGGTTGCAGCACCAGCAACAAAAACACCGATAGCCACGCGTGTACGCGGTTGTGGTTGCCGTTGCCACTGACGATGTCTTTGGCGGCGTCATTTATGATGTTATTGATGGCGTCGTTGACGGTGTTGTTGGCGGCGACGGTGACAACGCCCGTGGCCATATCAGAGTTCGCGGTGCCGATTGGTGGGAGTCAAAAACATATTAGAACAAAGAAGAAAAGTGTAACGATATACTATCATCAATACCATAATTATGAAACAAGTACATGTTTGGTTTGTAATTATTACATTGAAACTTTAATCTTTTAAAATAGGAATGTATATATATATATATATATATATATATATATATATATATATATATATATATATTTATTTATTTATGCGTGTGTGTGTGTAATATATTCTACGTGGTCATTATGTAGAAATGAATATAGACAGCCTTTATTTCTCTCTCGTGTATTCATCTTTTTTGCTTAAAGCGTACACGATTAAATTAAATTTTCCATTGAACTGTTCAACGTACTTGCGTTACAGTTATACCAGTTTGTTTGCATGTCGCAAGCCGAAAGTAGAATTCTTAAGCTAAAATGTCTGTATGAAAGAATAGTTACTGCTATTGCTGCATCAAAACTCCACGAGGTAATAGTCTGAGAGCAGTACAGAAACCATCACTGCAATCAGGAAGTCGACTCCAATCTAGTGTATTTATTTGATCTGGGTTATAAAGCCGACAATTGCGTAGGAGCAAGCTTTTGAAGCTGTTATGAGGAAGTGTTTGCTTCAAAGGTGCGTATTTAAACACTACAGTCAGTCTAAACCACTAACTCAGTTAAAGACGACAAGTTAATTACTAAATTTTAAAATGCATCATGCACCAAATAGAGCTACAACTAACCGCATGCCTACGGAAGCATGGAAGTGACATAGGCGAAAAAAAAGATATTATCTCCTGGCCACGAGATAATTTTCTTTTACCGATGCTCCTGCCGTGCTTCTGTACATAACAATGTCTTGCAAAAATGAAAAGCAAAACACAAAGAAGTGATCAAAATTGCTGCCTGTGTGGAAGATACTATCATGTGTCAAATATGAAGTGTTCAACAGACAAATATTATAAAATTTGGTACAACTATTCACATGATGCTACTTTTCAGATGCTTCCCCAAATCTATATTATTTATTTTTCTTTTTATGCGAAAGAAACCAATCTTAACTAATCCCATTAAAATATTCAGAAATACTAGGAGTGTAATGCATCGACTGCGTGTAGTAGCTCTTTATTTATAGGTAATGCAAAAGAAATATATTAAACTACATTGAATTCTACTCATGGATTAGCGTCATTTTGTCTAAACTCAATAAAAGTGTGTATGTTGCTGGATTAACTTGAACGATGCCTGAAATGTTAACAAAGATACAAAATATATACCTCTTTTTCAATGTTTAAATTACAACATTCCACTTTCAAAGTGTATGCCTTCGGTTGCTTCAATTAAAATTGTAAAGATTTTATTTCATTTAGGCCAATATGTTCATGAAGCATTTAATATTTGGAAAGAACATTGCAGGTGGATAGTCCAACCTTTACCAATATGTGTTAGACAGATTCCGATGTTCGGAGCACAACTTAGCTAAAGAGAGATGACGACATAATGTCATTCCTCCTAATCAACGTATTCTATGTGACAAAAGGTAAATAGATGATGAATATTATTCCGTTTTACATTGCCCGTTTCATTTAGTCCTTTGTAACAGGTTTATTCAATATATTGTTAGCAAAAAATATCCAAGTGAGGAAGTCTTTTATTTTTTTTATGAAGTCTAAGAATCCAGTTGCATTATTTCAGTTTGCACAACATATCTATTCAGCGTTCCATAGAAGAGAGCAAGCAAATATGTCCCTATATTATTACCATGTCTATTCAGCGTTCCATAGAAGAGAGCAAGCAAATATGTCCCTATATTATTACCATGTCTATTCAGCGTTCCATAGAAGAGAGCTAGCAAATATGTACCTATATTATTACCATGTCTATTCAGCGTTCCATAGAAGAGAACAAGCAGATATGTACCTATATTATTAACATAATTAAATAAGCATTTTTTTCACACCATGTTTATTTCATACATGTATAATATGCCAGCTGTATATTGTTATTCCCGTTCCATCTTTCTACATATTTCTATCGGGGTTTCTTAATATTTTATCTTATTTTCCCCTATTATTCATTCAGTCTGTGCTAATTTTATTGCACTACGGCGCTCTGCATTATTGAAATACTGTTATGAAACTGTGTTATTGAATGCCGATGGCCTATATAACCAATGAAATACTGTCATTATTATTATCATAATTGCATGTTGTTTTTAATGTATGTGTATATTGCTACATATGAACAAATAACATTACGTGTTGAAAATAAAATTATAATAGAAAACATTAGAACGATGTTTATGATTTATTTGTTTTAGATAGAACCGAGAACTAGGAAGTAACTATCATTCGTACGTCATCTCTGATACATTTAAAAAAGTGTTCATAGTGAAGAAAGAATATATGCATTTAAAGAAAAATGCATATGATTTACTGCCACTGGACCTACAATAGAAAGATAATCATTCAGGCTTAGTTTTGCTTTGTAATTTACAATAAAGTTTAAAAACATACCCAGCAAAGAAATATAACAACCTTATTAAAGGCACACATAATGGCACGCGTGTTATTTGTTTCAATCGTTCGTCTTCGCATTGATGAATATCACCAAGATTAAAGACAATATTCATTCTAAATTACTTCATATATGAATTACAATAAAGCAGATGTTTTCATCAAAGAAACCAAATACACACGCATGATGCTACAAATGTATCTCCATCTTTCGCATATATTGTTTGTTCAGTTATGTGCAAAACAGAGAGGATTTTGTCTTCTTTATACACACACACACACACACATATATATATATATATATATATATATATATATATATATATATATATATATATATATATATAATACAAATCATATGTCAAATAACAGTCCTTTCGAATGCACTGGATCCAGCAGTGTGTGTGTGTGTGTGTGTACGTAGGGCCGATTCGATTCTGGGCTACTGGAAACGAAAATACCCTCCAGTTCCTGAACCGTAGTATTATTTCAGTTTTCGGACACCTATTATTGTGCTATTACCATTTCGTTGCATCAGAGCAACATCTTCCTGAAAAGGTACAAGAACATTGTTAGGCCACTTGCATATTTTAAAATGGTATCATGTTTTCGGCTTGTATAGGGGTACAATAACATTACTAAACCAGTCAAATCTAAAATAAAGAATACTCTAGAATCCCAAGACCATACTAATATTTCAGGTCTGGTGCCACCTACTCTACAAACATGTCGCTGCCCCGAAGATGCTAAAATTGTTGCAGAGCAAACTGCTCAGACAAGAGTATGAGTACGTTACTACACAAACTGTAAACTTTACAATAGTACGATTTGTTTCATAGTAGGATATGTAGAAAAGAGGTTTTGAAGACTCAAAAATATATATATGTAATGGTTATAAGCACTTAAATGTACAGTCACCAAATTATTCCAACACGAAGAAATACGCTTTAGATCTTCCCAATCAAGCTACCTCCTAAATGAGCAGTCTACAACGTTGGTATATTATATTCCTTACTGCCATTTCGTTTGGTGTTTTTATAGTACCACAATAATAGTACTTTTTGGGGTGTTTTTTATAGTAGCACAATAACAGCATTTTGTCTTTTCCCTTTTATGGCATCAGTAATATTTTAGTAACAAGAAAGGAGGAGATACACCGGAGGGAGTGGATGATAAATTCGGTGCCCCAGTGTTCCAAAAACTTGTTATTCTAAACACCCTACTATATAACAAATTTCGTACTATCGTAAACTTTACAAGTGGTCTACCAATGCTCACATATTCATATACGTGTATGTTGCTCTGCAGCAACTGTTGTACCTTTGTAGTAAGTGGCCCGAAACTGAAATATCGCTATGATCCATGGACTCGAAGGTATATTTGTTTCTATCATCTAGTACATGAGTAATCCCTTCTTTGCTACGTATGCATGTTTGTATGTACGTTTGTATATGGTTTAACGGCACATCAGCATAATATTGGTTATATAGCGCAGAGTAAGTTTATGTATCCCTTTAAATGCACACAAAACAATGATAAAGGAAAACATGTTTGATATAAACCGCACTCGTTCAAACAGTCCAAGATCTTCTCAGCTGGAACATCACCACGGCACGCATTCGAAGGCAACAATGTTACCTTCATTAGTCGACTATTACAACATGCAGGAGGATGCATCAGGCATATTGTACATACTTGAGCCAGCAGCGGGTGACTATCACGATAAACCCAGTTTGCCACTTCTACAGGATTTTGATGGCGAACGGCTGGGGATAATGGTCATATTAATTAAAATGAATGTTACAGTTCATGATTTTTTAAAACAATTTTTCAAGATTTGAAAAAATACTCTTGTTTGTAAAAATTATTTGTTCTAATAAATCACAAATGAATAAAGTCATTACGCCCATTATTTTAGTTCTGAATTTACCTCTTTGTTTGCATCATACGATCGCGCTATTAGGGAACTAGGAATTTAGGAATGTGAGATTTGAAACTTAAAATAATGTATTCTGTAGACCTTGACAGCGCTATCTACCAAATTAAAATTTATATAAAACAATGGAAATACACACTTACAAGTTATTTAATGGTGTTTCGTTCTTTCCCATTTTTTCCTCAGTTAAATGCAGAACATTTAAAGATACAAATCATTCGTTAAAAAAGACAAGGCAATACTAGAATGATTTGGACAGTTTATGATAATACAATAGTTTCATTAAAGATTTACACAAACATTCAACAATTATTATTATTATTAGTAGTAGTAGCAGTAGTAATAATCAAAGGTAAGTTAGCTGCCTCTTTGTGAACCAATTACGATACATTCTTATGCAGTTTTTCCTTTTTGAGATATAATGAGTTCTCGTGTATATCCTATGTTTGCGTGCTTGGATGCTTGAGTTTGCTTTATGTTTTGACAAGTTCTTTTCGTTTGCCAGTGAAATTCTGCTGCAGACTAATCAAATCAACATAAACGTATGAGATAAAATTGTAGTGCTTGATGACTGTAGATCCATATCAATAAAGAGGGCCAGGAAATGATCCAAATAGGAAAATCGGGATCGTAGCCAAGAATATTATACTAGCATTAATACCTCAACACGAGAAATGCACATCTTCTGTATTTTAATTTGTCTCGAGCGCACATGCTTAACGTGTCTGGTATTGACTCTTTTGTGCACTGGGGTCCTATAACAATTAACGGAATAGAAGATATAAGTTTGTTTTTTTATTTTACTTGTTCATGACCCCAAATAAACCAAGATTTATATCATCTGAGTTGTAGTGTCTCTGTTGTTCGTATGCCAGCTGAACATCAGTAGGTTGCGAGTTTGAAATCTGCCCGGACCGCCCGGGCCTGCTGAGGTGGTGTGTATGTTGGCAAGACACTTTTCTCCCATTGCCTCCGCACTAAATAGTCTTTCATAGTCCGACTTGCCATTAAAGTTCAAGCAATCAATCAATCACTTAATCAATGAAACTTTTTTAAGCGTTTTAAAAAGGTCGCTTGGGATTATCAGGAAGTTAGGAATTATATTCGTCGATTCTTCAGTTGTGTAGTAATTATTATGGCCTCTCGATGGGATAATAACGCCTAAATTGCTACTTCAGCTATTAGCTGAAAAAGATAAAAGATGGCAGTTTTGAACTTCTATCTTTGAGTTCCAAAATTCGAACTTCGAGCATAAAACCTTTGGCGGGTTATATGCTGTGTGGGACAACTAAGAAGCATTTCCATGCTTCTCTTATCACCTTAGCATACATTCATTTTCATCAAATGTACGAATACAAGTCTTTGAACTCGATTTCCTACATAATATGATAAATATTCTCAGATCTTTAGCCATACAGGGATTATAATTGTTATATATTTTCCATTTTAAGATTTGTTGCGTATGCCTTTACATCAAATATTATGACTGGTGTTTCGTTCAGAATGAAGTAACCTATCCCAACTGAAGTGAATAGAACGTAATGTGTTACTCATGCTTGTGTGCATCTAAACAAACTTGATTTAACCGAAAATGTTTCACACCAAAAGCTTTTATAACTTTTATATCACGTGCCGATATCCTCTTAAGATAAACTTTCGTTGACTGCTGTTATAAGTACATTACATATCTAATCCCTAAAGGCGAATATAAAATGTTAGCTGTTTTTCATCTCATATTACTTTTTTGCTAATACCCATTAACATGGTACTGTGTAAGTTCTAAGTTCTCTCTCTCTCTCTCTTTCTCTCTCTCTCTCTCTCTCTCTCTCTCTCTCTCTCATATATATATCATCTTCATACAAATGAGTTTCAGTTGAACAATGCCACTGAAAAACATTGATAAAAAGTTTGGTTGTTACCGCCAAAATATCTTTGACACTTATTGTAAATGAATCACTAAAAATCTTTTCGTTAAATTATGTCCATTCGTCTTCCTTGATTTTGTCTAGTTGGGATATGTATTTTCGGTCTATTATTTTTCCAGTTTTTTTGTCATAAGACATATTAAACAGGGTTCTAAGTTTTCTTTCATGTGTTTTCTATTATTTGCACCAAGCATTGAAGTCTTCGTTTTGAGTTATTTAACTAAGAGTATTTAAATATATTTTTCTTCTTTTATAGTTTTGAAAAAATAATAAATGTTTTGCTTCTTATTTTACGTCACTATTGTATGCGTACAACTAAATCACAATATGATGTCTTTCTCTACGTCACTATTTTACGAGCTTTGTTTTACATAATTGTTTCGCCTACTGTGACGTAGTGCCCAAGTCGAAATTATATTATGATTTTAACTTAACTAATGCTCTGCAGCACTTTTCCCGTGTAGTGTAATGTAGCACTCAAGTCGATATAAACTTATGATTTTAATTTGTATATTACATCATTCTTTTATTGAGTGATGTGGTCTACACTATAACAAATTTTATCCACACCATTCTCTCCAAGAAAACCCTTGCTTTGTAATAGACATTTTCCGACTAAAGCGCAGCCTGGTAATCTACTCATCAATATCACGTGACAGCTGTATAAATATAGACTAATGTACCGTTGGAAGTGTAACATCTAACAGAGAAAGTGTTTGCACATTATTCAAATTGGTTTTGTAACATTGTTACTGGCATACAAAGTTGAAAGCTGATGCTAAAACTTGCCCAGTACATGGCATTTAAACATTGTTTTCTGAGCTTATTACGTATTTCGAAAACTGATGAACTGAATCTTAGCAACCGTCCGCATGTCATTATCTTATATGTCGTCTGGTCAAAGGTTTCTATATAGACCTAAGATCTCCTGGATGATACATTCTGTTCAATATGTACGAAGATTTCAACAACTTTTTGAGCATGTATAAGAATAGTCCCTTAACTAAACGTATAAATTCAATCAGAAATTCGATCAGACTATGGCGATATCTAAAATTTTACTATGATCCAGGAATCTCAATTTACCAAGTATATTTGTTGCGCTAAACTTTCTAAATCTGATGACGAAATCAGATGGTTCGATGGGCGGGTTAGAATCCTGGCGCTTTATCATTTCTTTTGAAACCCTCGTAAGTTAATAATTTTCGGTGAGAATGTTGATTGGACTTTTAGAATACCCTTCATATTAATAGAAATGTTATATTTTATGCCCTTCACATCAATAAAAATGTTACATTGTATCCATTGTTTTGAAACTGTCAGTAACTGTCGGTGGTAAGTATGTCCAATCTCTTACTCCTCTGTTCTTAATTTTTGTCAGCACAATATATATATATATATATATATATATATATATATATATATATATATATATATATATATATATATATATATATATATATATATATATATATATATATATATATCGGACACTCAACAGTATGTATTCCCAACCAGCTGCCACCCCCAGCACGTAATAAACCATATTCCTTACGGTATGTGCGTTTGGACCAAAAGCCTATGCTCTGATCCGGCTACCTTTGTTAAACAGACTCGGAGAGTTAATGGGGCACCTTAGAAGGAGAGGATACAGTAATAGTTACATTGAGGAGGCTATTAACAAAACTAGACTCCTTGACAGAGGAGCCCTCCTGAAATATAAAACCAAGAAAACCAACAAACGCGTCCCCGTTGTGGTAACTTTCCACCCCGACTCCCCAAAGTTACAACAGATAATTCGGAAGCATTGGAACCAGATCGAATCCTCCGAACAGCTGAAGGGCATATTTCAAGAAGAGTTCCTATGGTTGCGTACCGTAGATTTAATAATCTGAAGGTCCATCTGGTACGTGCCAAGGTAACTTCAAACAAGACAACAGATTGAGGCACATGTTGTGGCAAAGACAAGCTTTGCCTAATTTGCAAACATATGCCCAAGACCAAATCGTTTAGAAGTTCGACGACAGGAGTTAGCTACACTGTCAATAAGAAGTTAGGATGTCGAACCGAAAATATAATCTATCTTCTAACATACACAATCTGTGCCACTCAACATGTTGGCAAAACCGTTGATTTCAGAAAATGAATGAATAACAACAAGAACCACATTCGCAACAAAATCAACGCGAAACTCGCCAACCACTACAACTCGACTAGGCATTCAATCGAGTCCCTCGAGATGCTACCAATTGATTCTAACGTGGGGTGGACCGATATAGAACGTACAGGTAAGGAACGATACTGGATACTTCAATTGAAAAGTAATCGGCAGTTCGGCCTAAGCGAACAAAGTCTAACCTTTCTAATGCAATCTTATCAAAACTTCAGCCAGGCATCAGTTTATCAGACGTACGCAGTTTTTGCGATAATATTTACCCAAGTAAAAATATTCCATAACTCTTTACGTGCATTATTGGGATTATTATTAGTATTATTACTATTATTTTCATTCTTCTTCTTCTTCTTCTTCTTATTATTATTATTATTATTATTATTTGAACTCTTGTCCATTATTCTGCTGTACCATGCTCTTGACATACTTCCTTAGTACCTCCTTGCATAACTTTACCAGG
This sequence comes from Margaritifera margaritifera, assembly GCA_029931535.1. NCBI lineage: Eukaryota > Metazoa > Mollusca > Bivalvia > Unionida > Margaritiferidae > Margaritifera > Margaritifera margaritifera. The sequence goes on from JAQPZY010001367.1 coordinate 2,361,327, forward strand.
ATATAATTTCTTTTGCACAATAAACACTTCTTTTAATTGTTTTACACAACTTTGTTGGACTGATGGCAGCATAATATAGATATGTAGTTTACCCGTTTTAAACCGATTTTTAATTTTGTCTTCTTTTTTTCTTGAAACGTGTAGGAGTTAAGAATTCTTCTTGGCTTTTGTGTTTAGTGTTTGGTTTGTGTATGTAAATTGTTTCTTCCCCCGGACGTAGAGCTTGTTTAGCTCGAAACGTTGGGAAACTGTTTTGTATTTACGTCGTTGTCACTTTGTGTGTGTGTGTATATATATATATATATATATATATATATATATATATATATATATATATATATATATATATATATATATTAGACGTTGAAACCAGTATCTGCATTGAAATTTAAATTGTTGCTACAATATTGAAAGGAAATATTGCAGTAATTTGTTTAATTCCTATCGCTTTCTTTTGAAAAACAGTGATACTTTTTTGGATAAAATATGAAGCAAAAGACAATTTGTTCTTGGGTGTTTCTTCAAGAGTCCCTTATTTACATTGTCTTATTGTTTTGTTTCTTTGGGGTTTTTTTTCGGGGATATACATTTGACATGTGCAACATATTCAGAGAACCTACCGTTTTTTCAATACGTCAAGATAAGTATCATTGTTTCGTTACGTAAAGTCAACATTTGTATCAAAAGATACTCCGATATACTGCAAAGACATGTACGTTATACTGCTAAGACATGTACGTTATACTGCTAAGACATGAACGTTTTCATATTAAATCGAATTATATCCAAATAAATCCAAACTTTGTAATAACTATCAAAACCTTAAGTTACCTACAACCTCTTTTCTAAACAACGTCAAAGTCACATATACGGACAATTGCTGCTATCACAGGTAAAGAGCGGAAACACATGGGGACAAACTGAGAAATCATCCCTTAAAAAGTAATACAGAGCAAAACTTCAGTTAATATGGATTTTTTTGGCACATTATAAATTTAATAAACTCAGTTAGTCACAAACAAATTTGTTTCCATTTAAAGGCGATGGTTGGGAGTGAAAACGGTTCTAGTCTGGGATAAATGAAGATCATTATGACCGTGGATTTTCTGCATAATTTTTTTATTTAGTTTAGTTTTCATTAGTGGGAGAAAACACATTTGAAATAGGTACGACAATAAAATACTTAATGAATAAATAAATAAATGTTCCAACCCGATATTATATTATAGCTAGTGATGACCAAGTCATGTCAACCAGGATGCAATAAAATAATGCAAAATTGTAACATATATTTTATTATCAAAAGTCTTGTCAAATCCAATGTTAGTGAACTAATTATGTCCCGATACAGTTTTGTAGAATTGGAGAGACAGTCATTGGTGTACGACATATACATATAATAAGATAAGCTAATATAGCGGAAAGGAAGAGGTAAAAAAATAAACAGAAATAAAGATACCAAATTATGATTAATACGGCAAGTAGTAACAATTAAATTATTGTATCCGCGCTTGATCAGAAAGAGATATATAATAATGCTGATTCTTAGATCCTTTCAATTTAGAAGGCAAAAAAGACAGACCCCCCCCCCCGTTCTCTCTCTCTCGATCTCTCTCTCGATCTAGATCTCGATATATATATCGACGTTTGATTCACAGTCATTAATTCTTTGTCAAGAGTTCTGAAAGACCAGCTTCCAACTTGTAACCCAATGAGCTCTTAAAAGATTTCATTTATAAACTTTGCTGTGAAGCATTCGCCAAAGGTATCGGATCGTGACTTGGATGATCTTCTCTTTATTTGCATTATTATTATTATTATTATTATTATTAGTGTAGAGGTAGTAATATTATTAGTATTATTTTTTTAATATATATGCTAGATACACAAATAGTAGAATTCCGATTAAGTCAGTTAAGCTCAATCGGGACCAAAACATATTATGTTAGGGCATCCTCCAAGGTAAACTTTAGAACTTTAACAATCAGAATTAAATTGATGTAACTTACAATGAATAATTCAGAATACTGGTATTTAGTTCTGCACCTGCAATCGGAGTCAACTTGTGCCAATATGTGCCATATCTTCTTCCATAACTATCGAAGGAAAAACGCTAGTTTGATAAATTATTTTTTCAATCATTTCTTTTCCCATCCTTTACTATCATCTCATCTCTTCCCTTGATGAACATTTATACAAGATCTAAACTCAATAATCAAAATAAGCTAAACCGGTCATACGCAATATTCAGTGCATTGAGTATGAACTCTAGTATGGACAACAAGTTGTATGATCCACACGCTGTTTGTATGTAATTTTCTCCAGAAACATCAGTCAGATATTATTATTATTATTATTATTATTATTATTGCGGACTGAATTGGTAATTCTCTTTATCGCTAATCGAGCATAAACAGAAACACTTAAACATAGAATTGCAGTGTGACGAAATAAGCCTAACGCCATATTATTTCGTAGATAGAGTACAACGGTGAGTATGTGGCAAGGATGTTAAAAGCAAATCAAGACCGGTATGGTATGCATATTTTATCCAGTGTGGTTTTGGATATTGAGTAATCATATGGGAACATTATGTACACAAGTTAACAAAGAAGTGTTGAATAATTAAAGAATATTATAGCCATAATTTTGAACAAAACGTGATAACTCACAATTGACAAATTACAGACAAAATCGGCATTTTGCGCATTTCTTTTTTGTGATTTCAAATATAATAAACTGAGGATAGTGTTGTTGAGTAGATTCATATTAAATCATGTTTTTATTTGTTAAATCCACCTGCGATCAACCAGATACAAAAAGCAAAAAGAGTATTCATTCCTGTAATCGATATGTCACTAAAAGGTGTTTTCAGTGCCAACATGCTTTCATTTCCTGTATATAAGTCACCTGCCGTCAGACTTTTAATCCATATGCGAGATAAAGTAATGCGTTACAAGAAATGATATTGCGTAATTAAATCAGAGCAAAAACGCGACTATATACTACTGTGTTGTATAAGATGTCGTTTGTTATGAATACAAAGGATGAAAAGTGGAACTTGAAAAAAACAGGGCCTTGACAAAACCGGTTTTTTCTTTGTATTGGCGATTTTGTAATGTCCCAAGCGATTTCTTTTTCAGAATGTGTATTCCATATATAACGGCCATTTGATGCCTGTGAAAATTCCGGCAGTTATTTGACTTACGACTAGTCACGGTCAGTGGCTAGTATCATCAAACCGCTTACTATCTGTGTCTAATGTTCTGTGTCTCTGATGGACAATAAAGAAGAAATAATAATAATTTCATTAATAAGAATATATACAAGGAACCTGATGCTGATGGTTCAGAGAGCGAGGTTATAACACCTTGCTTTAACATATGCATCTCTAACGATCATGGTGCTTATAATTATGTAATGCTCCAACGAGCCCTGCAAGCAATATTCCGGCCCAAGTGTTGTATCAAACAGTGCTTTGGCTGACATATTATTACATCAGTTAAATCGTAATTAGGCTCTTGGGGCATTTCTCAAATGAAATTAATTCCACTCTAGTTCAATCAAGCTAGTACGGACGCAATTTCGGAAAACAAATGATACATTTGAATTGAATGCATAAAAACCTTCTCCTGCAACGTTTCCGAAGTCCGTAAGAAGTTCTTCCCCATGTATTCATCCCCTGTAGTAACCTTCATTTCATTCTCCATCTCAAAGCCGTGTATGTGCATTAAATTAAAATGAAGGACATAGTTTCCAAAAGGTATGGCGCGAAACATCAGCAACTATATATGAATAATTAGATCATTAATGCTCTCTAAGTCGTCAGTTACAAGCTGTATGCATTCTTCGTCCTTACACGTTGCAAAAAATGCTTAAGCTGCTAAGTATCCGAAATATTCAGGTTTTGTCCGAAATATTCAGTTATGTCCGAAATATTCAGGTTAAGCTCATTTGCAGAGAACTAGTGTAGATTTTAATTAAAGTGAGTTTCATTGCCCCAGCTGATATAATACAGCTAACCTTGTTTTCCCCAGTTAAGATAAAGTTTTACAGCACACATTTTCTCAGGCATATCAAAATAGTACACCTCCATCTGATATTGGCATTCAAGTACAATTACTTCGACCTGTAAAGTTTCACTGAGAGGAGCATGAACATTTTAATTATTTATTTTCTTTCCAGGCAAAAATAAATTCTGGGATAATGAATATTGTCTTTTTCAGTTTTTAAAATGAGTGACAATCAGAACGTTTATCACGCAAAAGGAAGGCTTGAGGTTTTAAGCAAAAATAAAACTTACAGTTTTGCTGAGATTATAGATTCCCTTCCGTCTTGCGATAAAAAATGTTATCCAAAATATCATATACGTTTTAATGATTTTGTTTACTCAAAATGTCCAGAAATTGTTCATTTCTTTATTACACTTTCAACTTCTCAGATGTCAACCATTTTATGCAAATGTCTCAGATCTTGGAGTATCTGATACTAATATTTATGCATCTATATTTCAAAGTGTATGTGTTCTTCATATCTAAAGACCATTATATCATACGAGCTTATAACTTTGACTGTGAGAGGAAATTCCCTAGAATTTGTTATAATCCGTTTAAATTTTGAAGATTCTCTGCAGCAATCTTGCGTTTGTATGTTGAACGACCGGAAAGATCAAAATGATTATTGTGCACTTGCCTCTTCTGTCCCACTTCTTTTCGTTAAGTAAAAATATATTAAATGATGTTATCAATTCATTCTCTTCTGCACGGCCTAACTCAGATATTAGTACAGTAGTGATAGTGAGTCATCGTCAGATATCAGCCAATACCTTTGATATAAACTTAAATGTATGGAGAGTATCTCGTAATGAATGGATCGAACAGTGTAACATGTTAATGAAGTCGAAATGCAAACCAGTTGCACATAATGTTTCTCTGAACCCCGGTTCCTTTTTGGAATGTGTAATTGGCCACGTTGCTTCACAAGACCAAAGTTGTTTCATGTGACAAAATCCGGTAAGAAATCTACTTAACAGAAGATCCGATTGACTTTATCAGAAAGCAGACTCATTACATCAATCATACGGTTCTGATTTTCTTATTACATAAGACCGTTGTTCGATTTTTAATGAGGGACCTAATACATCCGCTTTATGCCCAATACAATGATATGATTTGATTTTTATCAAGGAAACGTGGAAGAGGGATAAGTTTTATCTCACAAAAAGGATAGCATTTAGACTTGTTCTGAAAGTGCAGTTGTTAAGAGTATAGTAAAGTAATCAGGAATATATGCTCATTTCACTTTTGAGCTCACGATAATATTTTGGAACACAGCTTGCTGACAATGATACTGGATGGAAAGATATAAAGGCAAAATGATAGATAAATTTAGAAGAAAGTCTTAATTCTTAACTATCCGTTGGGGAGCACATATATTTTATATGGTAACCTGAAGTTGCAACTTGTCACGATACACAGAGCAACCTTTGTGCACGAAAATATTTTATGCGCACTCGCTGACACCGCTGCAAATCAAATTAAACGCTCGAGGCGTAGATGCAATTGATTAGCAACAGAAAAAATGAAGAATATATTACAAAGGTATAGAGAGAATGGAGAAATAATATGCGAACATTAAGCAACAATTATAAAGACAGAGGCAGAAACATAAAGCATACTTTTGACATGTGTGCAGAGCACAAACATATGTGTCATAGATTACGAGCTGATTACTTGAGCGAATTATAGTACTCCGCATGTACTCAACACAAAAGTATGGCCTGCTAAACGACAGGTATTGCGCAATGTTAATTCCCTTGATTACGGCTATTTATAGCATTAATATAATATATGCAAATTTTCGTATAAATTCAACATGATCTATATCACAGGTAATGGTTTATATATATATATATATATATATATATATATATATATATATATATATACAGTGAAATCCCTCTTAAAATGGGCTTATCTGATGAGAGAGAGAGTGTGTGTAATTATAAGAACATCAGTGTCTGTGTGTGTAAGAGTGCACAAAATTAAGAAAGCTGTTTTTTTTAAAATACGTTTATTTAATGAAGAAATAGCTTAAAATATACGTTCCTTCCGAAAATCACATCCTGTCAGATGAATAAACACACCTGTCAGATGAATAAACACACCTGTTTTACCTAGATATACAGTCCTCATCACAAGAAACATCTGAGGAATGAGATACTTTTATAACTTTAATAGAAGTCATTAGAATTATGAATGATACTATGCAATGTTTAAATACTCCGTATAATTCATAATGCTCAGAGTTCAAGAGCATGGCTTGAAGAAGACGTTGAGCCTTGTCTGTTTTTTTTTTTTTTTTTTTTTTTTTTTTTTTTTCTCACATTCTCTTTAACTAATGTGGTTGGTATTAATGACTCCATTTCTTGTACCGTAGCCAAATAACGCTTGTCGTTAGCAATCTTTCTTTTATCTCTGCATAAGATCTAAAACTTCTAAAAATGTCATGGAGTGAATCTGACAGTTAGAATAATGTTTTGTCGGTCTCAGTCGGCAAAGCATCAAAAACAAAGCCATATGCCAGATTAATAAAGCCCTGATATTTAATTTAAAAAAACAAGCAAATAATATACAAATGAATATCATAGATCATAATTAGTTAATAAGCAGATAAACATAGTCGTTCCTAAATGGATTACCTACAGGCATTTAATTATTAATAATTAACCTTAAACATGGATCTTTTTGTATGGTGCAAAGACATCAGCTTAGCCTATTGTCAGCCCTAATCTGTATCGGCGCGCGTGTCAAGTATTGTTTTAACCTCGCGTGCCTTTGTGATATTTTCCGGGTCTTTGTCTCACAGATCAGCCCACTACCGTACTTGCTAACCGTAATTAATCTTTTTCAGCATGTGTCAGGAATTTAGCAGCACAAGTATATTTCCAAGTTGAATATATATATATATATATATATATATATATATATATATATATATATATATATATATATGTTGCTATGTTGGTTTCCCACCTGATGGATTGTAGATACTGTTTAATTGATATCCGTTGTGATCATGGCCGCAGTGGTCACATTCAGTTGAAAAGGTCTCGCGTGAACCCACCTCCAAAGCCCTTGGGACTCTGTGACTCGGAGCGAAACATATGGTCACGATTCTATTCATGTTCGTTGATTGTAGGAAAACTGCTTTACTTGGCAACTAGCACCAGACTTAACTTTTGCTAAATGTATTCCAATAGTTAAGTATATTCATTTCTTTTATATATCTAAACAATTAGCATTGAAATATTTGTTCTTAAATAATTCAAAACGAAGACTTCTGTGCCTTATGAGCTACCACCAAAACAAGTAAGAAATCAAAAAGAAAACCCACTTCAGTACCTGTTCCAAGTAGAAAAGGATCAAGACTTTGGAACAGACAGAATATAGACAGAATCATAACGAAAAGACTTAGAGATCCATTTAAACCAAATGTAAATGAATATGTTTTATCGGCAGCAGTAATCAAGCTTTGGACGATTTTGTATTCACTTCATGTTCCTCAATGTAAAAGAAGGCCTGATGTGCCCTTTTGCATTTCATTGGAGGTGACAAATGGAGCAAACGTTTTTGATGTTGGTTGTGTCCCTTGTCGGTTCAGAAGAGGGTCTTGGTCGTGGAGCTGATGTTGTTGCCATTCCAGTGAAAAACACATTACTTCGGTCTCAGTTTCCGAGAATACTGGCGGTAAGAAGGGTCATGTGTGATCACTCCGGTAATCACATCAAGTTAAAGGTCAGCATTGCAACTAAAGGAAACCGATCATGTTATCTCTAGAACTTTACGAAGAATATGGCCTATGAGAGCGTTGACACTTTTGCACCACAAATAAACTGATTCTCTATTTTATTTGGTCAGTTGTAACACTTGCAATGTGTCCGATATTTACTTTCATTATGAAAATAGAACTTCGATTATGTGACAAATAAAAGGCATCTCTTCATATAAAATCTTCTGATGCTTTCCTAGCATACTATCATTGACAAAATAGGTTCTAACACACTATACAAGTGTAAATTCCTTTTGTCATAACTGTGATTGGAAAGTAGGGACGAAACTATGAACAGGTTTTCTATTTGTTTCATTTTATCACTATTGTAGGATGTACTGCATAGGCTTTCATCTCATTTATTATTATAAATGTTTCGTTCAGAATATGTTAACAAATCATATCATATGTTTTTGTGCACTGGAATAAATTTGATTTGACCAGTATATGTTTGCATCAGAGTTATTATGTTCTATACTGTTGACATCCGTCCGTCTGCGAAGACGATGGATATGCAATAGCCGTTGCTGATGAAATGTTTGTTACTTTGTGCTGCATTCCTTCTGGTTGCTAAAAAGTCTTATCCTAGAACGACAGGGTCCGCCACATGTAACACAATTGTGTTCTGTGGTAGATATAACCTGGCGAGCACATTGTTTCTTGCGTTGGCGCTTACTGTATAGCTGGTCCAGACACTCTTTGTGGTGATGCTGCGCTCCAACCTGGAGCTTGTGGCGCTACTTGTCTCTGTTGATTGCCAGTATCTACAATTCATTGATGTCAATGTTGCAATCTTTCATGTTGCGCTTGCAGACATATTTAAAGCAGAGTTTTGTGTTTCCTGCTGGGCTATTAGTATTGGCAACTTCTATGTAAAGCATGTTCTTTGGTATGCGACCATCTTGCATACATACCAAATACCCTTTATCATTTAAAAATTATGTTCGATCTGTGCTCTTAAAAGTGTTATATGTACCTAGGTTCTCAAGCAAATGTAAAATTGTACCTCTTTTTGATCAATTGACCTTTAATAACACCCTTAAAACTGTACTGTAGAAATTATATCAGAAAAGAAAATATATTAAAAATAAGTTTCCCGTATTATATCGATTCTCACTAGAGTGAAATCAGAAAATTGCTTATTCTAGAGAATCATATTCTTAAAAAAGACCATAAAAACAATTAGAGAGATCTCTTTTACTGATGGGAGTCTTCGTGTCATGTAAAATAGTGTCAAGCTGAAAGCTCTCGAAATTGTGTATCGATCTTTGCTATTCAATAGCGTTAACTGGTTAAACTTTAAAATGCCTATTTTGAAAATTGGCGCTATCTCTATTATGCAAAAGCGTTCGGGTTTGATATATGTATCTTTATTTTGTAAAAATCGAACTTTGTGCATTAATAAATCAGGTGGTGACGATTTAGAGTCCAAATTTAGTTACGAGTGCTGTATCTATTAGAATTAGAGACTTTAATAGATACATTTATATAAATCTCACTGGCGTAGGTTTTGCATCCTTACTTTACTATTATTATTTAAAATGCAACTTCAGGTAATACTATTAGCATTAAATTAACGACTTTTATTTAATGATCACAAAGCAGGCGTGTATTATTTGGTTTTTTTCGGGCGGGGGGGGGGGGGGGGGAAGGGGGAAACACAAATTATGATTTTTGTCATAATTTAGTCAAACATTTGTATATTACTAACATTGTTAAACGATTATATATATATGTATGTATATATATATATACATATATATATGTATATATGTATATATATATATATGTATATATATATATATATATATATATATATGAGAGAGAGAGAGAGAGAGAGAGAGAGAGAGAGAGAGAGAGAGAGAGAGAGAGAGAGAGAGAGAGAGAGCATGCATGGTGGGTCTGGATGAGAACAACAAAACAAACAAATGTCTTGATTTACTCGGCTGAAAATCGGACATGATAAGTCACATTGCACACAGTAGTCTGCCTGCCTGGAACTATTAGCATTAAATTAACGACTTTTATTTATGATCACAAAGCAGGCGTGTATTGTTTGTTTTGTTTTTTTTTATTTGTGGGGGGGGGGGGGGAACAAAAATTATGATTTTTGTCATAATTTAGTCAAACATTTGTATATCACTAACATTGTTAAACGATTATATATATATATATATATATATATATATATATATATATATATATATATATATATAAGAGAGAGAGAGAGAGAGAGAGAGAGAGAGAGAGAGAGAGAGAGAGAGAGAGCATGCATGGTGGGTCTGCATGAGAACAACAAAACAAACAAATGTCTTGATTTACTCGGCTGATAATCTGACATGATAAGTCACATTGCACACAGTAGTCTGCCTGCCTGGAACAAGAAGAAGAAGAAGAAAAAAGGCAGAAAGTATTTCTTTTCTCAACTGGCACTAAAAGCCGATATTTACAATCTGTGTTCGGATTTTAAAGTGTAACTTTCTTTCCGATATATATATATATGTGTGTGTGTGTGTGTGTGTGTGTGTGTGTGTGTGTGTGTGTGTGTGCTTTCTTAAAATTATTTCATCGAGTAGTAAAGTAACGTTATCCAGCACAGAGTTCCAATGAACTGCTTTGTCCTTCGTTGGATTTGGCAAACGAACGTCCTGTGTGCTGCTTTTATCAGCATTCATCGGTATTTCAGGTAAGTAGAAAGCATGTGTTGTACGCTTGATATACTTTAAGTATCAAGAAAATGTATGCTTGTACAAATGTATGTCTTTTATATTATGATAATACATGTACTAGCACTTGCATTTATTACGTAACATATGAATAAAATCCTTTACAGAATTCTACAATGTTTAAAAAACCAACAACAGGCTAATAATATTACATAGCTATAGTGTGTTAAGTAATACAAAAATGTGATGCAATAACAAAATGAAAACTTATAACAGTAATTTTGATTTGAAAGTCAAGTCGAATATATTGTTCAAGAGCGAATTACATGTTACATATTCATAGATTTTGAGCAAACAAGAACATTCTTGTTACGCGACAGATATACATATTTACATATTAACATAGACTGTGAGACATGGAAAAGAGTGCTAAAAAAACAGAAGAAAAAAAAAAAGAAAATGAAGAAAAGTTAGAGGACACAAACATTACACTGTAATGTGGATATGAAAACAGCTATAAAGTGAGAAATGGAAATATTGGATCATCACTTGGAAGAGACAGAGAAAAGCAACAACAATTCTATATACTCTAACTTTGGAAATCCGGCAAGAGATATACCATTGACGTTTGGATTAGATACATCTCAAACGTAAAACTAACCTCATTTTGGGACGCAAATATTTTTTTTTATTGAACACATGCAAATCTTTTATAGAGGTGAACTATTGCTTTTCTAGTAGTACCTTATGTACAGTGTAGCAAGAAGGGAGGATTGTTGATGCCTTTACATACTATGGCTTTTTAATAAGTACTTTTTGTATAATGTAACAGGAATAGAAGATTATTAGTGCCTTAACATACTATTGCCTTTAATTAACTACTCTTTGTACAATGTAACAGGAGTCATCCAAGATTGTTGGTGCGTTAAAATAATATTGCTTTGGAATATGTACCTTTAGTAAAAGAGGAATGGAAGATTATTTATTTGTGCCTTGACATGCTATTGATTTTCAGTAAGTACGTTTTGTTCAGTGCGACAGGAATGGAGGATTGCTGTTGCCATTACACACTATATTGCTTTTAATAAGTACTTTTTTCTACATTGTAACAGTACAATAAAAATAAGCTTCCCATATTGTATCGATTCTCACTAGAATGAAATCAGCAAATTGCTTGTTCTAGAGAAATCCGGCAAGAGATATGCCATTGACGGTTGGATTAAATATATCTCAAAAATAAAACTAACCTCATTTTGGGACGCAAATAATTATTTTTATTGAACACATATGAATCTTTTATAGAGGTGTACTAATGTTTTTCTATAAGTACCTTCTGTACAGTGTAACAGGAATAGAAGATTGTTGATGCTCTTTCACACTATTGCTTTTTAATAAGTACTTTTTTCTACAGTGTAAAAGTACAATAAAAATAAGCTTCCCATATTGTATCGATTCTCACTAGAATGAAATCAGCAAATTGCTTGTTCTAGAGAATCGTATTCTTCAAAAACGACGATAAAAAACAATTAGGGAGATCTCTATTACTGATGAGAGTCTTCTTGTCATGTAAAATGGTGTCAAGCTGAAAGCTTTCGAAATCGTGTATCGATCTTTACTATTCTATAGCGCTAACTGGATAAACTTTAAAGTTCCTATTTTGAAAATTGGCGATATCTCTATTAAGCAAAAGCGTTGGGGTTTGAAATCTGTGTCTTTATTTTGCAAAAATCGAACTTTGTGCAATAATAAATCAAGCGGTGACGATTTAGAGTCCAAATTTAGTTACGAGTGCTGTATCTATTAGAATTAGAGACTTTAATAGATGCATTTATATAAATCTCACTGGCGTAGGTTTTGCATCCTTACTTTACTATTATTATTTAAAATGCAACTTCAGGTAATACTATTAGCATTAAATTAACGACTTTTATTTAATGATCACAAAGCAGGCGTGTATTGTTTTGTTGTTTTGTTTTGTTTTTTATTGGGGGGGGGGGGAGTGGGGCGGTGGGCCACATAAATTATAATTTGTGTCATAATTTACTCTAACATTTGCTTATTACTAACGTTTTTAAACGTATATATATATATATATATATATATATATATATATATATATATATATATATATATATATATATATATATATATGAGAGAGAGAGAGAGAGAGAGAGAGTATGCATGATGGGTCTGCATGAGAACAAATAAAAAAAAATATCTTGATTTACTCGGCTGAAGATCTGACATGATCAGTGACATTGCCCATAGTATTCTTCCTGCCTGGAACAAAGAAGAAGAAGAAGAAGAATAGCATTTCTTTTCTCAACTGGCACTAAAAGCCTATATTTACAATTTGTGTTAGGTTTTTAAAGTGTAACTTTCTTTCCGATATATATATATATATATATATATATATATATATATATATATATATGTGTGTGTGTGTGTGTGTGTGTCTGCTTTCTTAAAATTAATTCGTTGATTAGTATAGTAACGTTATCCAGCGCAGAGTTCCAATGAACTGCTTTTTATCAGTGTTCATCGGTATTTCAGTTGGGTAGAAAGCATGTGTTCTACTCTTGATATACTTTAAGTATCAAGAAAATGTATGCTTGTACAAACGTATGTCTTCTATATTCTGATAATACATGTACTAGCACTAGCATTTATTAAGTAACTTATGAACGAAATCCTTAAAAGATCTCTACAATGTTTCAAAACCTAACAACAGGCTCATAATATTACATAGCTATAGTGTGTTAAGTTATATAAAAATGTGATGCAATACTATAACGAAAACTTATAACAGTAATTTTTATGTGAAAGTTAAATTGAATATTTTGTTCAAGAGCGAATTACATGTTATTTTTTCATAGATTTTGAGCAAACAAGAACATTCTTGTTAAATGACAGATATGCATAATAACATAGACTGTGAGACATGGAAAAAAGTGCTAATACTATAGACTCAAAAAGAAAAGAAAAGAAAGTTAGAGGACATAAACATTACACTGTAATGTGGATGGGAAAGCAGCTATAAAATGAGAAATGGAAATATTGGATCATCACTTGGAAGAGACAGAGAAAAGAAACAACAATTCTATGCACTCCAACTTTGAAAATCAGGCAAGAGGTATATACCACTGACATTTGGATTAGAAATATCTCAAAAGTAGAACTAACCGCATTTTGGGACGACAATATTTATTTTTATTGAACATATACGAATCTTTTATAGAGGTGTGCTATTGCTTTTATATAAGTACCTTCTGTACAGTGTAGCAAGAAGGGAGGATTGTTGATGCCTTTATATACTATTGCTTTTCAATAAGTACTCTTTGTACAATGTAACAGGAATCATCCAAGATTGTTGGTGCGTTGAAATAATATTGCTTTGGAATATGTACCTTTTGTCAAGAAGAATGGAAGATTATTTGTGCCTTAACATACTATTGCTTTTCAATAAGTAGGGTTTTTTTCACTGTAACAGGAATGGAGGATTGCTGTTGCCTTGACATACTATTGCTTTTTTAATAAATACTGTTTGTGCAATATGACTGAAATGGAATATTATTAGTGCCTTGAGATAAGATTGCTCTTCAATAAGTAATCTTTATACAATGTAACTTGAATGTTGGTGCCTTGAAATATTATTGCTTTTTAAATAAGTTTTTTTTTTTGTACAGTGTAATGGGAATTGAGGATTGTTGGTCCCTTGACAACACGAATAGAAGATTGTTGGTGCCTTGGCATACTATTGCTTTTTTAATAAGTTATTTTTGTACAGTGTAACAGGAATTGAGGATTGTTTGTCACTTGACAACAGGAATGGAATGTTATTGGTGCCTTGAGATACTAATGCTTTTTTAATACGTACGTTTTGTACAGTGTAACAGGAATGGAGGATTATTGTCACCTTGACATACTATTGCTTTTCAATAAGTATATTTTGTACAATGTAACAGGAATGGAAGATTATAGGTGCCTTGACATTCTATTGCTTTTCAGTAAGTACTTTTTGTACCATGTAACATGAATGGAAGATTTCTGGTGCCTTGACATTCGATTACTTTTTAATAAGTACTATTTGTACAATGTAACAAAAACGTTAGATTTTTGGTACCTTGACATACTATTGCTTTTTAAAAAGTACCTTTTGTACAGTGTAACAGGAATGGATGATTGTTGGTGCTTTGAAATAATATTGCTTTTCAATAAGTACATTTTGTACAATGTAACAGGAATGGAAGATTGTTGGTGCCTTGGCATACTTTTGCGTTTGAATAAGTCATTTTTGTACAGTGTGACAGGAATGGAAGAGTATTGGTGCCTTGACATACTATTGCTTTTTAATAAGTACCTTTTGTACAATGTAACAGGAATGTAAGACTGTTGGTGCCTTGACATACTATCACTTTTTAATACGTACTTTTTGTACAAAGAAACAGGAATAGAAGACCGTTAATGCTGTGGCATACTATCGCTTTTCCATAAATACTTTTGTAGAATCTAACAGGACTAGAAGATTTCTGGTGCCTTGACATACTATTGCTTTTTTAATAAGTAATATTTGGACAGAGTAACAGGAATGGAAGATTGTTGGTCCCTTGACAAACCATTGCTTTTTAATAAGGACTTTTTGTACAATGTAACAGGAATGGAAGATTATTGTAACCTTGACATACTATAGCTTTTCAATAAGTACGTTTTGCACAATGTAACAGGAATGTAAAATTGTTTGTACCTTAATATACTATTGCTTTTTTAATAAGAACTTTTTGTACAATGTAACAGGAATGGAAGAATATTTGTCTTGACATGCTATTGCTTTTCAAAAAAGAACTCTTTGTACAATGTAACATGAATAGAAGGTTGCTGGTGCGTTCAAATACTATTGCTTTTCAGCAAGTACCTTTTTGTACAAATGTAACAGGAATGGAAGATTATTGGTTTCTTGAGATGCCATTGCCTGTCAATAAGTACATTTTGTACAATATGACAGGATATAATGAGTGTTGGTGCCTTGACATACAAGTTGCTTCTCAATAAATACTTTTTGTACAGTGTAACAGGAATTGAAGATTTTTAGTGCCTTGAGATACGATTGCTTTTCAATAATTAATCTTTGTACAATGTAAGAGGAATGGAAGATTGTTGATGCCATGAAATACTATTGCTTTTGGAAAGCACTTTTTGTACAGTGTAACAGAAATGGAAGATTGTTGATGCCTTGAAATACTATTGCTTTTTTAAAAAGTATTTTTGTACAGTGTAGCAGGGATTGAATATTGTTGGTCCCTTGACTACAGGAATGGACGATTATTGGTGCCTTGACATACTTTTGCTTTTCAATAAGTACTTTTTGTACAGTGTAACAGGAATGGAAGATTGTCGGTGCCTTGACATACTATTGCTTTTTTAATAAATACTTTTGTATAGTGTAACAGAAATTGAAGATCAATGGTCCTTTGACAACAGGAATGGACGATCGTTAGTGCCTTGACATACTTATGCTTTTTAGTAAGTTTTTTTTTTTGTACAATTTAACTGGAATTGAAGACTGTTTGTGCCTTGGCATACTATTGCTTTTTAATAAGTACTTGTTGTATAATTTGACAGGAATGGAAGATTGTTGGTGCCTTGACATACGATTATTTTTCAATAATTACTCTTTGTACAATGTAACAGGAATGGAAGATTGTTGGTGCCTTGAAACACTATCGCTTTTTGAATAAGTACTATTTGTACAGTGTAACAGGAATTGAAAATCGTTACTCCCTTGACAACAGGAATGGACGATCGTTGGTGCCTTGACATATTATTGCTTTTTAGTAAGTACTTTTTGTAGAATGAAACAGAAATGGAAGATTATTGGTGCCTTGACATACTATCGCTTTTCAATAAGTACTTTTTGTATAATGTAACAGGAATGGAAGAGTGTTGGTCCCTTGACACAGTATTGCTTTTTTACGAAGTACTTGTTGTATAATGCAACAGAAATGGAAGATACTATTGCTTTTCAATAAGTACTTTTTGTAACAGGGATGGAAGATTGTTGGTCCACTGAAAATAGGAATGGCAGATTGTTGGCGCCTTTACAGAGTAATTTCTATACTTTATAACGTACTTCAATCGAATACCGATACACGTCTGGGATTGAAAGTGACTGCGAATGCATAGCTTTCACATTTTACTCTCATTTTTGGAAACCGTATTGCCGTTTATAAAATAAAAATCGCATAACGTATATAATTGATAACAAATAACAATTGCAGTAAAGTTTAACTACATATCTACTTGTGGTCCGGATTCACTAGCGATGAACTATTCTCTTTGCATATAGTAAAAACCGCTTCGACTGGATGGGACATGACAGCCACTTATTTTGGGAGGAAATTTCGAATGTACATATTTAGAATAGCCCTCTCCCATCGCCGCGTGACCCCTCCAGCCCCCTCCTACGCCTCCCCCTCCCCCGATAATTGGAGAAAATTTCCAGTGTCCGAATCTCCGATCTTAGGTCACATATTATGTTTCTGTTTAAACTTTGTAATCTTCCATATTTGAAAACCTCCGAATGTGTTGTTATTATAAGCTTCTTTTGCATCGTTTGTGAATAACTGAGTTTAAAAAGTATGATTTTCTCAAACGTTGGCGCAGGTATTACCTGCCACTGTTATGTATGTGGAAGTGGTGTATCAATAGAACAAAGACGTTTCTAACGTAGAGGTTACAGTGAAAACAATTTGCGATAGGTTATGACACAAAACAGTGACCCTGTGGAAATTTACGAAATTGAAACTTCTAAAGATATAACTACGATCAATATGGTTATTCATTGATCAAGGGAAGGAAAAAAAGAAAAGAAAAAAATAACTGCAACCGTATGGAAAGAATTATAAAACTGCTCTGCTATCAAAATGACAAGCGCGATCTCGGCGTATTTTTCTTTTATATTATATAAGCAGCACAGAGGAAATAAATAAATACAGCAAATCCTTATTTTAGTCAAAATTATCCATAAAATGATTTGTGGCTTGTAATATGACTGGCAAAAAAATCAGAATTGACTGTAGGGCCTACTCTGAAAGCTCTTTGTAATACTTCCTGGTTTGGCACAGTATGATTGGTAGATCCTACTTTCCGGTTTGGCACAGTCTAATTGGTAGATACTTCCTGGTTTGGCACAGTATAATTGGTAGACCCTACTTCCCGGTTTGGCACAGATTAATCAGTAGATCCCTATTTCTGCGTCTTTCTTCGTTTAGAAATTAAAAAGAAAGGAAAACAATAGCCCTTTTTCTGGATCACAATTTTGGAGCGTATATTTAAAAAATCCGTCATTTTTTCTTAAAATGACTGTGCAATCAATGCACTTCTACGTTACTGACTGGTCGGCTCGTTCTAGAATGACGTCATGCATAATAGAAAACTGATACTTAGTTAATGGAAAGTAATGCAGTCAGTACAATTTTAGACAATCTAACTCTTCATTAATGTCAACTGCACATTTAAGGGAATTAAGTTGGAGTATATTTTAGCAGCGGAACGGACTTTTAATCTACACGTAATGTTCTACTGAAAACAAATACTAATATTCCAATACCTTATCATTTCATCTAAGAGACCTACAAAATGTATTTTTGGTATCATCGGAGTTAAAATTTAGGACTGAAAGGATCAAAATGAAACTTATATTGCTTCAAATGGATAAGTCAGGAAAAATCTTAATTTAGATTGGATGTCAAATACTGGTAAATAGCTCCGCACCCGTACTTGTAGTCAATATATGACTGACATAGCACTTCCGTAACTCTTACAGAAACATATTCCGGATAAATTATGGGTTGTCTTAATAACATCTCTTTTTATATACCTTACTTCCGTCGCACTTGAAGCTCATTTTTCAGCTAGAAGTTCGGTCCGTTGAGAAATATTTTGTTGAAAATCTGAACTCAGTTTTATGAGCCGGTCGAACGCAATATTCAGTGTACTTAGAATGAGCTCCAATATGAACTACATTTGTTTACGGTCACAAAGGTAAGTGGGCTGTTTTCGACGTAGTGTTTGCCAGACACATTTATCAAATATTATTAGTGTGAGGAGGAACTTGATCATTAGATTTCAGAGTAAATTAACAATTACCTGTATCAAAAATGAAACATAAACAATAATACGTAAACACGGAATTACAGTTTGTTAGACATAAAATAACCCTGACGCCATATTCTCTGATTGATGGGGTGTAGCGCCGAGGAAAAGGTACGTAGCACGAGAAAAACAGTCATAGATTAAAGTAACATATATATTTTGCCTACTGTAGTTTCAGATAAGCAATCAGGAGTTTACATTATGTAAAACAATCTGACATGTTTGATTCAATTAGAGAGTGTTATAATCATAATTTTAGATTAAATTTTCTGTCTTTACAATGAAAATGGATTAAATTACATGGACTACATACCAGACAAAAGCGATAGCTCACAAATTGCAAACAAAAGTCTTCTTTTTCCGGAATTTTGCATTTGTCTGTTTGAAAAATAAAAAATGAAGATAACGTTATTCATTCAGTTCAGATTAACTCAGTTCAGATTAACTCGTGTACTTTTTTTTTAAAAAATCTACCCGTGATCAATCAAATTCAAAAATGAAAGAAGTAGTAATTTCCGTAATCGATTTGTCATTTAAAGATGTCTTTCATGCAAATCTGCTTTCATTTCCTATACACAAGTCACCTGTCGTCAAACATCTATCGATGAGCCAGACAGTGTTGTTATTCTTAGGAAATGATATTGGGTAAGTGAGCCAGACCAAATACACTAGTATAGTGCTCAGTCGACTTGATTCTTTTCCATGATCAATCAAAACGATGTGACATTATGATTTAGAGAAGACAAAATTTAATGAAAAATAACCCCATAAAAGTGGAATTTTAGTCTTTTCGGGTGATGATACAATCGGTCTTCTCTCTATATCAGCCGTTTGTGTTTGTTACGAATCTATGGTCTAAAATATGTAACAGAAAGAAAGTGAAACGAACAAAATCAAGTAAAATCAACAAGCAATTTATTTCTAGATAATTAAAGTGAAAATTCAAAATACACTTACAATAACGTGAATTAAAGTCCAGATAATCCTAAGTCTCCTAATCACAAGTACAACAATATAGAATGTTACGAATGATTTTCAATAGCCTTGAATGTCCTGATGTACCACAAGTCTTTAAAATTTTGGTGTACCACAAGTCTTGAATGTCCTGATGTACCACAATGATGTAATTCAGAATGTTTTGAATTAATTCACATAAATCCCAAAAAGTCCTAAAATCTATGAGCACTTTAGTATTTCCAATGAATAATTTAAATAAATTATTCCTCTCTGAATCATATCTGGTTTTCACAACTGTAACATCTGATTATTAAAATAGCTTCTTTACAGACTGATGTTTAGAACAAGACTTTTAGAATCCGAATGATTTCTTGTTTACAACGTCCATATATAAATAAATAGGTGTACCTGACAATTCTCACATCAGAATATGAGTACTTGTATGGAAAATTACTTTGTGTACCTGACTTTTGTCACAACAAAACATGGAAATAACCATCCAGCAGCTAATAAAACCGGCCTTGAACTCCAATGCTATGTAAACATGTTGTTTACAAAATGACCATAATCTGATTAAAGTACAACAGACAATCATGGACACATATTATAAATTCAATATACATAACATGTTAGATCCCGAACTTATTTAGTTTTTTTTTTTTTTTTTGCTTTCTCCATACATTGGCCATTTGATACCTTTGAACTGGGAGCATTAGTTGCATTAGTTGGGGCACATCGGGAACATTGGCACTCATGTTATATTGTAGTTAGCTGTTCAGCATGTAAGCCTGAATCCACAGTCTTTACTTTGAATAAAACTCTAGCAAAGAGCCATGTAGCTAATGGTTTACACAGTGAGGAATTAAGATCTTGCTTTAACGAATGGAATTTCTTACGGTCTATGCGTACTTCTTATTATGTATTGCTCCAACAAGTCGTTTAGACATTCTTCTTTTGTGACAGTCGTTGCGCTGGCTGACATAATATTGCATCAGCGAATCGTAAGTACGCCTTTGATCTCAACTGAAAATAATTCCTCTGTGGTTGAATGAAGACAGATAGGTACGCACTAACAGCTGATAAATTAAAATTGATTATATAAAAACTTTTTCTAAAAAATAATTTTTTTAAAACCAAATTAGGAAGAACTCGAAAAAGTTATTCATCACGTTGGCACCCAAAGCAATAATGATCGCTTCATTCTGCACTTGAATGCCTTGCAGCTTTTGTTAGCTTATGTATATCATAGTATTTGCCTAAAAGTATAAACGAATGATAGCCTTTCCATAAAGCAAAGAATACGAAAGCAGGTAATATGTATGAATGATAATAAAATTAATGCTTAGTCCGAAAGTTTTAAGTGGTACGAATTCATCGCCCTTACATATTGTGAAAAACATTAAGGCGCTTCATGTCCGAATATCAAGGCAAAATTAATATATGCCGCATGAACCTAAAAGAAAAATATCTTAATTATTTTGCATCTCGTTTAGGTTTGTAGGGATTTATATACACTTGGATTTCAATGACTCAGCTGATAATATCCAGTTGTCTCTGTATTCCGTATATAAATTAGATAAGTAGCATACAGTTTCTCAATCAACTGAAATGTGTACAATTCCAAGTCACATTTGCATATAATCTAGAAATAGTAGGGGCTCACAACCAACGATGTTTCCCACAATTTCTGCACGCTCAAGTTGTCAATTCTGAATAATTGTGGCATACAACTGCTCTCTTGTGATTTCTGATTGTATGCCTTCAGGTGGATGTACAGTTTGTATTTCATCACGATCTGTACGGATAAGTATTCAGTGGGCTTGGAGTAATTTCGTTTTCTGAATGCTGCAAAAATCTCCATTTTCCCGATCAAAGTTGAACATAGAAATGAAGTCAGAGAAGCATTGATCTTTTTTCTTAAAAAAAATATCAATCAGTAAAAACATTAGCTTCAAGTTCGTACTTAGTTCGTATGATAGTGCTGTGGGGGTGTCATAATTACCGAACACACTCACTATCTATCAATAAAACCAGCGGATACCAACTCTCTGAACTAAACGGATTTAAATGGAATATAATGACGTTAGTTCCTTTAGGGTAAAAAAACAACAATATTGCATTGGGAGCTTTTATAAGTCGCTAATCCCGAAGCTTAGCCTAATTGTAAAAAAATCGGTCAAATCACTTATAATACGAGAGGAGCCCGATCTAGATTTCGAGAGGCCCCGGGGGTCGGGTTATCGGATTCTTTTTAGCTCTGTACACATTTCATTTTAATTATTGTTCCCTTTCGTCTTTTACTTAAAGAAGTAAACCGACGACATGATGCCTTCTGTCTTTTAAAGACAATACCAAGCTGAAAATGTATCACTCAAAATTAAGACGTGCGGTTTTAAATATATATATATATATATATATATATATATATATATATATATATATATATATATATATATATATATATAGTTTTTCTACAATTATAGATTTAGTTTGGTCATAACATAACAAAAGGTTATCCGAAGCAAAATCACATACGCTTTAATAGTTTCTCACAAAGTCACTAAGTTTCAATCGCTCAACTTATCAGATGCCACTCTTTATCTCAGTTTCCTTAGATTTCCGCCAATCTGGTAATGAATTGGTGGGGTTTTTTGTGTTTTTTAAGGCGTATGTGCTCTTTATAGCTTAGGTTGTAAGGCGACATTCCTTCAGAATGGTAATAATATATCTCAACTTTGAAGATTTTCTGCGGCAAGTGTGCGTTTCGTGACGAAAAACAATAAACATAACAAAGTTTATTCGGAAACGTACTTCCTCTGCTCCATCTATCTATTTCCGTGATATATATATATATATATATATATATATATATATATATATATATATATATATATATATATATATATATATATATATAGTGAAACTACTTAAAATCGAACCCTAAGTATACCGGAATTCCTTCAAGACCGAGATTGGTTTTGTAGTCCCAACATTTTCTTTCTTTGATCTCATCAGTTTTCCCCAGGAAATCGAAATACTGAATACTCCGAATACCGGAAGAAAGTTCGCCCCCCCCCCCTTAAACTGAAACATCAATACAAGCTCGGAAATGTATTTTAGCTGCTAAATTCCTGACACACGCTAGAACAAATTAGTTACGGTTAGCGACTACTTATCTGAAGTCTTTGAACTATAAAAATAGCCAGCGAATTTTTTATAACTAAATCCTTGTTGGTAAGCCATTTAATAACAAAGATTATGTCTATCTGCTTAGTATTTAATTGGTATTTATGCTATTCATTTGTATACATGATCAATAGAGCATTTTTTGTTTACTTTTTTTAAAATTAAATATCAGGACTTGATTAACCAGTCATGTGGCCTAGTTTTTGAGGCTTTGTCGACGGAGACCAACAAAGCAGTATTCTAAAAGTCAGACTCAGTCAATTGGCTCTTGAACTGTAACCATTATGAATTACGCGGAGTATATACAAATTATGGAGTATCATTCATAATTCAAATGGACTTAGAGTAAAGTTATAAAAGTACCTCTTTGCTCAAATGTTTTTTGTGACGATGACTGTATTTCTATGTGGGAAAAATAGCTTTATTAAATTTGTGCACTCTTACAATCAATACACTGATATTCTATCATAATTACATTCTCTCTCTCTCTCTCTCTCTCTCTCTCTCTCTCTCTCTCTCTCTCTCTCTCTCTCTCTCTCTCTCTCTCTCTCTCTCCCCACATAAGAACTTACAAAAAGACATTTTTATTTTTTCACATCTGCAAAAACCTTAGTAAACCGAACACTTCTCAAAACCGAATTTGTTTTGGTCCCAATGATTTTCAGTTTAGAAGAGTTTCACTATATATATATATATATATAACATTCACGATCTCCCGATCTATGAAGAAAAAAATTTCTTGTGACACATGGTGTAATAAATCTACTTACAAGAAAATCCGATTGACTTTATCACAAAACAGAGTAATTACATCTATCACTGGGTTTTGATATATTTTCTTTATTAGCCCGTCATGCGCATATTTTATTACGGGATGCCTAATACAGCTCCATTAATGCAGAAAAAATAATATGGTCTTGATTCTTATCAGCAAAGCAATGAAGAGGAAGAAGAGTTATAACCCGAAATTGTTGCTGAACTTCTGATTGGGTCTGAAAAAGAAACTGTTACGTTATAGTCAAACAGATCAGGAAAGCGTTCTCTTCTCACTTTAAGCTTACATATATATATATATATATATATATATATATATATATATATATATATATATATATAGAGAGAGAGAGAGAGAGAGAGAGAGAGAGAGAGAGAGAGAGAGAGAGAGAGAGAGAGAGAGACGGAGCGGATAGTGCTATCTCTGGATCCTACAAGAGGATGAATGATAATACGAAGTGAAATTATATATGGAGAAAGAATACTGTTATACAGGTTAGAAATTTTTTAATTGGTCTCTTACTGAGAATTGAACTAGAATTTTCGCGGATTACGGCACGTAAATATTCGATATACGTTTGCTGTGATTATTGCAAATCTAATTAAACGCCCAATAAATGCATATTTGTTTGGATAACCTATCGATACTCTATCTCTGCTTTCAAAGTACCATCCACATCAACTGATAGAAGAAAGGTACATATTTTAGGAAAGGACGTGCTAAATAAAGTTAATTTATCACAACCCTTGCGCTATTGACTTCGAACGAAGAAGATGGATCTTAGACGCATCCTCACCAGTTGAAAAAGGACGTGGATTCCAATATATTTTTGTCAGAAATGTAACGACTGCGGCTACTGACAATATATTAAACGAACCACCGTTTCGGTTCAGGCAATGATCAAAGTGGAATATTTTCGTACACCCGACTTTACATAAATCGTATGACATGTGTGAAGTTAATTTTCTTTTTGTTCTATTTCAAATATAAAATGCAACATAAATTTAAAAAAATAAATAAAATATTAAAAAAAAAAAAATTAAAAAAAAATAAAGCAGATGTCGCATAATAGAGATAAATTATTCGTCTAAAGTTGAAGCGAAACGAACAGATGAGTTCTGTGATACAACACTGCCTTGCATTACCGTATAAAATCGCTTATAAGTCAAATGCAACTGTAAACTGTAAAAATCCAGATCTGCCGTCGCATAATGCGCCAGCAGATCTGTTTCTAAGCAGTTTCTTAATACTAATCAAAAGAACAAATAATACAGACGCTGATCTGCCGGCGCATTATGCAATGGCAGATCAGGGTCTATGTTGTTTACAGTTGGACTAGACTTATGAGCTAATATATACGGTATGGGAAATGTTTTTACCGGCAAGAAAACAAAAAGGGTGAAAGGTGGTAGGGTCACTTACGTATGGTCCGAAACAAATATTAAATAAAAAATCTCTCCGACTCTTTGTCTCTTACATCAGATGTTACAATTAACATACATTTTGATTAGCAGAGATAGTAAATTATATACCTATTAGCCAGTTTCGTGGTAAATTTATTTGTGTGCACATACCTAGACCTAAAGTCTAATGAACCTTTGTCACGTAACAACGCCATTTGCTGAATGGATAGTGAATGGCAATAAGGTGGCTATAGGGCATCTGTGGCAACAACTTGGACAGAAATGTAATTAATCCTGGGTTAGTATTCATATAACTAGTAATATCACCTGAATAATGTATCGTTTATGGACGTCAATTAAACTTTTTGACAAAATTAGATCCATGGATATGTAAGACAACCTCTTGCTGATATATCTTCTTTGTTTAAATGTGTAATAAAGCAACAAACGCAGTTCCAATCAACTATTTTCATTTTCTATCCAGGTAATATACTTGTAGAGTATCCAATTGCCCCCGGGCGCAGGGCAAAGGGGGGTGCCGTCGGGAGCTTTTTTATAACTGTAACCGGGGCGTAAATGGTGGTGGTGGTGGTGGTGGGGTATGTAGGTTGGCAACTGACATAAAAGCTGTTCTCTGTTGCAAAGTAGGAGCGCCACTAAAGAACACTGCCCCGGGCTCCTGGGTAGGGGCGCCACTAAAGAATAATGCCCCGGGCGCCTCGAACCCTCTCGCCGCCACTTGATGAGAAATATTATAGATTATTGATTAGTTTCTAATTTTAAGTAGCAATATAACCTTTGAATAACTTTGAAACTGAGATTTTGGTGATTTAAGATAAAACCCATGGTAAATATAATATGTAAGGTTGTCAAAGTACTTCTGTTCATCAAAATCTGACTGACTGTTAACGGTACTTTAAAATCTGATTTCATGCCACAACCAAGGGTCTTTCATTCATTATTCATAAACGTTTCCTCTTCTCTAATTTAAATAAAGAACAAAGAAATATGTTTGCACTAAAAAAATTCTCATGCAAATTATTCCACCTACAGTACAACGCAAAACAGAAAACGGATAACTTAATACGAATTTTATGGAGCCATATAAATTCGAGAACAAAATAGGGTGTTGTATGATGCCAAAAAAAAGCATATTCTGATGAAAGCATGTCAGTCCTAGGCCGTCATAACCAGTAGACCAAATTTCTGTGAGCGAAGCTTGTAAATCTATATTATTGCAGGTAATTATATCCAGTTGAATAGACTCAAAGGGACGATAATCGCGAGCTTAAATTTCAACACCACAAGATGATAATATAGTTTATTGAGTTAAAGCTGTAGCAACATCGATAAGGAATTTAGACACGCAAGATTTTAATATTATCTGAAAGATACTCATCCACATGTTCAATGATCGTAGCAGTGCGTGTCATCCTGGCATATTATTTGTTATTATTTTCTTCTTTATTTTTTTTTTTTTTTTTTAATTTTTTTTTTTGGTTTTGTTTGTTTATTTCTTTGTTTTCAGTCAACGAAAAACATTATCTATTAAGCTCTTGTTATTGTCCATAATGATTTCATTAGTACAGCATGAAACACACAATATATAGAAGTGCTTAAATATTATCTAATTACGCTTTCATTAAGCTCGCAACCGTACATGTAGTTGATAATAACTTTATAAAATATCACGTTCGAAATATGAATGCCACATTTATATTTAAAATCTTTAATATAGATATCACATATATGAACAAAATATGACAAGCATTCCAGTCTACAATTAAACACACGCACATCTCTCTCTCTCTCTCTCGTACGCACGTAATTTGTTTTTAACAAGACTACAATACTTACTTAAACATTAATTAGAACCGTTCAACATATGTGAGTAGTAGGGGGTGGCAACTTAGCCCCAAAGTTGGCACTTGGGCCCCATAACGGGAGTTTAACATGGTGGAGCCTCTATAGCCCCAAAGTGAAAAGTTTATAGCCCCAATGTGGCGTCTACAGCCCCAAATAGGAATGGGCCTCTACAGCCCCAAATGGGAATGGATCATAGAGGGAGTCTTACCGTAATGTAGTGCCGAAAGACAACGTCTACTACCATCAAAAAACGGGGGTGGAGGGTGGGTGTTTTTGATAGTAGTAGACGTTGTCTTCGTCACTACATTACGGTGGGGAGGGAGGGGAATATAATTAATCTTTCTTGATAAAAGGGTGGTCCTGATAAGGACCGTTGGAGGAGGAATATTTTTATTTCCCCCAACATTGAGTTAGGAAGCCTGGGAGGTGGAACTTGTTTTTCTTCTTCTTCTTCTCCTCCTCCTTCTTCTCAGGTATCCAGTCGGGATGATTCAATTGTCTAAACTTGTTCTGAATTTTCATCCAGTTCAAGTTCAGACGATTGAATTGTTTTTCTCTTTTCTCCTTCACCCACATTAACTTGATTTTGGCGACCTCCTGTTCCATAATTTTTTTAATAATGGTTTCTACTCGGAGCAGGGCCGCTTCTTGTCGAGTGAGGATGATACATTTTAAATGATCATCCAATTTATGGATGTAATCCAAAACTTCTTTAAGAAGTCCTACTCGACAAGGTGAAGAGGAGTTGTTACTCTTCTTAACTTCCTCCTCCTTCTTCACTTCTTGAATTAAATTTAAAATCAAGTTAATGTAGGTGAAGTGTTCTATTTCCCACTTCCAACTGACTGGATACCACCACATCATTTTTTCCCTATAATACTTAACTTCCACCATCCAGTCCCAGGCTTCCTGTAGATTATCAATGATGTCAATCATTCTTCAGCAATGAAGTGTGAATGGCGCAACTGTGGAAGGCACCGCTTTATATGCGAGAAGCGCGGACGTGATGGAAAACATCCCCCTTTTTTTCCAAAAAAAAAAAAAAACACACACC
Source organism: Margaritifera margaritifera (assembly GCA_029931535.1). Taxonomy (NCBI): domain Eukaryota; kingdom Metazoa; phylum Mollusca; class Bivalvia; order Unionida; family Margaritiferidae; genus Margaritifera; species Margaritifera margaritifera. Next base: position 2,389,215 of record JAQPZY010001367.1, read on the forward strand.
ACATAAAACATACATGGGAGAAGGGATTTTTTTGTTTGAGGAGGGTAGACTATGACAAAAAAACATTACAAACATATATAAACACACACTTATATAGGCAATATTGGAAAAATTAATCTTTTCTTGAAAAATGGGTGGTCCTAAAAAGGACCGTTGTTTTTTTTTTTGTTGTTGTTGTTGTTGTTGTTGTTGTTGTTTTTAACAGGAGCATCTCCTAGAAGGTTTTCTTTTTCTTAAACTTCTTCGGACTTCGGGCCCATACAACAAAACCCTTTTTAGACAGCCTTGTCTATCCACATAAGTCTGTCTATGCCATGTAGCTGTGTCTGTAATTTTTGTGGTAGCCCATGAGGCTTTTATATACATGAGGAATGCTGGATTAAACAGCATTCCTGAAACAATGTTGGAGGATTCCACACTAACCCACATGATTTTTTTAGGAGTGGTCTTGGAGAAAAACCGGTGAAGCTTTATGAAACCAGTGGTTGTATATATACCTTACGATAGGATTGAAATGGATCGAAATCAACTACCAATCCAAACGCGCGTTACAAGTCGGTTGGGTTTTCTTCCAATGGGAAGAGAGCGGGGGTGTGACGTCATCTCGGGTATAAAGGTATCGTAGCGTTCGTAGGGGGTTTATTACTTTTTTCGACAGCCTTCATGGAGACTGAAAAGACAAGTACTACAACAATGTATTGGAGTGATCCTGCAACGATAATGAATGCTGCGGCATTATTGAACTTCCGGCCGGAAGACTTTGATTTAGATTTACTAAATCAAGAGTTTGACAATACTACTACTACTACTACTACTGTACCAATGGTGGATGATTTTAAAAAAAGACAAATGGAAGAGATGGAAAATTTTGTAAAAAAGCAACGGGAAGAGGAAGAAATGTTTCTTCTTCTTCAACAACAGCAGAAAGAAGAAGAAGAGAGAAGAAAACAAAGTGAAGAAGAAATCAGACAGCAGCAGCAGCAGGAGCAGTTACAAGAGGAGGAGAAGAAGGAAACAGGAAAGGAAAGCATCAGTCTTCAAGAAAGAACTGTAAGTCTGTTAGAAGAGATATTATATGAGTTAAAATGGATGACCAATGTCTATAAGTATTCTTTAACTCATCAACCACCTAAACGAAAAAGACCATCACGGGCTAAACAACATTCTTCTTCTTCTAAGCCTTCCAGTGCTAGTGAGATGCCACCACCACCACCAACGCCACCACCTGTGACTACCACCATAATGAAAACACCATCAGTAGCAGCAGCATTAACAGGATATGGATTAGGCCGTGGTAAAAGACTACCGCATTTGAAGTTAATTTGAAAGTTTTGTTTTTGAAACCAAAAACAAAAACAACCCAACGGTCCTTCTAAGGACCACCAGATTTCTAGAAAAGAAATCAAATTGCCAAAAAAAATCAAGTTAAAACTTTAAAAAAAATCCCACCATAGTAAAAGTGTGAGTGCGTGCGTGCGTGCATTTCTACTCTAAAACAAAATAACACAAAATCACTTACTTTTTTTCTCTCCAGTCTGGTGTATTCATCCAATTTTTTTTACAAAATAATTCAGCAATATAACATATAACACCAAAAAAAAAAACACAAAAGAAACAAAGTTCACTTTCTGTAATGCTTGTCCTTCTTCAATTGAAACACTGGAGTTTCCTTCTCACTGTCTCTCTTGTGTTTCTTCTTCATAGGAATTCTTAGCGTCACAGGAATCATGTCTTCCATTTTTTCTTCTTCTTCTTCTTCATCATTCTCACTGTCTTCCATTCTTCTTACTCTCTTCTTACTTTTCTTGATGATATGTTCTTCTTTTTCTTCTAGGTTTGTTGATTTTGAATCAACTTCCTCCCTCTCCTCTTCTTCTTCTTCTTCTTCTTGTTCTTTCTTCTGAGGGCATTCCGAAGACCAATGTCCTGGTCCTTTACAATGATAACAGATATCTTTCCCTTTATCTCTCTTTTGCTGTTGACGTTTGGGACAATCTGGAGCCCAATGTCCTTTCTCTTGACAGATGTAACAAGTATCTTCACTTTTATCTCTATTGACAGAGGAGGAGTAGTCTTTACTCTTACTGTACGTAGTATACTTTCGAATCACTGTCTGTAAATCTCTCACCAAAAAAGCAATCTGTCTTTTTTACTCTTCCATCTTTTCAGCAGCAGTTTGAAAGTTCAATCACCAAAGACTGATTCTGAAGGTAAGAAGCTCTCTCTTTATATACTCTTCTCTCTCTATATAAAGGTACCTGGGTGAAAAAAAGCTCAATCAGTTTCAAATCAGAGTTCAAGATGAAAAGATCACGCCCAAACCATGATAAACCAGAACCAGAACAAGAACAAACCAAGAAGCCACGGCGACGAAGGTATTCCGTACCCCCTGAAACACCCTTAGAGGAACTACTGGCTCAAGTCCATGCCAGTGACTTTGAAGACGAGATGAGTGAACAACCTGAAACCCAAACTTCCAAGCCACCACCACCCAAAACCAAAACCAAAACCACTACTACCAACACCAGAACCCCTGACCAAGAAAGTCCTACTACCGCCGGCGTGGCTCCTGAAAATTACTATCGGATTCGAGAGACACAAAAAATCACTTCTCGAAATTTAGGACCACGGCGTACACTCACACAGTACACTTCAAAGACTTCAAGTCCCAAGTACCTCCAGAGAAAGCGGCGCGGTTCATTAGCGATTTGTGGGAATCTGTCTTACAGAACTTGAAACGGCAATGTGGAGCCAAAGAAGAGGATCGCTTGAGACTAGCCATTCATCATGACCAATTGAAGAGTCCCGTTTGGATTGAATTTAATACTCCGGCAGAATTAACGCCAGACAAAGTCATGTCTAAAATAGAACATGTACAACAATCCAATGACAAATTTACCATCACCGATGGAAAGGCCACCCTTTACATGACACACGTTGCTCCAACTCGAGGAAGTGGACGAAAAAGAAAACCGTTATTGGTGGACGATCTTCGTACTACCAAACATAGTGTCGTCCAAATTAACAATACTGAAGATTCAATGTGTTTGGCTCGAGCTATCGTGGTGGGCCGTACCTATGCTAACAAGAACGAGAGTAAAGAATGGAAAAAAAGCCTGGAAAAACATTCGAACATCGCAAAGACCCCAACAACGAAAAGAAGCAGAACTCCTGTTACAACAAGCGCGGATCCCTAAAGAGACCGTGTGTGGCATTTCTCAAATGCAGCAACTTCAAGATGTTTTGGCTCCTCATTATACAAAAAAAGTTCACCCTCAAGAAGTGCGCTGAGAACTACTGTTTCGAGGCCCTGATTTTCCTGAAGGAAAATACATTCATCTTTATCACCATCAAGAACATTTTGATACCATTACCAGTATTACCGGATTTTTGGGATACTCTTACTACTGTGAGAAATGTAACAAAGGGTGTAATAATAGGGAGCGGCACATTGGTTGTGGAGCAAGATGTCGGGGTTGTTTAGCCGACCAACCATGCCTTCCTGAACCACAACAACATCACATTTATTGTGAAACCTGTCGACGCCGTTTTGTCAGTCCTACTTGCTACCAACAGCATCGAAAGGCCCAAGGACAACAACAAAAATGTGCTTGTGAGTTATTACAATCGTGTTCTACGTGTGGACAGCTGATTCGTTCCAACAACTCCAAGAGACACGTTTGTGCTGGTAAGAAAAAATGTTCTATTTGTCATCAGATCGTCGATTTTGATCATCGATGTTTTATTCAAAAGTTTGACAAGACAGAGAAGAAAGAAATAAAGATGAAGAAAAACAAGAAACAAGTAGATTTCATCTTTTTTGATTTTGAATGCATGCAAGAAACAGGCACTCACATTCCCAATTTTTGTGTAGCACACCGGGCTTGTGATCAGTGCATTCAAGAATCGATTCATTTTCACTGTCCTCATTGTAGTCGTATTCCAGGAGGACGTGAAAAAATCTTTCGTGGAGTGAATACTTTGTCTGAGTTTGCTGAATGGGTTTTAGACCCTACCACCCACGACAGTTGGAGCGAAGAAGACATTCATCGTTACGGAGATTGTCATCGGTATGCTACCGTCATAGCTCACAATTTTTCAGGGTACGATGGACAGTTTCTACTTAATTATTATTTGAACCATGGAACCGAACGTCCTGAAGTCACCATGAACGGAAAAAAGCTCATCTACATGAAAGTAGGACAAGTTCAATTCAAAGATTCGATGAGTTATTTGGCATGCCTTTGAGTCGCATGCCAAAAACGTTTGGCATGACAGAAATGGCTAAAGGTTACTTTCCTCACTTCTTTAACACGGAAGCTAATCAACAGGCCGTCCTACCTCATTTACCTGACCTTCATGATTACGACCCCGACGGATTGCCACCCGAACAGCGAGAAGCTTTTCACGCTTGGTACCGTGCTCGCCAGAACGATCCTTTTGACTTTCAAGAAGAGATGCTCAAATATTGTCGATCGGATGTAGATATTTTAAGACGTTGTTGTGGAAAATTTCGAGAGTTATTTCTCGATAGTGCGGAGGTCGATCCTTTGAAAGATGCAGCCACCTTACCTAAAGCCTGTTCCTTAGTCTACAGACAAAATTTCATGCCTGAGAACCAACTCGCCATCATCGACTCCAACACGTGGGTTTTTGCTAGTCGTCAATATTCGGTCAAAGCTTTACGTTGGCTTCATTACTTATGTCAAAAAGAAGACAAATGGATACAACATGCTAGAAACGGAGGAGGAGAAAAAAAGATTGGAGGTTATTCCGTGGATGGTTGGGATTTAGAAAACCCGCACATAGTGTACGAGTTTCAGGGATGTTTGTTTCACGGATGCCCTACTTGTTATCCTGACCGAGACATGAAAAGCCCTTATTCAGATTCTACCATGGATCAGTTATACGAACAGACTTGTCAACGACGACTCCATTTAGAAAGTCAAGGTTACGAAGTGGTAGAAATGTGGGAACACGAGTACGATCGACGTTTGAAAACCGATCCTGAATTTAAGACCATCACTCAAAGTTACGATGCGGCCGACATCGAACCTTTAGATCCACGCCACAGTTTATTTGGAGGACGAACCAATGCCACTCGTTTACTGTACGACGTGAATGAATCCCAAGGAGAAGAAATCAAATACATTGACGTGTGTTCTTTGTATCCTTGGGTGTGTAAATATGCTCGTTTTCCTACTGGACACCCTGAAATTTTAACAGAACACATCGACGTGGAACACATTCGTCAATACGAAGGATTGATCAAATGTAAAGTTTTACCTCCCACAAACTTGTTTCATCCCATCTTACCTTGCCATTGTCAAGGAAAATTGATGTTTCCTTTATGTCGGACGTGTGCCGAAACGTGTAACCAAGATCATCCCTGTCGCCACACGGAGGAAGAACGGTCGATGATAGGAACGTGGGTCAGCGCCGAATTGTTTCGGGCATTGGATCGTGGATACCGTTTATTGAACGTGTATGAAATCTGGCACTTTCCAACTACAGTCCAATACCAAAGGACGACGCCACTAATCATCCAGGCATTTTTTCGGGGTACGTGAACAATTTCTCAAACTGAAACAAGAAGCTAGTGGTTATCCTTCGTGGTGTCAGACTCCCGAAGACCAAGTCCGATTCAAAGAAGAGTACCGTGAGATCGAAGGCATCACTTTAGAAGACGTAGAAAAAAATGAAGGAAAAAGATCATTTGCCAAAGTGATGTTGAATTGTTTGTGGGGAAAAATGGCTCAACGAACGATCTTACCCAAAACGGAATACGTGGACGATCCTTATCGTTACTTTAAACTGGTGGACGACAAAAGTATTCTAGTCAAGCACGTCGAAATCGTCCGTGAGGATTTTGATCATTGTCAATTTCGAAGATGAACCCAAGTTTGTTAAACCTGACAAAGTTTAGTAACGTAGTCATTGCCGCCTACGTGACTGCTCATGCTCGTTTGAAATTGTATGACGAAGCGTTAGAAGTCTTGGGAGATCGTGTTCTGTATTTTGATACTGACAGTTGCATTTACATTCATCGCCCCGGTTACCCCCACCCTACTATTCAAGGAGATCGTTTAGGAGCCTGGACAGACGAGCACCCTCAAGATACCATCCTGAGTTTTGCTAGCGGTGGACCTAAAAATTATGGGTACCGATACCGAGACCCTCAAGGTCAACTTCACACCTCCTGTAAAGTCAAAGGATTGACTCTGAACTATCGAACTAACCAAGTCGTGAACTTTGAGGTTTTAAAAAAATGCTCTGCTGTCTGAACAAGTGAAAGATTTTCAAGTAGCCACGTTAGAACCTCACAAGATTGTTCGCCTACCAAATCATAAAATCGTGACTCGACCTGTTCAAAAAGTGTATCGTATCGTGTACCAAAAAAGAGTGAGACTTCCAGATCACACCACTTTACCTTACGGACACGCCGATTTGGAGAAGTATAAAAAAGGAAACCCTCCTCTTGAAAAAAAAACAGAAAAAAAAGATGTCTTCAACAACAACATGGGCTTTGCCTGACTATGGTGAGTGTGACAGTCGCTTGAAAAACGTTCAAAAATTGGCCAAAACACATGCCTGACTATTGTTATTGTCCTCATCGATGGAGTACAAAAAAAAAACTTAGGAACAATGGATTACCTACTTCCTACGCTTTAGCCAGAGCAGTTTTTGTTTACTTTGGACAAGGAACACAAGTTCAGTGTTTTAGTTGTGGTGCCACTATTCGTATGGATTGTAAGAAATACGCTCTCCTGGAACCATACCAGATGGTCACCAAACTGTGCTTACCTTTCTTTAGCGTTTCCACGGATCACATTACAATACTTTTCGGATGGTACAGTCGACAGGTATAAAAAAGGAACCCCTTCCAAGCCTAACCCTTCATTCTGACTTTCAACGTTAACCAAGAAGCAAGCAAAAATATGAGTCACGACTTGGAGTGTGATACAGTACCATGCGATGAAACGGATTCCGTACGGTTTGGCATCCCCGATTCACACGTTCAAACGGATTCCTTACGTTGTAACATCTTGGATTCAGGACCCTCTGGAAGTCTCACCACTCATCGACCACCCTCTAAAGAGGCAGTACGCCCTTTATGTTTTACTGAAATACTAAAGGAACGGGTATTGACCATAACGACAACAAGGTGAATGTGGGTCCATATTCGCATATCAGAATACCTGTGAGTTTACTTGGTTATTCAAGTATGAAAGTCGACTCGAGTCATTCAAGACAAAGTGGCCAAAATATCTAGAAGGACCTAAACCCGAAGCTTTAGCTAGATCTGGATTTAAATACACGGGAGAAGGAGATAAAGTTCAATGTTTTAGTTGTGGTGTGAAACTTCACCATTGGGAGCCTACCGACTCAGCTTACATTGAACATGCCAGATGGTCTCCACACTGTCAGTTCTTACCTTTAGTGGCTTTAGAAGAGTACGGGTACGATGAGCCAGATGCTAAACAAAAGAAGAAGTAGTAAAGAAAAAATTCCATGGCGGAGAAGGAGAATACTTCTTCTTTAGAAGAACTTATTTGTGGTTTACCTTTAGAGTTACAAGAACACATTTTTCAGTATATTCCTCCTACTTTAGAAGATCGTATTGGTAGATTACCTTTGGAGATACGAGAACGAATTTACCAAGAATTTGTTCAGATTCAACTGAAACGTAAAGAACAGTTACATCCTTTACGACAGACCTGTTGTAACCAATGGTATTTGAAGACAATAAGACATTTGATTGCTAAGAAGATATTCAAATGGTCAGACATTGATGAAGATTTACATCACCAATTTAAGAAATTGGTGGGAGCCACCTACAATGTAGCAGCGGAATATAGAATTCGATGGAAGGATGTGAAGGAAAAAAATGTGACTAATATAGACGAATACCAAAAACTGTTAGAAGAACTGTCCCCTCAAGACGAATCGCCTTTTCATGGTTTGAAATTAGATAGGATAATCACTGAAACTTGTGTTGGATCATATTCTATCCTTTACCTACCGATTCCGTTTGGTTGGTGTGTGAGTATTTTGTCACCCAAGAAGCCTACTCTACAAGACCGAATTCGTGACTTGCCTTCAAAGTTGCAAAAACGGATTTACGATGAGTTGGTTCAGATTCAAGTGAAACGTAAACTTCAAGTGATTCCTCGATTTCAAGGCTATGGCTACTTTCGTCGCATCAGAAATTTGATTCTGAACAACGATTATCACCAGTATCGTGAAGAATACAAAAGAGAGTTACTTCTTTCCAAATCGGAAACTTTACCCCAAGTACATTTTTCGCATGCCTTTGAATGTGCGCGAAAAGATTTACCAAGAGTTTGTCAAAATCCAAGTGAACACGTAAACTCAAAGTCATTTCTCGAGCTGTGAACTATGCTGTCTTCCAAAGTCGTAGAAGATTGATTCTGGCAAACTTATATTGCAATAGCTACGTTTACGGAGACTTTCTCAAAAGGTACCAACCTTGGGAGCCTGGCTATAAAAACATGCCACCCAAGATACCTACCTTGGCCATCGACCCCTATAAAGAGGCGGCACGTCTGTAGCTGTTCACGTCACTCGTGAAACGGATTCTGTGGAAGGAAAGTCAAACATGAGCCTTCATGCTTTATCGGTACACGAAAGAGAATTATACTCAAAGTGTTGAGAGTGGTGATGAACATTCCAAGTGGGGAAGAAGACATTAGAACAAATTTATCTTGCCTTGACACGTTTGAAGAAGTGTGTCTTGTTTAAGTTGGATGTACCAACAACTTCAAGGTTGGAAAGATGTACGTGACTGGAAAAGTGTTGGCTTCGATGCTTGGCTACAAGAAGTACCACAGTTTGCCAAAGATCTAGCCCGTCACCACTAAGTGACTATTATTAGGTGCCTGACTACTATAAAAGAGTGGGTATGCCTGAACTCTACACGCCAGTTGTGAAACTGATTCCGTGGAAGGAAAATCATAGATAAAATTCAGACCTTAGAGGATTATAAAAAAGTGATACAAGAACTTTGTCCATTGAATTTTGGACGTTATGTGGTGTGTGTCATAGTGACTTCTTATCTTGGAATTCGTTTTCCAGGACATTCGTTGTGGACTATTTTTGAGGACAAGTGTTTGCCTTGGATTCTTTTGAAGGATTCGTGGTTGTTTTGGACTCAATTGTTGAGTTCCAAAAAACAATATGACCCTGTGTTCTTTTTTGGACTTAGTAGAGAAGAAGACTATAAAAACTTAATTTTATCAGTCCACGAAAGACACATTGTACGTATAGCGTTGAGAGTGGTGATGAAAATTAGTGACGCACTTCCATGTGAAGAAGACATTCGTCACACTTTATCTGTGTATAAAACATTTCAAGAAGTGGTGTTTTGCTAGTGAGTTACACCAACACCTTTTCCATTGGAAAGATGTACGCCCCTGGAGAAACCTTGGTTTCCAAATATTGGTTACAAGAAGTGGCCCAGTTCAGCAAAGATTTGGCTACTTGTTCATAAGGTTCTAAAAGTGAAAAAATGGGAACCTCGATGGGAAACCCTAAAAGAAGAAAAAGAAGAAGTACCTGACACCACACCACCACTACTGTGGTTCCAATACCTCTTGAGGAGAACACCACCCTTCTTTACCACCACCACCGCTACCGTCAGAGGATTCAAAAAAACAAAAAAGACGAGCAGCAAGAAGAATGTCACCACAAACAGTGTCTTTCATGACTAGGACACGAAACAAGTGTTGTACATTGACGTGTTTATATGACAGTTTGATGGTTTTAGTAGGAGCCTTCATTGTGTACCTGATGATTTTACTTGCCTATTTTCTCACTCGTACTGTAAAAGATTGAATGACTTGTAAAAAAATATGTTATTTGTTGGTTGGTTACTTTTTTTCTAAAAAAAATAAACGTGTATGAAAATGTATAAAATGCCTTGGGTTTTTTGTCTTCTTCTCAAAAATCTTCTTACCCTCAATCATGGCTACATCTTCTTCTACCTCGTCTGCTTCCTCCTCTTCTGTGGTTTAAAGTGATTGACGAAAAGTTAGATCGTCAAAGTTGGAATGCTTTGTATCTGCGCCATCCATTTAACATGTTGATTGCTGGACCGAGTGGTTCAGCAAAACCGAATTTGTCAAAACGAATGATCGAACACAAAACTGATTTGTTCGATCGCCCACCTCAACGTATCGTGTGGTGTTACAAAAGAGTGGCAACCGTCTTACACGTTATTGAAAGAAAGTCAAGGAGAAACCATTTCCTTTGTGGATGGTATTCCTCACGAAGACGATGAATCGTGTCTGACGTGAGTCAAAACCCATTTAGTTATTTTTGATGACATGTTAGGAGAAGACGAAGAAGAAAATTAAACTTTGGTTTACACGAAAAAGGACACCATCGTAATGCTTGTATTGTCTACATTACACAAATTTATATCAACAAAGTAAAGCCAATCGAACCATCAGTTTTGAATGCTCATTACGTGGTCTTGTTTAAAAGCCCCAGAGACAAATCTCAAGTAACAAGTGTTAGCCAAACAGTTAGGAGCTCCTTGGCTGAATTATGCGTACGACGAAGCCACTCAAACCCCTCACGAGTATTTACTCATTAACTTAAGACCGACACTCCTGACTACTTGAGATTTCGTGCCAGTATCTTTCACTCTTGGGGTCAAGAAGGAGGTCCTGTCATTTTACACGTCCCCTTCAGGCCCATTTAAAAAAAAAAAAAAAACTATAAAAACAACCTACGACGTCATTTCTGTCTCACACTCATTTTGAGAGAAGATGACTTCCTTCTCAATCTTCATCCTTCGGCTAAATTTGATTCGTGCCTTGTTATGGCATCAGTCGTGAAAAAAATGCCACAAGTCCGTGCTCATTTGTTAGAAGCGAGTCTTAAAGAAGTGTTACGATGGGTTTACTTTGACAGCACGCTCAATTACTACAAGGCATCATCACATCCCTCATCAAACTCAACGTTTTTTTCAAAGACATAAAGTAGCATTGTCACAACTGGCTGATCCTAGAATCTATTCACGGACTAAAAAACAAATCATTTTAACTCCTGGTGGAAGTGGTTCTTTAGGAGGAGTCATGATTCGTACCCTTTTGAAATGGGGTCCTAATGATACCAAAGCCAAAGTCAAAAAACCCCAAAAAAAAATCACCTAAAAAGAAGAAGAAGAAAAGTCCAAAGAAGAAAACCAGCCCTAAGAAAAAGAAAAGTCGTACCCAGAAGAAGAAGAAGGAAAACCACACCTACCACTACCCACTACCACTAACACCCGACGTAAAAGAGGTACTGCAGCTAGGACGCAAACGTACACTCGCAAAACACCACCACTACCCTTACCATCACCACCACCACCATCACAGTCCCCATGATGGTGAGGTCTCCTTTTGCGTCCACCTCTTCTCTTTGTCTTCTTCACCACCCTCTTTTACCATGATGCCTGTCAAACCAGATTTAAGATCCGTGTTTCCTAATTTGATGCAAAAATGGAAACCTATTTCTAAAGTTACCCCGTCGGGACCGTCGACTTCAGCTGATTTAGCCATGGCAGCAGCCGCCCACAAAGTAAAATCCCCTAAAACCAAAGTCCAAGAAAGAACTGGCATCTTACAAAGTTTAGTGGATTTATCCAAAGAAGAATTGAGACGATTTAGTCCATTGAAAAACACCTCAACGTCGAGTCAGACCTGTCGTGAAGTTGGTACGGTCGTGCAGACAATCAGTGGAGACGTATTCCAGTATAAAATAGAAGTGGTACCCTGCTAAAAGACTTCAGACTTGTTTTCTACCGACTAAAAAAGATGGCTCCCAAAACGTGTACACCACCACCACCACCAAAAAAAGAAGAAGAAAACCCACCACCAAAAAAGGGACGACGACGACTTCCCACTCTCCGTCTAGCGAAACATTGGGATGTCTGTGTCTGTTTTGACAAATCCAATTCTCCCATGCGAAAACAACTCATTCAAACAGCTCCTAAAGAAATCATCGATACCGTGTGTGAATGTTGGTTTGAAGTGTTGAAAGGAACGGTACCTTTGTCCAAGATACAGAAACAAAAATTTAGGAAAACATCGGAATGTTCTTCGTCAAATGGTGAAATAGAAATACCTCTTTCAACAAAGAAAAAAATGTTAGTACAAACGAGGAGGATTTCTACCTATGTTGATAGGCCCGTTGTTAAAAATAGCCGCTTCCTTTGTTAGGAACGATTGCTGGACCACTTTTAGGATGGGGTCATGCGATAAACCCCCCTCGAAAAAAAAATAAAAATAAAAAGGACCACCCTTCTCTGAAAAGACCACCACCTTTTTGGTACCTTTGAATGAAATGCGAAGGACGAAACTGACTTTAGTACCTTACAAACGATGGATGGAATTTCATCGTTGGAACGAACAACGGATACCTCATTTACACCCTAATCCTAATCTCAACGAAATGTCCTCAGTTACAACAAGAATTACAATCCCTGATGGAACAAAACAATGTGTCTGAAACAGAAAAATCCCAACGGCATCGGTCCAACTTTTACAAACGTCTACAACTCTTTCGTCAAAAAGCAGTCGACGAAACAGCTCCACCCACTCTGAGAGATTTCAAAGCCCTGATGAAAAGCGAACCTAAAGTCAAAGAAGAAGAAGAAGAAGAAGAAGAATTACCAACTCCACCTTCTTTTAAAAAGAAAAAAAAAGTTAGCCACGCCCAGTTGGATGAAAAAGATGTTGTCTACCCCATTACCCCTCAGAAGAGAAAAAGAAAGAAGTGAAGAAAGAAGTCAAAACAGAACCGATGACCCCTGATCAAACTCCCTTTACCCCCAGTAGCACGTCGGACACGTAAAACAACAACAATCCAAAAAGATACCTTACGAAGAAAATAGAATTGGAACTTGGTTAACTTATTGAGAAAAACAAAAAACATAGGAGAAACTGTTAGCTACCATTTTTATACAATCCTGGTCATGCTGCTGGTTACGGAGGAGTTCAAAAATTATATCGAGCTGCTAAAAGTCAATTGAAAAGTGTACGTTTACCCGAAGTACGACGATGTGTTTACAAGAACAATCGACGTACACGTTTACACAAACCCATTCGACGTAAATTTTCTAGAAGTACCACTCAAGTGGAAGGGATCGATCATCAATGGCAAGCCGATTTAGCTGACGTCTCTCATTTAGCCACTTACAATCGTGGTCACAAATATTTGTTTTGTGTCATCGACGTGTTTTCCAAATTTGCTTGGGTCGTGCCTTTGACTTCTAAAAGCAGTACCGGAATTGGTACGAGCCTTAAAATTGGTCTTGAAACAAAGTGACGTCAACCTTTACGATGGCAAATGGGACAAAGGCACCGAATTCTAAACCAAGCTTTTCAAAAAAGAATTGAAACAAAGACACATTCATTTTTTTACTACCGAAAATCCTGAAACCAAAGCCAGTATCGTGGAACGTTTTCAAAGAACTTTGAAAGAACGCATGTGGAAATATTTTACACATCAACATACTCTCAAGTACATCGACGTGTTACCTCGTTTGGTCAAAGCGTACAATCAATCGTACCCATCGTAGCATCGGATGTTGCCCCCCGAAGAGGTCAGCCCTGAAAACGAAGTGACCGTGTTTTTGATAAATTATTTGGTTCACCCCAGAAGAAAAACAAAAGAAGACACCCTTGTTGCGAAGTTAAAGACGGGAAGATTGGGTTCGCATCGGAAAAACCAAACGTACTATTGACAAAGGTTATTTACCTAACTGGACTACCGAATTGTTTCGTGTCACTACCCCGTCCGTGGACGTGATCCTCCGTCTATAAATTGGAAGACATGCACGGTGAAGTACTCAAAGGAACATTTTACTTGCCTGAGTTACAACGAGTGACTAAAAAAGAAGACACCTTGTACGACATCGAAAGCATTCTCAAACAAAATAACACGGAAAGTTGGTAAACGACGAGTAGAAGAAGTCAAAGTACGTTGGAAAGGATATCCTCCTAGTTTTGATTCTTGGATTGCAGCTTCTCAAGTCGTCGACTATAAAAAGAAAAAGAAGTAAACTCACAACATGCCATTCAACACAGTAGCCACCCAGACGACGACTTCAACGACTCCTTCACAGAGTTCTTCTCTTCAAGAATTACAAAAACAACCACTTTGGGTGTGGTGCGGAGAACGGGTGCCTAAAAATCAAATCGTCTTTTTCTGCCAAATCTTTGTAGTGTATTGTGTCATCGGAGCAGCGATTGCTAATTTGAGTTTGCAACAAGGAGACAACCAATTGGGGACCATGTTACTGAGCAGTGGCAGCGGGTATCTTTTACCCAAAGTCCCTCTTTGAAATTTACAACGACCGACAACAGTCACCACAACAACGCCAGTCCATCTTCTTCTTCTTCGTCCAGTTACCACCACCAAAATACTACCAGTCCTCTTTTGGAACCTTTTGAACATCCTTATTCTGTTCACTTGAGTGACTCCTCGGACACCAGAACCACCACTTTGGAACTATGAATGACCAATTTTATTTAAAACGTTACCTAGTGACAGTTCCATGGATGTGTTTCCCAACAACCGCTTATGTTGTTTCACGGCCAAATTACTCAAGCCATTCAATTGGATCACGATGCTCATTGGGAAGTGAGTTTGGTAGAAATCATTCATCCTACGCCAAATCATAAACATCAACAAAACTCAAAACACTATGGTTGTACAAATCTTGAACAAAAAAATACATGATCACTTGGTAAATAATGATCCTGAAATCTGGAAAGAAGACCCTGAAGATCCTGACATGAAGGGGGCATTCAAAAAGTTAGTACCAGATCCTAAATCTACTGAACCTACTGTCTATTCTCAGATTACTCTGAGAATTCCTACAGGGTATTATTTTAGTCCTGAACATTTGGTGGACACCATTAGAACCCAGTTTGCACGGCAATTTACCCAAGCCATATCAGCAGCCAATAAATTTGTACGAATTGCTTACCATGCTTTGGCACGCCGTTTAATTGTCCAATTTTTCAAAGAGAGAGGGCAACTCATTACTGAGAAAGATAAAGGTTTACCTTTGGAAGAGAGAAAATACTTGACTATTGAAATTTGCTCTGGATTGTTTGGTATTTTGGGTGGAAATAAAGATTTTACCGCTGAAAGTGATTTAGAGTTTGGAACCAACGTAGAATTTGGACATAAATTTAAACATTCCTATTGAATTGAATAGTGGACTGAATTTAATGTTTGTGTACTCCGATGTGGTGGAGTACAACGTGGTGGGACACACATCTGCTCCGTTACTGAGAGTCATACTTTTCAAATTGGATATTGGTGGTGGTGGTCGGTTCTAGTGTTTTACTGTGGACGACGAGGGTGGGGAGAGTACTTACCACTAGTAATGCTAGTAATTGGTGGACAACCCACCTTTCACGTTCACCGTGAATTTGTACATCCTCAATATCTTCCAGTCAGTATAATCGTATTTTTGACACTGTCCAGATTAGTATATAAAAAGGAGATTTTAGGACAACGATTTGTACCATTCATTGACCAAGGAAAAGTCACGTGTGTTGAAACTACATTTTCTGAAAAAAAACAACCAATTCTTCTAACATTCCGCAAAAAACATGTATCCAGTGTACCAAGGAGTGGCTTCGACAACGAGGGACCATGGTTTAGGAGATATGTTAAAATCAGCCTTTAAGGACGGTAGCTCCTATTTTTGAAACGACTGGATTGTCTCGAGGATTTTCATGCCTTAAAAGATGACCGCTTTGACACAAGGAAAAAGAATTTTTGCAAAATGTCCTCATACGTCACAAACAAAAATTCCTAAAGAAGGCTTGTTTCGAGGAGCAGGCAAAAATGTGTTGATGACTACTGGTAAAGATCTTTTAGGTCTTCCGAGAACGAAAAATCCTATAAATACGCTTCACGCTTCAGACTCTGGCACATTACTTCACAGCAGCAAGGACAAGGTTGAAGAGACGACGACGAAGAAGGCGAGAGCTCGGAAAGTCCTTTCAAAGTTCATAAACAGAACACACGGTAGTACTTCCAGAAAAATAAATAAGAAAAGAAGAAGAACTGGTAGTGAATTGTAGACGTATTTGATTATTAATCCATTGAAAAAGAATGATGCACCGAGATTCTTGCGTATGTACCAAGTCCGAACATAGAACTAGTTCTCTTTGCGTCCCTCCCATGATGGACAATGCACAGATCCCCAATGGGTAGGTGGAATTTCATCCTGTATCGTCTTTGACGGAATCAGCTCCTATCGATTTTGAAATCTAAGGACAAACCGAAGATTACATCGATCTGAATAACAGTTACTCTGTACCTGAAACTGCTAGTACAAAAAATTGACAACAGCCTTCCTGTGGAAGCTTCCCTAGTAGCTCCCGTCAATAATTTCTTTCATTCTTTGTTCAGTGGGAATAGATTTTTACTTGAATAACAAACTGATCAGCAAGCAGTTTGGATACTTACCCTTACCGAGCTTATTTGGAAAATCTCTTGTCGTACGGAAGAAAGATGCCAAGGAAACACTCATCTGGATGCTTCTGTGGTCTGGAAACCTGACACCGCGGGGGCCTTCAACGACATATCCCCGTCTGTAGGGCCGAGGATTGACCAGACTGATGATGCTGCTCATATAAAATAATTCCAGCAGATCCCCATAATGTTGGGAGATTTAACGAAACGCCGAAAGAAAATCAGAGGGAACAGTTTAGAACTGATGGATCGTTTTGCAATCTTGGACATGTTGGTTGCAAGACAAGTATTTGTTGAACGGAGTTGGATGTATGTCTGAGACTAAATCGCAGCAGTGCCGCTTTCCATTTTTGATAGCTTTTTCTAACGAGTGGAAAACCATCATTCAACAAGCCAAAACTTTACGTGCGAGTTGTAGAAGTCTTACTCCAATAGTAGCTAACGACATCAGTCAAAACCTTGTGCAGATCCACTCGCGCTAAGTATCCTCTTGGGACGTGTGGGGAAGTGAAAACTCTTTACTGCAGCCGCTGAGGGACTCCGATTCCATAGTCGAAGAATCACATCTTCCAAGGGCAGCTCCCTAATCGTTTGATCATTGGTATGGTTTCTAATGCAGCCTTCAACGGAACCATCACACAGAATCCATTCCAGTTTGAACTACTTTTAACGTCACCAAGATAGATGTCAGTCGAGATGGCAAGACCTTTACGTGGTGTGTACCAGACCTTTTGAACCTGACTTTGGTGCCAGAGAAATTACTTACGGATCTTACTTGACAATGTATGAAGCCACAGGACAGTTAGGGCAACCAAACACCAGCACCGGCATTTCGTACGACGGATTATGCAGTGAGGGTATGCCCTTGTGGGGATTTTGATTTCACTCCGGACCAAGGCAGCGATGAAGGACATTTCCACCCTATTAAATCAGGCCCTCTTCGTGATTGGAACTTCAGTTTGGTTCAAAGCTCTCTAACCCAGACAGTGAACGTCGTCTTGTATGCAGAATTTGTTATACACTCTAGAGGATCAACAGTTTGAGGAGATGTCATTCTAGACTATTAGAAGAAAAAAAAAAGATGCAGAACGTACGAACCTATGGAGATAGATTGAGGGATTTTGTGAAGTGATTCAACAATCACCTACTACTACAAAGGAGGATGATGATGACGAAAGTCATTCGTTCAGAACCTAAAAAAGAAGAGACTAATTACTGTTGTTACCGAGGTTTGTTGGATTTTATCCTTCTCCGATGGCCAGAACACGAACAAACAGTTAGTGACCTGTTATGCTCAGGAATTGAGTCCAATCATTAACAGTCTGATTAAAGAACAATGTTTATGGATGTCAAATCCGATCATCCCAGTCAGATACAACACAAACAAATGTATGATGATGACAGGCGAAGAACAATTCGATGAATATTTGGAAACGGCCTGGTCAAACACTATCAGATGAACACGTGTTGAGACCAGTGGTATAAAGTCTTGCAGACTTCTTCTTTATCCACTCTTTCCTCGGGTGATCAATCGGATCGAATGGACTCATTGAACAGAGTGCAGAACCTAATCCGAACGTGAATATTCATGGAATTACAAGACAGATCAATTCAAGAATAAAGTCAGGTGTGAATTGATAGTGAGTTATTTCAACTAAATTGTTGTTGAAGACAAAAATAAATATGGATACCAGGGAGAACTTCATTACTTATTGAATAGTAGTTCCTATGCTTCTTCTTGGAATCCTTGTGGTATGTGCTAAAGATGAATAACCTCATTCGTAAAAACCAAAAAAACGTTCATGCTTATGTCATCAATACTGAACGTCCAGTCAATCTTACAGGAACCCATTGGATTGCCGTGTACTTTCCCAATCGAATCACAATGGTTGGTGTGATATTTTGATCTTTATGGATTACCTCCTTTGGAAAAAGACATCATCGAGTTTATGAGAAGAAATGCCGTTCGCGACTCGATTCAATAATGTGAGTCTACAAGGATCAGATTCTATGGTGTGTGGACAATTTTGTGTCTCATCTAGCTTCATCAAAGCAGTCTTGGATATTCACTTTAGTAATATTTTATGACTTATTATTGATATGTGACTTATGTTCGAAATGATGCTAAAGTACAACAATGGTTTTGTGCAACGTTTATGGATTATCTCTTGTCTTTAGCTCACAATCGTAGTCGTACATCAAAATGATGATCTGTAGAAAGATTTCACATTTACTTTACCTTTCCAGCGTTGTCAACCTTGTAAATATGTTCCTGTATTGAAAAAAATTTTCTTTGTTACATGGTTAGTTTTTTATTGTTAGAATAGTTATTGTTGCATAAATAATTTTGTGGATTGTTTGAAAAAAAAGGATTGGTGTTGTGTTGTTTTTTTTATTGAATTTCGAAAAAAAAAATAATGAATAGGGTCTTTCTCTCTCTTTCTATCGATCTATTAAAAACCTCTATCTATCGATCTCCCTGTCGATCTGAAAAAAAAAAAAACTTGCAAGGTTTTCCATCGCGCAGTCCGCGCCGCGCTAAGAATATAAGGACGGGTTTTCACTGGCCATGTGTAGTAATTCTCGTTGCTCTCGTCAAGATCTCAACAGTTCCAAGAAGAAAAAGAAGTATAGAGATGGCTGCCCACCAAGATTACAAAGTCGATGGAGGCTATGGTGAACATATTGAGGGTGAAGAATCATATTTGATGGAGACCAACCAAGAGGTGAAAGGACCAATGACGTTTATTAAAATGGCTCATGATCTCGTAGATAGAAAGAGTCCTGCGATGACGAAGACACATACTTAGGAGAAAAGGAACTGAATGGGAAGCAGGACCAACGTCTACATACTGCCTAAGCGAGCAGCAACACACGACAAACAGCAGCAGAAACAGACAAAACAACTTCTTCAGCATCTCAAGTCCAGCAAAACTATTTGACGGTGAAGTCCAATGCAAGATTGACTGCCACGTGGAATTGGCTTTCCTCTTTCCTCAAACGGAAAGATGACGGCTAACCCTGTCTTAAAGCGGTTAAGACCAAATATCGACTAAACGTGGCGGTCCTGCTGGAGCTGCTACTGACACGGCTACATCTGCCTTAAGAGTGCTTAATAAAACTTAACTTACTTATACATAACAAACGGCCCCTTCTCTTGGGCCACCCAATCCTTAGAAAAAGTTTACTTAGCTCTACCAATATTGCACCATATTGCTATAAGGTGTCTTTTATATGGTTCTATCCTTGTATATTTTTGTTTGTTTGTGATAGCCCATCCATACTAACACTAAACTGATCTCTCGTACTCATTTTACTTGGCTGGTTTGAAGTAAAAAAATGGTATGTTTGTCGTGTCAGGTGTGTGATTGTCTATATATCTATATCCTCTGTGGTATATAAACTTTACAAAAACAATAATGTAGATCAGTGTGTGGTGTTGTGTTTGATTCCTGTTTTTAAATCAAATTTCACTTCACTCTAAAATCAGTTAGTATGGTGGTGAGTTTTGGTTTTTGATTTTTATCAAAAGTAGTTTCTTTTAGGTCCGCGCTTTTTAGAGTCAGGGGTCATGGAGTGTAAAAATCCGCGAAGCCATGTATGGAAGTAGCTCCAAATGACGTAAGAAGCAGGCGGTGTTGGGTACCTAGTGGGGTGATTTTTTTTTTTTTTTTTTTTTTTGTTTTTTGTTTTTTAGGTATTAGGGATGTTTTCCTTCAACGTCCGCAGCTATATAGTATATTATAAACCATGTCTTCAACGCAGTTTCAAAGCTACCCCGGTTACTTAAATATAAGTCCTCTATGCATATCAGCATTAGAACCCTGCGTTTCGTGCAGGTAAGAAAAATCTTGGAATGTGCTATCTCACATAATCCAAGATCTGATTAAGAAGGAAAAGAGGAGAGAAGAGGGAGTGCAAAATAACAGCTCAGGGCACACCCTATGATGGTACGAGGAGTTCGTCGGGAATATGAAGCACACCATCCTCCCTTCCTTTTTAACTTCTTAAAAAGAATAACACACAATGTAGAAACCTGGAGCGGCGGAGCCTTCCCATGCACATGCAGCGGTTAAAGCCAGGGAGATGCTTAACACCTCTAAAAAAACTCCCCTTCCCCCACAACATAAAATCAAAAACGGTCCTTATCTGGACCACCCTTTTATCCAAGATAGATTAAATCAAAAACACCACAAACCCTCCACCCCCGTCTTTTTGATTGGTAGTAGACAGTTGTCTTTCGGCCACTTACATTTACGGTAAGGACTCCCTCTATGATCCACACTTCCAACATTTGGCCGGCTGTAGCAGACCCATTCATATTTGGGGCTGTAGACCGCCACATTGCGGGCTTGATATAACCTTCTTCATATTCGCGCGGCTATTTAGACGGCCCCACCATTGTTAACTCATCCCGTGATGGGGCCCATGTTCAATTCCTTTTCACGGGATATGTCGCCACCACCCCTTACTTACTTATTGTGCCATGCTATTCTATCGTCTACTTTGTGCAGATACACGACTTCTGCGATCAAAATTCATAAAGCTGAAAGTGTCATGCATGTCTCGTACAAAAAGGGCTGTTCGTTGATTCCTTGTGGATATACATTTTGAAATCCATTGACAAACTGTCACGGCGACTACATGTTACAACAACGCCGTTCCAGGAGATCACGTAAGCCGTCTCTTTAACGCGGTGTATTTATATTGGCGTGTTTGTGACAACAGACTAAAGAGTTGCAGTAACTTACATACATCAAGCGTTGAACATGAAACGCTTGCGACACATTCATGCACATACGGACTCGCTAACAGCCGGTCTGATTCACGATGTATACAACAAATGCATTATCCAGTGTGGCTCTTCCACTTAAACCCCTTCCTCTGTCTAACCCGTTTTTCACTTATACTGATTGGGAAATTCCTAAACTAGCAATCTGTAAACCCGTCTTACTCTGTAGAATAGGAAAACTATTGGGTCCAAACTGTTACACGTTCTTCCCTCTGATGCACTGTGAATACTATCCCGCACATCTGCTTAATCCGTCTTCCACTTTAGAATGTGGTTAACTAGTTTGATACCAATAATGCATTTTACCTAATAATTAAAACTGAATCATATCCTGACCACCTATACAACATGCAAGTCAAAAGTTCGACCCCAATAGAGAGAGAGTACTATCTTATGGAAGAGAGTCCACATTAGTGGAAGAGAGTATTATTAGTGGCTTGAAGAGTCATCCTATGAATGGAATAGAGTCCAATTAGTGGAAGATGTTCCTATTAATGGAAGAGAGTCCACTTAGTGGAAGAAGAAAGTCGACCCGACTCAGTGGCAAGTAGCGAGTCCCTACTTTAATGGAAGAGAGTCCTTTTACATGGAAGAGTGGCCAATTAAATGGAAGAGTCGTCACTATTATTGGAAAAAGAGTCCAAGTAGTGGAAGAAAAGTGTGATTACTGGAAGAGTCATTTTAATGGAAGATGCATTCCAATTAATAGAAGAGAGTCCTATTTAATGGAAGATAGTCCATTTAGTAGTGACTGAGAGTCCAATTAGTGGAAATCGAGCTGTCCAACCCATAAGGGATAAGAAGTCTCCTATTAATGGAAGTCGACGTCCTATTAATGGAAGAGCAAGAGAGTACTAAATTAATGGTCAGACCAAGTCCGATTAATGGAAGACGTGTCCCATTAATGGAAGATAATCCAATTAATGGAAGCTCTTTCACTGTCTTGCAGAATCTGTTCACTTTCTTTAAGATTACATCTCCACGCCAACTATGACAGACTATTACTCTCCCACACACTAAACATTCTATTCACGCACTTTTGAATTACTGATTTATTAGCTTTTATAACCCAAAATAGCGTAAATCACTCTCGTCATATGTCTTATTAATGTCCTTCTTTACTTGTGTGGATAGGAAATCAAGTTAAAGGATAATACAAATAAACTCTAAAAAAATGATTTTGTTTTCTTTTCTGAGTTTTTAATCTTCCTTATTACAGATTGTATATTATCTGATTAATATCATTAATCGTAGAGATTACTATTTAATTTTCGAATCGCAATTACAAAACTTTTCACCAAGAACGAAATGCGTGTTATAATCTAACAGTAAATTTACGGCTAAACCGATGCTCTCCTTATTTTGGTAATTGGACTCCAGCATCATTATTTCTATTTAATACGTCTCTAAAATATTAGAACGAACCAAATATCAAGTACAAGGCAATTCACATTTGTTCATTTAACATTTAATTATGTAGAGTTCCTTGGTTGCTATTCAAACCAGAACAGGTAATACCTTATACAAAACATCTTATCCATATATTATGGTGTTTTACCACACGGTATATTCAAGATTTCCAAAGAAAAAATGTTAGTTTAGCTAAACCGAAAATTGATGTCCAGAACAATAAAAACATTTGTCACACACACACAAAACACACAAACAAACACACACACACACACACACACACACACACATATATATATATATTGAATTATACTATATATGTATATTTATATATAGTACTATATAATAAATATATATATGCTTTGCTTGTAAACAATATGTCTGAGGAAGAAGCTGCATATTGAATTCAGGGTATCATGTCTATATATGGATATCGCATATACTAATGATAGGAAAAACGTTTGCGGCAATGGTGAAACATACCACAGCTGCCGTTGTGTCACCTGGGCTAA